>JAVGWX010000017.1:71682464-72262464 GCA_036924085.1 Ariolimax columbianus
CTCATACACAACTATATCTTTCAGCAACACTACTATCTATCTCAGCACTGGAAGAAATACGATCCCGTCATAACACTCCCACCCCACTACAACCACCTTCTCCAATCACACAAACAACCCCCCTATCTTCACACTACAAACATCCTATCCCCTCATCACTACCCCAACCATCCCTATCTCAACACGAACCACCTACATCCCAATCTCACACAACAAACCCCATCCCTCTCAACCCCCCTACCCCCAATCACTCTCTCAACACCGACTACCATCACCTATCTCAACCACCTCCAACCAACCCTAACTTCAACACTACAAACCTCACTATCATCAACACTACAAACATCCACTCATCCTGTCCAACACTCATCAAACCATCCCTTCACACTCAAACCTCCCTATCTCACTCAAACCATCTCTCATCACTTACAAAAACCTATCTTCACAACCCACTCCCCACACATGAACCCCCGTCTACACCTACACCACATCTTATCATCACACTACAAACATCCTATCTTCAACACTACAAACATCCCTATCATCACACCTCTCACACTCTATCACCACTCCCTATCTTCAACCACTCCAACTCATCCCTATCTTCAACACTACAAACATCCCTATCTTCACACTACAAACATCCCATCTTCAACACTACAAACCTCCCTATCTTCAACACTCCAAACATCCCTATCTTCACACAACAACAATCCCTATCTTCAACACTACAAACATCCCTATCTTCAACACTACAACATCCCTATCTTCAACCACTACAAACATCCCTATCTTCAACACTACAACCATCCCTATCTTCAACACTACAAACATCCCTATCTTCAACCCTACAAACATCCTATCTTCAACACTACAAACATCCTATCTTCAACACTACAACATCCCTATCTTCAACACTACAAAACAACCTATCTTCAACCCTACAAACATCCCTATCTTCAACACTACAAACATCCTATCTTCAACACTACAAACATCCCTATCTTCAACACTACAAACATCCTATCTTCACACTACAAACCCTATCTCACCAACACCTATCTTCATACTACAAACATCACTATCTTCAACACTACAAACATCACTATCTTCAACACTACCAAACATCACTACTTCAACACTACAAACATCCCTATCTTCACACTACAAACATCCTATCTTCAACACTACAAACATCCCTATCTTCAACATCTACAAACATCCATATCTTCAACACTACAAACATCCATATCTTCAACACTACAAACATCCATATCTTCAACACTACAAACATCCCTATCTTCAACACTACAAACATCACTATCTTCAACACTACAAACATCACTATCTTCAACACTACAAACATCCCTATCTTCTTCAACACTACAAACATCCCTATCTTCAACACTACAAACATCACTATCTTCAACACTACAAACATCCTATCTTCAACACTACAAACATCCCTATCTTCAACACTACAAACATCCCTATCTTCAACACTACAAACATCCCTATCTTCAACACTACAAACATCCCTATCTTCAACACTACAAACATCCCTATCTTCAACACTACAAACATCCCTATCTTCAACACTACAAACATCCTATCTTCAACACTACAAACATCCCTATCTTCAACACTACAAACATCCCTATCTTCAACACTACAAACATCCTATCTTCAACACTACAAACATACCTATCTTCAACACTACAAACATCCCTATCTTCAACACTACAAACATCCCTATCTTCAACACTACAAACATCCCTATCTTCAACACTACAAACATCCCTATCTTCAACACTACAAACATCCTATCTTCAACACTACAAACATCCCTATCTTCAACACTACAAACATCCCTATCTTCAACACTACAAACATCCCTATCTTCAACACTACAAACATCCCTATCTTCAACACTACAAACATCTCTATCTTCAACACTACAAACATCCCTATCTTCAACACTACAAACATCCCTATCTTCAACACTACAAACATCCTATCTTCAACACTACAAACATCCCTATCTTCAACACTACAAACATCCTATCTTCAACACTACAAACATCCCTATCTTCAACACTACAAACATCCTATCTTCAACACTACAAACATCCCTATCTTCAACACTACAAACATCATATCTTCAACACTACAAACATCCCTATCTTCAACACTACAAACATCCTATCTTCAACACTACAAACATCCCTATCTTCAACACTACAAACATCCCTATCTTCAATACTACAAACATCACTATCTTCAACACTACAAACATCACTATCTTCAACACTACAAACATCACTATCTTCAACACTACAAACATCCCTATCTTCAACACTACAAACATCCCTATCTTCAACACTACAAACATCCCTATCTTCAACACTACAAACATCCATATCTTCAACACTACAAACATCCATATCTTCAACACTACAAACATCCATATCTTCAACACTACAAACATCCCTATCTTCAACACTACAAACATCCCTATCTTCAACACTACAAACATCCATATCTTCAACCCTACAAACATCCATATCTTCAACACTACAAACATACATATCTTCAACCCTACAAACATACATATCTTCAATACTACAAACATCCCTATCTTCAACACTACAAACATACATATCTTCAATACTACAAACATCCCTATCTTCAACACTACAAACATACATATCTTCAACCCTACAAACATACATATCTTCAATACTACAAACATCCCTATCTTCAACACTACAAACATCCATATCTTCAATACTACAAACATCCCTATCTTCAACACTACAAACATACATATCTTCAACCCTACAAACATACATATCTTCAATACTACAAACATCCCTATCTTCAACACTACAAACATACATATCTTCAACACTACAAACATACATATCTTCAACACTACAAACATACATATCTTCAACACTACAAACATACATATCTTGAACACTGGCTTAGAAATCTGTCCCCAGAACTATAAACAAATATATCCCTAGCAAAACAAACATATATGTCCTCAGCACTACAAATATATCTATCTCCAGAACTACAACCATATCTGTTCTCAGAACTACAAACATGTCGGTTCCTAGAACTACAAACATATATGTTCCCATCACTACAAAAACATATGTCCTCAGCACTACAAACATATATGTTCCCAGCACTACACATATCTCTGTCCTCAGAACTACAAACATAAATGTCCTCAGCACTACAAACATTTTAGTCCCCATCATTACAAATATCCCTTTCTTCAACATTGTCTCCCATCTCTGTCCTCAGACCTACAAACATATATGTTCCCAGCACTACAAACATGTATGTCCTCAGCACTACAAACATATATGTTCCAAGCACTACAAATAGCTCTGTCCTCAGCACTACAAACATATATGTACTCAGCACTAAAAACATATATGTTCCCATCACTACAAACATATCTGTCCACAGTACTACAAACAAATATATACTCAGCACTAAAAACATATATGTTCCCATCACTAAACCCATCTATGTCCTCAACACTACAAACAAATATGTACTCAGCACTAAAAACATATATGTTCCCATCACTAAACACATCTATGTCCTCAACACTACAAACATATTTTTCTTGAACACTACAAACATTACAATTACAAAAGAAAATGTCAATCTTTTAATTCATAAACACGGTCCGAAGTAACTTTCTACTAAACTACATGTCAGATTCAAATGATTTTTCACACGCAGCCTTATAATATCAACGACTCTAAAACCTTGATATTATCTAGACCACATATGTTAAGAATTTTGAACATCGGCGAATTTCTTTGTTCTTGTATGACCTTTGCAAAGAAATGGCATTACAGTTTAACATTGTATAGTTCGCAACATAATTTCTTGTGTATTTTGTTCACATGCGTATCTCATGAATGTCTTGATAGATCAATTGATTTTTTGTGCTGTCTTGTATGTAAAATCGTAAAAATGACACCAATATGCAACATTTAGTACATCCCTTCGGTCACGATTAGACCACAAGTTTTATATAATGAGCAGCTAATCTTATGTTGCTTAAAGCATTTGAATTTTGAAATGTATTTGTTGTCATTGTACGTACACTTTCTTTGTTTTGATAACATACAATCATTCATCCACGTCTGTTAATCAGTATATCCACAACAGATTATATTAATCATTCCGAATCTGTCGATTCAAAGATGAATCGTTTAATTAACATTTCAGTTAAGTACTAACTCAGACAAACAATCAATTCATAGATAAGGGAATCAATCAATCGAATTTCTTACGAATAATTAAATCAATCTAGTTTATGTCTGTCTAACACAGACGTACAAAGGGTAGGGTATACTTCTACAGAGATTGGGTCACTTACAAGAACGGGTTTGGTACTCTAGACACAGACTTCTGGATCTGTAATGACAACATCCATAACCTGACCTTACAGGTAAGTGATACATGAGCTGGTATACCGTGTCACATACGTCATTATTATTTTTAATGCGATGGTTTACACGGACCGTCACTAATACCTGAACTGTGAAGTGTGTACGTTATTATACATCAACATCATGTGTTATGCCTGAGGCAGTAGACGACACAGTCTCTCCACAACGAAATGTTCTTAAATTAAGTCAGATTCTCCTATGTTCTTTGTTTTTTGTAAACCGTTTTCTCTAATCAGATCGCCTCTCTTCTCTCTCATTATCTCTATCTCTCTCGCTCTCTCTCTATCCCTTTCTCTCTCTCTCTCTATATATACATATGTCTCGTTTGCCTCCGATTTATCGCTATGTCACAATGATGTCTCTTCTCTCATATCTTTTCATATGACAAATGAACCATATCTGTAATTTTTTTTTCTTGCTTTAAGGCATCTCTTTTTTGCAACATATTTTAAAATGGAAGTAATGAATTCAGACTGCACCATCAATTTTCTATAACTGTAACGTGCCGTTCCTTAGTGCAACTTTTATAACAGTATCTGGCAACCTATCTCACACCTGCTGTATACCATCTATAACAGTCTATGGCAACTTACCTCACACCTGCTTTACACCTTATATAACAGTATATGGCAACTTACCTTACACCTGCTTTACACCTTCTATAAAAGTCTATCACATTTTGCTACACATGTTATTATGTCACATTTAAGTGTAAACTGTCCGTTACTACAGACCGTGTAAGGTGAAACATTAGAGTCAAGGTCACAAGTGTGATGTCCAGAGCTCGTGTAATCTCTTTCCTAAATACTAAACTGTGTTCACGTCATCAATTTGGTTGTTCATTTTTTCAGGGCTACTCCGAGCTCCGGATTGAAATGAGAGACAAAGATGGTGGTCAGTTTTTTGCTCACTACTCCAACTTTAGTGTGGATGACGAGGGCTCAAAGTATCAGTTGACAGTCAGTGGGTACACTGGAACAGCTGTAGACAGCTTGGACTACCACAATGGCATGTACTTCTCAACGTTTGACAGGGATCTCGACAGTGAATCTATAGATTGTGCTACGAGGATCCACGGAGCATGGTGGTACAACGATTGTTATCATATCAACTAAAACGGTCTTTGGGGAGCAACTGACGACACAGGTGTTATCTGGGCAGCAAATGTAGAGAGCAAATATCTTACCTTGACCGAGGTGAAGATCAGACATGTTTAATTGTTAGGGGAAGGAAAGGGGGTGTTGAAATATTCTGGAACTTTGAGGAGTCGGTCAGTTATTGTGTTAATAAGATGCAGGGTTAGTTTGTGATTGAGTCAATCAGTTATTGAGTATTTCATGTAATGACCAATTCAGCTTTTGAGTCAGTCAGCTATTGAGTCAGTCAGCTATTGAGTCAGTCCGCTATTGATTCAGTCAGCTGTTGTGTCAGGTATCTGCATATTCAGTCAGCTATTTAGTCAGTCAGCTGTAGAACCATCCAGCTATTGAGTCAGTCAGCTGTAGAACCATCCAACTAAACAGTCAGTCAGCTGTAGAACCATCCAGCTATTGAGTCAGTCAGCTGTATAGCCATCCAGCTATTGAGTTAGTTAGTCGGATAGCCATCCAGCTATTGAGTCAGTCAGCTGTAGAACCATCCAGCTATTGAGTCAGTCAGCTGTAGAACCATCCATCGATTGAGTTAGTCAGTTGTATAGCCATCCAGCTGTTGAGTCAGTCAGCTGTAGAACCATCCAGATATTGACTTAGTCAGTTGTATAGCCATCCAGATATTGAGTCAGTCGTCTATATAGTCAGGAGCAGCCATAATTAGAATGAACAAACCGTTTCCGTTTGGTTATATTAGTCTTGAACTAGATCAACATTAATACTGCTAGTTTCAATGTGGAATGAACGGGTTCAGATCTCTGGAGTCCACATTCTTTATTTTGATGAGTTTCTCTTAGCCTCAATTTACATATATGTAAGTCTCTTTACGTAATGTATCTCCTAGCCTCAATTTACGCATCTGTAACTCTCCTTACATAATGCATCTCTAAGCCTAAATTTATTTACACATCTGTTACTCTCATTACATAATGCATCTCTTAGCCTCAATTTACACATTTGTAACTCTCCTTACATAATGCATCTCTAAGCCTAAATTTACACATCTGTTACTCTCATTACATAATGCATCTCTTAGCCTCAATTTACACATTTGTAACTCTCCTTACATAATGCATCTCTAAGCCTAAATGTACACATCTGTTACTCTCATTACATAATGCATCTCCTAAACTCAATTTACACATATGAAAGTGTCCTTGCATAATGCATCCTATGTTAATCTTCGCTTATTCCACTCCCCAAGGTGTAATCCACCTATCTCAATGAACAGAGAGGTAGTTTTCTCTATCAGTTGCTCAGTAATGGTATACACCAGTTTCTAACGAAAATCTTTCTATAAATGAACTTCTCACCTAGTGTTCACATTTTATAACATACTCTCTCACCTGTTGCTCACCTTCTATAACATAGCCTCTCACCTGTTGCTCACCTTCTATAACATAGCCTCTCACCTGTTGTTCACCTTCTATAACATAGCCTCTCACCTGTTGTTCACCTTCTATAACATAGCCTGTCACCTGTTGTTCACCTTCTATAACATAGCATCTAATCTGTTGTTCACCTTCTATAACATATCATCTAATCTGTTGTTCACTTTCTGTAACATAGCCTATCACCTGTTATTCACCTTCTGTAACACCGATTCTCACCTGTTGCTCACCTTCTATAACATAGTATTTCCCCTGCTGCACCTTAAATAACGCAGTCTCTCACCTACTGTGTATGTCTCTTCTCGTCTCTACAGACAGTTTTAAGCGTGTACACGTCTTTGTTGCCAGCTCCTCCCATAGCTGATCCTGCTCATGTCAGACATGTACATATTACCACAACCAGTACGTGTCCCGGAACACGTACATGTTTTGTGTTTGTTTGGCCTGCTTTATAATGTGTTGTTTAGGGTTTCATGGAAAGGTTGTGCACCTCACTGCACATGGTGTTTTCCATGCTACTCGTCTGCTATTCTATCCAACTTGTAAAAGTCTACGGAGAAGTCTTTCATTGACGTTTTACATATATCTCTGTATCTTAAAACTAATCTACTTTCAGGTCTCCTCCATTCTGAAAGTCTACATAAAAACAGGTGTCTCAGTATGTGGTTGTTATATATTTTTCTCACCTGTTCTAGCCACCCCTTTCTTCTACTCCTGAGTGTACTTGTGACGGATTGCAGCTTGGCTCGATGCAGTACCTCTGTGGTTATAATTATATCCTGCCATTTGACTTTCATTATGTTTATTATACATAAAAGATAAAATATGTCGATTCTCCTCTCATATCTCGAGTAGGTGGACCTTATTTGGAGCCAAACCATATCTCGAGTAGGTGGACCTTATTTGGAGCCAAACCATATCTCGAGTAGGTGGACCTTATTTGGAGCCAAACCATATCTCGAGTAAGTGGGCCGTATTTGGAGCCAAACCATATCTCGAGTAAGTGGGCCGTATTTGGAGCCAAACCATATCTCGAGTAAGTGGGCCGTATTTGGAGCCAAACCATATCTCGAGTAAGTGGGCCGTATTTGGAGCCAAACCATATCTCGAGTAGGTGGGCCGTATTTGAAGCCAAACCATATCTCGAGTAGGTGGACCTTATTTGGAGCCAAACCATATCTCGAGTAGGTGGACCTTATTTGGAGCCAAACCATATCTCGAGTAAGTGGACCTTATTTGGAGCCAAACCATATCTCGAGTAAGTGGGCCGTATTTGGAGCCAAACCATATCTCGAGTAAGTGGGCCGTATTTGGAGCCAAACCATATCTCGAGTAAGTGGGCCGTATTTGGAGCCAAACCATATCTCGAGTAGGTGGACCTTATTTGGAGCCAAACCATATCTCGAGTAGGTGGACCTTATTTGGAGCCAAACCATATCTCGAGTAAGTGGGCCGTATTTGGAGCCAAACCATATCTCGAGTAAGTGGGCCGTATTTGGAGACCGTAGCCAATGAACCCCACTACCTCGTATATTCCAGGTCATGTGCAGTGCCTTTCAAAATGTCTTTGTGAGGTCAACGAAAACGATACCCAACTTACCCAAGTTACCCAACTTACCTCACTCCTGGTGTACACCCTCTAAAATAGCTTCTCTACAATTTCCTAACACATATTTAAAGTAAGTCGCATGCCCTTTTACAGAACGTAGCTTCTTACAACCGTCACCTATTTGTCTGTTATAAGTTTCTTGACAAGTGGCCAGTACGGTAGGTTAACAAGTGTGCAGTACGGTAGGTTGACAAGTGGCCAGTACAGTAGGTTGACATGTGTGCAGTACGGTAGGTTCACACGTGGCCAGTACGGTAGGTTGACAAGTGGACAGTACGGTAGGTTGACAAGTGTACAGTACGGTAGGTTGGCAAGTGTACAGTACTGTAGGTTAACAAGTGTGGAGTACGGTAGGTTGACAAGTTTGCAGTACGGTAGGTTGACAAGTGGCCAGTACGGTAGGTTGACAAGTGTGGAGTATGGTAGGTTGACAAGTGTGCAGTACGGTAGGTTGACAAGTGGGCAGTACGGTAGGTTGATAAGTGGGCAGTACGGTAGGTTGACAAGTGTGCAGTACAGTAGGTTGATACGTGGGCAGTACGGTAGGTTGTCATTACTTTCCGGACGTGGAGAAGCATTAGCCAGAGAAAAATCCAGTGTCTGCCAAACTGGACACAAGTGGGAATCGAACCTGGAACGTTGGAATTGTGAAAACCGAGCGAGTGTCACCATTAGACCACACATCGGTAGCTCAGCTTCTAAAACAATTCCTTCCAACTTGCATCACACCTGTTGTCAAACTTCTAAAGCACTTTCTCCCAAATTATCTCAAGCATGTTGTAATGTCCCAGGTAAGTGGTACTTGTCCGTTAGAGCAGCACGTGTAAGGAGAGACATCACACAGCTAAGGTGAGAAGTATGAATGAAGGACAGCAGCTAATTTGTAACTGAATTAATAAACTGTGTACACGTCAGCAGTTTCGTTGATCATTATTTCATGCTTACACCAAGTTCCGCTTTGATATGGATGACCCATAGGGTTGTTATTTGGGTCACTACGCCAACTTTAGTGTGGATGACGAGGTCTCCAAGTATCAGTTGACAGTCTGCGGATCCTCAGGAACAGCCGTCAGTAGATTGGCCATCCACACCAAGATATAGTCAGTGGATCCTCATGAACAGCCGTCAGTGGATTGGCCATCTACTACAATATATACTTTTCAACGTTTGAAATGGACAACGACCGGGGTATAGGGATTGTGCGACTATGTCACACCGAACATGGTGGTATAGCAATTGGTTTTATAGTAACGTGAATGGTCTGTGAGGATCAACTGATGAAAAAGCTGTTGTCTGGGTAGAAAATGGGGGTGAGCAAATATCTGACCATGACCGAGATGAATATCTGGCACGTTTAGTTGCTGGGTCATTGTTTGAATGTTGATTAATATTTGAAGACTCGCATGGCTGTACAGGCAATTAGAACTATTAATCTGGAGTCAGGTCCTTTCAGATCTGATAGCGTCAATAATATATTGCCAGTTTATATTTTATAGGAACAGATTCAATTTTTTTTAGTGCTCAGTTAGTGCTCTGACTTTTCCTCCCCCGGTGACACTCCACAAAAAACGTACGTCCCCGTACATTCATCGCATGACGTAATTCAGTGCAGCACCAGTGCAAGTCTGTACATACTACACATCCTGACGTCATTTAAAACACAAGGTCGACTGGCATCTCCACACACAAGGTCGACTGGCATCTCCACACACAAGGTCGACTGGCATCTCCACACACAAGGTCAGCTGTCATCTCCACAAACAAGGTCAGCTGCCATCTCGACACAAAAGGTCAGATGTCATCTCCACACACAAGGTCGACTGCCATCTCCACAAACAAGGTCAGCTGTCATCTCCACACGTAAGGTCAGCTGTCATCTCCACACGCAAGGTCGACTGTCATCTCCACACACAAGGTCAGTTGTCATTTCCACACATAAGGTCAGCTGGCATCTCCACAAACAAGGTCGGCTGTCAAACCCACACATACGGTCAGCTGTCATCTCCACACACACGGTCTGCTGTCATCTCCACACATAAGGTCGGCTGGCATCTCCACAAAGAAGGTCATCTACACACACACGGTCGGTTGTCATCTCCACACAAGGTCGGCTGTCATCTCCACACATAAGGTCAGCTGTCATATACACACAGAAGACCAGCTTTCATCTCCACACAGAATGTCAGCTGGCATTTCCACACATAATGTCAGCTGTCATCTCCACACAAGGTCGGCTGTCATCTCCACACATAAGGTCAGCTGTCATATACACACAGAAGACCAGCTTTCATCTCCACACAGAATGTCAGCTGGCATTTCCACACATAATGTCAGCTGTCATCTCCACACAAGGTCGGCTGTCATCTCCACACATAAGATCAGCTGTCATCTCCACACATAAGATCAGCTTTCATCTCCACACATAAGATCAGCTGTCATCTCCACACATAAGATCAGCTTTCATCTCCACACATAAGATCAGCTGTCATCTCCACACATAAGATCAGCTTTCATCTCCACACATAAGATCAGCTTTCATCTCCACACATAAGATCAGCTTTCATCTCCACACATAAGATCAGCTGTCATCTCCACACATAAGATCAGCTTTCATCTCCACACATAAGATCAGCTGTCATCTCCACACATAAGATCAGCTTTCATCTCCACACATAAGATCAGCTTTCATCTCCACACAGAAGGCCAGCTCTCACCTCCACAC
This sequence comes from Ariolimax columbianus, assembly GCA_036924085.1. NCBI lineage: Eukaryota > Metazoa > Mollusca > Gastropoda > Stylommatophora > Arionidae > Ariolimax > Ariolimax columbianus. The sequence continues at coordinate 71,693,825 of JAVGWX010000017.1, forward strand.
ATAAGGTCGGCTGCAATGGTTCTCCAAAACCAATTTTGCCCGGATTGTACATTCTGACAGCATATTTCCTATACACTACTTCACGTTGCTCAGCATCCATCTCTTAATGCTATCCGCCATCCATCTCTTAATGCTATCCGCCATCCATCTCTTAATGCTATCCGCCATCCATCTCTTAATGCTATCCGCCATCCATCTCTGGAAGATATCCATCGGACACATGTTGATGTTATCCACAGACCATCTCTTGATTTGATCCAGTCGCCAACTATCGATATTATCCCCACGCTATCCCTTCATGTTATCCACTCTTCAACTCTGGATGCTATCCACTCACCATCCCTCGATGTTTTTCTCACGCCAACATTTGACGGTGCAATTCTAGTTATAGCGATCGGGTCTCAGCCACCTTATCTCTCACTTATCCCCACCTTATCTCGTATCTTATCCCCATCTAATCCCCACTTTTTCTTCCACCTTTTACCCTACCTTATTCATCATCTAATCTCTCGTCGTATCCACAACCGATCTCCCACCTTCTCCCTCACCGTATATTCCTACATATCTCCCACCGTATCACCACCGTATCCACACCTTATTTCCTACATTATCTCCTACTTTACTTCCCGTCGTATGTACCACGTTATCCCCGACCTTCACTAGAACATGATATTCTCATCCCTAACCTTATCTTCAACCTTCTTTTCTTGTCCTCCACCCTATCCCCAGCCGTATCGCTCACCTTATCATACACCGAATCTTCAACCTTATCTCCCACCGTATCGCTCACCTTATCTTTCATCTGCTATTCTTATCCCACACCTTATCTTCAGCCTCATCGTTTACATCATCCCCCACCTCGTCTCCAACCCTATCTACTTATCCCGAATCTTATCTACCACCTTAACTCCCACATCATCCGAAACATTATCTTCCAACTTTTATCCCACCGTATGTCATACCTTATCTCTAACCTTATTCATTTATGTATCACCCACCTTTTCAAACCGTATCCCCCACATTTCCATGTCCTTATTACTCACCTTACCCCCCCCCCCCCCAAACCTAATTTACAAACTGTTCCCCCAATTTGTATCCAATCTCATCCCAAATAGTGTCCACTACCTTATCTTCCCCCGTATCCCCAGCATTATCCCCAACATTATCCCCCACCGTATCCCCCACTATATATTCCACAGGCTACTCCATCTTGTGTTTCCCACTTATTTCCAACCGTATCCCCCATCTTATCCAATCTGATCTCCCACCGTTTATCCCACTTTATCTTGCACCTTGTCTTACACTTTATCCTTCGCATTATCCCCCACCGTATCCACAAATGTATGTCCCACTTCATAGCCTCACTTATCTCCACCTTATCTCACTGTATCCCCCACCGTATATCCCACTTCATTTCTCACCTTATTTCCCAACTCTTTTCTCACATTATATCCCACCTCATTTCTCACAGTATCTGTCTACCTCATTTCTCACCTTATTTCCCACCTCATTTCTCACAGTATCTGTCTACCTTATTTCCCAACTCTTTTCTCACAATATATCCCACCTCATTTCTCACAGTATCTGTCTACCTCATTTCTCACCTTATTTCCCACCTCATTTCTCACCTTATATCCCACCTCATTTCTCACAGTATCTGTCTACCTTATTTCCCAACTCTTTTCTCACAATATATCCCACCTCATTTCTCACAGTATCTGTCTACCTCATTTCTCACCTTATTTCCCACCGTATTTCTCACATTATATCCCACCTCATTTCTCACAGTATCTGTCTACCTTATTTCCCAACTCTTTTCTCACAATATATCCCACCTCATTTCTCACAGTATCTGTCTACCTCATTTCTCACCTTATATCCCACCTCATTTCTCACCTTATTTCTCACCTCATCTCTAACCGTATGTTCCACCTAACTTCTCACCTTATCTCCTACCTCATTACTCACCTTATATTCCACCTCATTTATCACCGTATCTCCCAGCTCATATCTAACCTTATAACACACTTTATCACCCTATCTCCAACCGTATCTCCAACCTCATCTGTCACCGTATCTCCAACCACATTTCTCACCTTATCTTTCACGTTATCTCCCACAAATATATGTTGAAGACGTTACAAGTGTGTATTCAAGACGTAACGTGTATATGTTGAAGACGTTACACGTATGTATTCAGGACGTGACGTGTATCCAATACGATACGTGATTGATTGTCTGATTGATTCACGTATCCGTGTCAAAGATCAAGGACATCTTTTATGAAAAGGAAATATTGTCTTGAATTTTAAGTAGAAGGCACCACAACTCATGATGACAACGATTTAGCTGCCTGATGTCAGCATCACGCATACTCCATGTTGTACATTGTTAGAGGCGAACTTGAGCTGTGGCGCAGGTGGTCGCAATCTTGTAAGGTGTGTAGGCCTGGATCCGGTCGTTGTACTGGAATCATGTATATAATTTTTTTTTAGAAGAGTTCCGCACGCAGTTCAGCTTTGATCTTGATGGGTAAGTCACCATTGGACAACGGTTATTGGCGGAGGTGACAGCCTCGCGATAGTTGACTGGCTCCAGCAGATCTGGGGACGATTGAGCTTCTACAGAAGCATGGATTACAAATTTAACAGACCATGCAGATAGTACAAAAAATAAGATGGCATGTCCCCGTTCCACATCATGACATCAGTGGATAGGTGAGAGAGGACGATCAACTTTGATAAGACCAACAACATAAGACCATGTTAAAAGCTTACCGGCATTATTCTCACAGATCACCATGTATGACGGGGAGCAGTATAAGTCTTTCAAGAGGAAGGTCGATACTTAGTTGGACGGGCAGGCGGGAGTTTAGCTGTTGAGGTGGACATACTGGCCTGAGAAGCTGGGCTTGCTGACCATCCATTGGGCGTCTCTCGGCTCCTGACCGTCTCGGTCCCAGTATTGCTCTGTAAGGTATCACAAGAGTCCTGTCATTCCGGGAGGTGGAGTCGAGGGAGTGAATGTGACGTGTGGTGATGTGAGGGGAAGGAGACGAGATGATGTATGTGACGTGTGGAGATGTGAGGTGGAGAAGAAGAGAGGATGTATGGGAGGTGTCATAATGTGAGGAGAAGGATACGAGAGGATGCATGTGACGGGTGGTAACGTGAGAATAAGTAGAAAGAGACGAGATAATGTATGTGACGTCTCATAATGTAAGGAGATAGAGACGAGAGGATGTATGTGACGTGTGGTAACGTGAGGAGAAAGAGACGAGAGGATGTATGTGACGTGTCATAATGTAAGGAGAAAGAGACGAGAGGATGTATGTGACGTGTCATAATGTGATGAGAAAGAGACGAGAGGATGTATGTGACGTGTCATAATGTGAGGAGAAAGAGAAGAGAGGATGTATGTGACGTGTCATAATGTGAGGAGAAAGAGAAGAGAGGATGTATGTGACGTGTCATAATGTGAGGAGAAAGAGAAGAGAGGATGTATGTGACGTGTCATAATGTGAGGAGAAAGAGAAGAGAGGATGTATGTGACGTGTCATAATGTGAGGAGAAAGAGAAGAGAGGATGTATGTGACGTGTCATAATGTGAGGAGAAAGAGAAGGAGTATGAGAGGATGTATGATTATTCTCGTTGTAGGAATGATTTATTAATCATGATAATACACGATGATGGTGCTTGTGATGAAAGATAGCGTCATGGAATACCTGAACCTTAGCCGTCATTGTTAGCTACAGACGGAGCTTGAGAGTACCACTGTAGGATGGTGTATTACCTCTAATCAGGCAGTCTGAAAGTCTATCCATTCCTAGACCAACGTCAAGGGGTACCACGCTGACCAAAGGGAAGTAACAACAACATCAGATTCTCGATCTTTGTTGATCTGGTTATGATACATTATCTCCCCTTATTCACACCAAACTTGACCCCACACCTCACATTCAGAGGTCATTCAAAACGTCAGCTACAATGGCCGGTTTTGTGGGGTCGTATGCAGTCCACCGGTCCTGGGTTTGAGCAGTTGTACAAGGAACAACTATAATTGTTCTTTTTGCTACAATAGATGCATCTGCCCCACTACAGTCGTACTCTTTGCTACAGACAGACTACAGTCGGGCTCTTTGCTACAGATACACTACAGTCGGGCTCTTTGCTACAGACAGACTACAGTCGGGCTCTTTGCTAGAGAGAGATTACAGTCGTACTCTTTGCTACAGACACACTACAGTCAGGCTCTTTGTTACAGGCCGACTACAATTGGTCTCTTTGCTACAGATATACTACAGTCGGGCTCTTTGCTACAGACCGACTACAGTTGGATTTCTAAACAACCATAAAATGGATCACACCATCCACATAACAACGATATAAATGTTGAAGGCCTCAGTAAAATAACGCTACACGTCATAACTGTAACCACATTATAATTGAACCCTCACGCTCTCCCACGTTGTTGTGCTCCAACTCTACCCAGTTCTGGTCGATCGACCCGGAAATCAAAGTGTTGACAAACTCTACTTCTGGCTCCGCTTCAGTTCTATCATGTACGCCTCTGAACAATTACAAAAGTGTGCAATGGTGAGACGTAGATTGTATTTATGCGATGGGATTTATAATAATAAGAGTAAGGCTTACAATAATAGCATTAATAATAATAATAATAATAATAATAATAATAATAATAACATTAATAATAATAATAATAATTATAATAAAACGAGTATTGCAAATAACACGGTTAAGAAGGAAAAGTAATGGTATTATTAACCTCAGTAATTACACTAATGGCGGTAAATGTAATGATATCATTCATTTTAAAAAGAACAGTTTGTGTAATAGTAATGGTAATTCTAAAAAACACATTAACAATGTGTAACCTTGACCTTAGAATTGGTACGCACAGGTAGAGTGCGTGGTACATAATTATCCATAACCTTGAACTTACTAACAAACATTTATACACACACACACACGCGCGATCGCATGCACGCATTATCGCACACTCACTGGTAAAACAATCATCGCCCAAACAAAACACACTCGATATCCACACACACACACACGCACACACGCACACATATGTACACACACTACACACATACACTACCCACACATACATACACACACACGCTGCCCACATACACACACACACATACACACACACAGACACACACTATCCTTGCACACAGACACGCGTGGGATGCATAACACATTCTAACTATATGACCAAATCACTTTATTTGCTGGGTGTCACGGGGTGTGTCCCCAACTACTGCCTGAGCAAGGTGTAGCGAATCCGGTCATGAATCGTCATTCCGGCAGCACATCTCACACAGCACTTCTCACACAGCACATCTCACACAGCACATCTCACACATCCCATCTCACAGCTCTCTATGTGGCTCCTACCTGCTTCTAGTAACGACCACGATTGACAGTGGTAACACAATGCATGAATAAACAGTCCATTTACCAGCCTCCTCTAGGTTAAAAGAACCATTCTAGAGTGTTCCAGGTTCGATGTCATTTAATAGTGGGCGTTGTTCGCATTCTGAATGATGTGTCCGATATGTGTGTCAACCCTGCCATCATCAGTGATCATACTAGCCAGGTGTTTGACACTTTTGTCACGGCTGTGGACACTTCTCTGCTCGTGTTCACGCGATATCACCATAGTCTCGGCCTTGTCTGAGCTGACCTTGACGTCATATCCGTCTCAAGCGTAATTACTATAGGTTAGGTCTCGGTGTAGGTCTTCTCCATACATACATGCAAACAAGTTGTGCAGTAAGTTCTCTTTCTGAATGTGTCTCCGTCCACGCCCCCTCATTAGTTTTCTGTGCTGCATATCTGACTCAACATTCTACTGTTACAAAACGAGAGATGGGTTTCCACTGCCTTTATCTGAACCTGAACGTCGTGTGGACATACACATTACTTTGGCTCAGGACAACATAAACCACCAAACACAAACCACAATAACATTAGTCTTGCATTAATGACAAATTGTTTTGGTTCTTCCAGGATGTGAAAAACATGAAAGGGGACGAGAACAAAACATTTGAGGAGAATTGTTGTATAAAACTGTGGCCGTTGTGTCTGTGACAGTTGGCGATATTTTTTGCGTGCAGTCAGGTCTTGTTTTAAGATGTTTACTGAAACAATGTTACTAAAGGCTGGGAGATTGATGTTCTGTCTAATTGTGACAGCTGTCACTAGCAGTAAAGGTAAGTAAGGATGTGTACAGTAAAGTTATTTCAGTCATGTGTGCAATCAAATTAAGTCAGTAATGTGTGCAGTCAATGTAAGTCTGTCATGAGTACACGAAAGGTCTATCAGTCAGGCGGGGATCGCTGTAGACAAGAATTTAGACACTGGACTATCACAGCGATGAACGGAAATGTCTGTATGCGAATATGTCTATGTCTGTGTGTGACTCTGTATATATATATATATATATATATGTGACCCTGTCTGTGTATCTATGTGAACCTTATATTTGTCTCTATGGGACTATGTCTATGTGTGTGTGTGTGTGGGTGTTTGTGTGACTAGACACATATTCATGTCAATGTGCGACTCTGATTATGCATGTATGTTACCCTGTCCATAAATCTGTGTTTGTCTGGGTCTGCAAAATTTCTTTCCGTCTCTGAAAGCGTCCTCGGTTGGTCAATCTGTAAATATTAATGACTATGTTTCTTTGTCTCAGACTGTATGCGTTCTATGTGTATGTCTTTCCTAAATGTAACATAGATAATCTAATGCATTTTCAATCTCAACTCTGAAATATGTGCGAGTTTTTTCACCATCCCGAGCCCTGCTACATGGAAGCGGTGATCAGTTAATATGTTATAATTATGTTTGTGGCTAGCTTCTTTGCTGACGTTGATATGGCGGTATCGTGTGCCTCCAATCTCCTGTTCCTACCACCCTCCCTCTAATATATAGTCCAATCCTCCTCACCGCCTCGAATCTCCTTTTCCTACCACCCTCCCTCTAATATATAGACCAATCCTCCTCACCGCCTCCAATCTCCGGTTCCTACGACCCTCCCTCTAATATATAGTCCAACCCTCCTCACTAACTCCAATTTGCAGTTCCTATCACTCTCTCTCTCTCTAATATTTAGTTCAACCGTCCTCACTGCCTCCAATCCTTGATTCCTACCACCCTCTCTATAATATATAGTCCAACCCTCCTCACTGCCTCCAATCTCCGGTTCCTACCACCCTCCCTCCAATCCCATGTTCCTACAACACTCCCGCCAATCCCCATTTCCTACTACCCTCCCTCCAATCCAATGTTCCTACCACCTTCCCTCCAATCCCCTGTTCCTACCACCCTCCCTCATAGCGCCTGTTCCTACCTTTCTCCCTCAAATCTTCAGTTCCTACCTCCCTCCCTCCAATCTTCAGTTCCTACCTCCCTCCCTCCAATCTTTAGTTCGTACCTCCCTCCCACAAATCTTAAGTTCCTACCTTTCTCCCTCCTATATTCCGTTCCTACCTCCCTCCCTCCAATCTTCAGTTCCTACCTCCCTCCCTCAAATCTTCAGTTCCTACCTCCCTCCCTTCAATCTTCAGTTCCTACCTCCCTCCCTTCAATCTTCAGTTCCTACCTCCCTCCCTTCAATCTTCAGTTCCTACCTCCCTCCCTCCAATCTTCAGTTCCTACCTCCCTCCCTCCAATCTTCAGTTCCTACCTCCTTTCTTCCAATCACCGGTTCCTACCACCCTCTCTCAGAATATAAAGCTCAACCCCCCTCACTGCCACCATTCTATACTCCCTACTTCCCTAATAGCCTTTAACGATTTGTCCCAACCTCCCTACCTAAAATATATAGTCCATACCCACTTCACTTCCTTAAATCTCTGGTCCATATATCTCTACCTCAAATCGTAAGGCCACACGCATCCTATTCCTGCATCTAATTCCAATTCACTACCCTTCTCCCGGCCTCTAATCTCTAATCCCTCCCCTCCTAACCGCCTTCAATATCCAGTCCCTACCCTCCTCACCGCCTTCAATATCCGGTCCCTACCCTTATAAATGCCCCGAAGAAAACATGATCACAACTACCAAATTATAAAAGTCGTGTATCACACCTGCATCGCATTGTGCCGTATTCAAGAACTGGTACGAGAAGTAGACGGACGCAAACATTGGTAGGGATGTTGGATAAAAAGAAGGAAGAAGACGGCCCAATTAACAGAAAATGTAAGTGACAAACCTTACTATTCTCACAAGACCAATGTCTGTTGAGAGTGGACTGCCTCGTTTGGTTTGAAAGAAAACTCACGAAACATAATTACAAAACAGCAAATGCCATAATTATTTCGGCGTGTCTGTATGTCCGTTTGATAGTTGATGTAAAAACAGAAAACAAGCACCCGTCTTAAAACGTTATGTTTCCCAAGGGAAAGAATACAAAACAATCTTTGAGGTGGTCGGTATTTCCTTGTTACCTCCCATTGACCGTTTTCTGTAACGGATATTCAATATCAGTTTTATCAAGGTTTCTCCAAATGAATAAATGTCAAGAGGTAGTGAACCTGTCAGGGAATCACCCGTAGGATGCGCTCTAGCGACATCGTCCATGCACTCGTTTTGTAGAGCAGTCTAGGAAGATACCTTCCCTGGAGACCAGGATTAGTATGCACTGGCTCTGTAGAGCGGTCTAGGCAGAGACCTTTCCTGGAGACCAGTCTTAGTATACGTCTCGTTCTGTAGAGCAGTCAAGGCAGAGACCTTCTCTGGAGACTAGGCATTATACACTTGTTATGTAAAGCAGTCTAGGCAGGGATCTTACCTAGAGACCAGGCTTAGTATTCACTCATTCTGTGTCGCCCCAATGCTCATGTGCAGCTCCGAGTCGGCTGAAACTAGACCACAACGGGGTATGGAGCTCTTTGAGGTATTCCATCTTCCCATCCACAGGCACAACTTTGACATCCACTGGTAATTGTTCGTACTCAACTTGTAGCATTGCCATGTTGACAGCCTCACAATGGAAGTGTTTCCCACGACATACTATAGCTGAATTGGAGGAAGGGGGGAGGGGTGAGGGTTGTGTTGGGGGAGACAGGATCACACGAAAACGACAAAGTGCACACGACCCGGGTCTGTCAACATTGTTCCCATGTGCCAATAAAAGCTGTAAACACTGGTTCCATGTGCCAAAAAGCTGTTTAAAATGTTTCCATTGCAATAAAAGCTGACAACAATGTTTCCATGCGCCAATAAAAGCTGACAACACTGTTTTCATGTGCCAATAAAAGCTGACAACAATGTTTCCATGTGCCAATAAAAGTTGACAACAATGTGTCTATGTGCCAATAAAAGCTGACAACAATGTTTCCATGTGCCAATAAAAGCTGCCAACAATGTCACATTTGGTATTTATACAAATTGATATGATTAGTCAACCCCAAACAAATTGTCAAAATGATTGTCAAGTTACTAAATTTATCCACAACAAATCTAACTAGCCCCTTCCCTCCCTGGTCCTATCAGAGATAACAAGGAACTTGTGTTCACTTTAATATGCCGAAAGGCGACACGGGCATCCATATCTTTCACAAAAATGATTTTTATTAATCTATGAGCACCCAAATTCTAGGTCGTATGAGCACAATAAATGTGCATGACTTAGGAATCGATAGATCGACCATTCAATAAGACTAATCAATAGATGGACCATTCAATCACACTAATCGATAGATGGACCATTCAGGCAGACTAAAATAAATCCCTCCTGTAACATCGCTATGATACAAACTGTTGAAATTGAAATAAAATTGACTGATATCTAACATGGCAGACATTGTTAACAGTTCATGTTTTTGTTTTAGAAAATTAGTGAGTGAAAATCTCGTTTTTTGTTAGAATGAAACAAGCAGAGGAAGATGTCGACGAAGTCTTCGCGTTCTTGGTAGATCAGAACTGTAGAGTACTGTACCATATATAGCTATAACAGAACTGTAAGGTACTGTACCATAGATGGACAGAACAGAACTGTAGAGTACTGTACCATAGATAGATATAACAGAACTGTAAGGTACTGTACCATAGATGGACAGAACAGAACTGTAGAACGCTGTACCATATATAGCTATAACATAACTGTAAGGTATTGTACCATATATGGATAGAACAGAACTGTAGAGTACTGTACCATAGATAGCTATAACAGAACTGTAAGGTACTTTACCATGGATGGAAGTAACAGAACTGTAATGTACTGTACCATAGATGGACAGAACAGAACTGTAGAGTACTGTACCATAGATAGCTATAACAGAACTGTTAGGTACTTTACCATGGATGGAAGTAACATAACTGTAAGGTACTGTACCATAGATGGACAGAACAGAACTGTATTGCATTGTACCAATTGGTGGATATAACAGAAATGTAAGATACTGTACCATGGATGGATAAAATGTTGCAAGCATCTCCTCTCGTTTTACAAGGTGACTAACTGTAACGCAGTCAGAGTTAACACTAGTATAACTAACCTGCTCACAGGGACTACAGTTACTGTACATGTACCACACTGATCTACTTACACAGCCAGTCGTGTCCTATCCTAAGCCACGTGTATCACATTACTGTCACAGGTACAGCACACCGACCCTATCACACTCTACCACACTGAGAATTATCAGAATACTAATGACACGAAAGACACATTTATTTCAGATGCTTTTACACAAGTCAGATGTGAGCTGTAGGAGTATAAATCATATTTTGTTTTCTATAATATCTAGCTACTGTACGGGGCTCTACGTGGACAGGTAATGACAGACCAGGCTTTACGTGGACAGGTAATGACAGACCAGACGTTACGAGATAAGTAATGACAGAACGGACGTCACGTGCACGCGCACTGAAGGACTGGACGTTACGTCCACAAGCACTGATAGACGGTCCGTTCTAAAGATCCGAGAATCCCTCAATAATTTCACTAAATGCAAACATCCTTCCTATCCCTTATGTGTCCTACCTGGTGACTAATCTACCGATTCTAACGCAATTTCCGATCTGATTTCCGTTGATCTCTAGCTGGAGAACTGCTCTGGCTGGCCATTCCGTTTCGACTCAATCTTGTGGACAGACAAAGCATGAATTCATTTCTCTAAGACTTTGATTAGTAAATGTCTGATCGCTGTTCTAAGGTACAGGTACTAGAATAAAGTTCGATTAATTTATCTTTCTTTCTCTCTACCTCCCGTGCCCCCCGACATCTCTCTCTCTCTCTCTCTCTCTCTCTCGCTCTCTCTCTCTCTCTCTCTCTCTCTCTCTCTATATATATATATATATATATATATATATATATATATATATATATATATATATATATATATATATATATATAGATATTTATGTATATATATATTTATATATATATATATATATATATATATATATATATATATATATATATATATATATATATATGTTTATATACATCCGTCTCTCTCTCTCTCTTCTTCTGCAATTCCTGTAGGCGCCATCACCACATCGAGAGCCGGTTTCAATATATATCCTACATTCTCTGCCTTTCTATAGTTTATCCTCTAACATTTAGCTTTGCTTACAAATGGAATGGTAGACCCTCCACTGTGTTTACCTATGGCAGGTTCGACACTCCACTTTGTTTATCTATGGCAAGTTAGACCATCCACGTCTAGCTTTGTTTACCTATAGCATGTTGGACCTTCCACTTTGTTTACTTATGACATGTATAACCCTTCATTTTGTTCATCTGTGGCATGCTAGACCCCCCACTTTGTTTATCTATGACATGTTAGACTCGCAACTCGGTTTATATATGGCATTGTAGCCCTTCCACTGTGTTTACCTACAGCATGTTACACCATCCACTTTGTTTCCCTGTGTCATGGTAGACTATACACTTTGTTTACCTATGGCATATTAGACACTCCACTTTGTTCATCTATGGAATGTTAGACCTCCCACTGTTGTTTCCATATTATTCTTCAGTAATGTGTTCTGTCTTCTGGTGTGACCAAAATATATGTACTATTTGAATCACGGATGGGCGTTTACCGCCCTAGCAAAGAGTGTCGAAATACAGGAGACAGAGCTGGGAACAACTTACAGGGCGCCACGTGCATGGTCTACAGGAGACAGAGATGGACACAACTTACAGGGCGCAACGCGCATAGTCTACAGAAGACAGAGATGGACACAACTTACAGGGCGCCACGCGCATAGTCTACAGGAGACAGAGATGGACACAACTTACAGGGCGCAACGCGCATAGTCTACAGGAGACAGAGATGGACACAACTTACAGGGCGCAACGCGCATAGTCTACAGGAGACAGAGATGGACACAACTTACAGGGCGCAACGCGCATAGTCTACAGGAGACAGAGATGGACACAACTTACAGGGCGCCACGCGCATGGTCTGTAGAGACTGAGACGTACATGGGAATGATGGTAGTAAGATTTAGGTGTGGTACGTTTTAGTGAATGTTGTACGTGTGAAGTTTGGTTGTATATGGGAACCCTCACTAATTTCAGATTGACGTCACATCCTGCGGCTCATGTCTGGCCCCAGCTAACTACTTGGTCCTCCTCCCGATATTAGCTGTTGTACGACCTGCTTGCCCAGGATGGGGGACGTTGTGAGCCTGGTCACTGTTAATATTATTGTTTACGGCGTGTGGCTAGTCTGAGACAATGGATGAGGATATTACATTGGATCTCCAGGTAGGGCTAATCTGAGACAATGATATAGACGGTTAAGGTAGACCTCTAGGTAGGGCTAATCTGAGACAATGATATAGACGGTTAAGGTAGACCTCTAAGTAGGGCTAATCTGAGACAATGATATAGACGGTTAAGGTAGACCTCTAGGTAGGGCTAGTCTGAGACAATGATATAGACGGTTAAGGTAGACCTCTAAGTAGGGCTAGTCTGAGACAATGATATAGACGGTTAAGGTAGACCTCTAGGTAGGGCTAGCCTAAGGCAATGACATGAGACATTACATTGCCGACCTAAGATGGGTTTCCATGAAGCAATGGAAGAATGGACATCTGATGCACAGATCATGGCCAAGTTGTCTTGGAAACAAGCACAAAGAAAATCATCCATCTTTTTACTAACACGTGACCACATTTATGTGGGGCACAACAGCAAGGATTGTCACAACCTGACAACTTTTTTAAAATATCCTTCCGAAATTTGAGTGGATGGTTGCAGAGGTCTTTTTATTTCAATTCACGGTACAGTACCTTGCAGCTATGTTCTGTCCATCCATGGTACAGTACTGCACAGTTCTGCTCCGTCCATCCACGGTACAGTACCTTACAGTTGTATTTTGTCCATCCCTGGTAAAGCCCATCTCAATGTTGATAGTACCGACAACAAACATCGAGCTATGTAGTCACTACAGCATAAGCCCATATGTCCTCCGAATTGGTCAGATACCCATTTACAGCTGGGTTGACTGGACAATACGGTCTTGACATGGAAACCAATCGAAACATTCGGTCTGTCAGACTGAGATCTGAACCTTTTTCTTTAGGATAATGACACCTCCCCATACTTCCGCTCCTTACCCCACTGTCCCCATTCCCCACGCCTTACATTACTATCTCCAACCTCCGCTCCGTACCCCACTCCCCCCAAAACCCGCTCCTTACCCCACTGTCCCCATTCCCCACGCCTTACATTACTATCTCCAACCTCCGCTCCGTACCCCACTCCCCCCAAAACCCGCTCCTTACCCCACTCCCCCCAAAACCCGCTCCTTACCCAACTCCCCCAACCCCTCATGTATCTCACACAACTTGGTCCATGGGAGCTAACAATTAAATATTGAACTCTGCGGTTATTGTTTTTATTCTTTCCCTTGTCTACAAAAATTAACGATCGACGTTTGGTTTCTGTTTGGTTTTAGCAACTCTTTACGGACAGACAAACAAAAGTATAGAATTACGGTATTAGATATTTGGGATCAAATTTCTAGAATCTTTTTTTTTTTAAACAATGATGGATGGCACGTCTTTCAGGTAATGGTTCTGTTGGAATTATAGCGTGTACGATGTCATGAGTTGGAGGACCTTCTGTCGCAGTCACACTGTGTTGTACATAATCTGAGTTCACAATTGATTGGTTTGCTCTAAATTATTTGTACTGGACCGTCTTCTTCTTTCTGATTCCCTACAACCACTATCGATATATGCTTCTTTTGTTTAATGATTGCCAATATTGAATACGGAGTGAGTGATTGTAGGTGTAACCAACGCCATTTGTGGATTGGTAGTTCTGTAGTTGTTGAATTTGTGAGGACGGGGAGTGACGAGTGAGAGGATTGGTCTTTGGAGGCAGTGGGAAGCGATGGGGACTGGATTTTTATGGCAGTGGAGAGGATAGGAACTGGAGATTGAAGGTAATTAGGGATATAGATTTTGAATACTGAAGGTATCTGGGGTACGTCTCTCGCCTCCGCGATTGACTTTAACCCAGTATTTGTACAGCGATCTCAGTCCCGCCAGACGGAGCGATATGGCGGACGTGCCTAAATCGCTCGCCCGCCTCTCCCCGGCTAGCTAGCGGGACGCAGTGTGTGGTGTGGTGCCCTCCGCAGAGGTGCGCTGCTTTGGCCGTATCTAGAAACGTTGACAGTCAGTGGCGCTTTTTCGAATGCTTATAGCAGACCTCGACAGTTCGTCTCGCTGGTGGTCAGACTCTCGCAAAGAGCTTGTGATCGGAAAAAGGAATACAGGAATCGTGCCTAAAGGCTCTGTCCTAGCTCGACTAACCCTCGGGAGAAGAGCAGACCGGCAGGCAAAAATTGTCTCCAGTCCCAGTGAGATTCATCGCCGGGGCCGTTGTGATCCTGTTCTGCAAAGAGCGCTGCCATCCCACCCCGAGCGAGCCCGGTCGGTCGGTCGGCTGGTGTGTGTACGGGCCCCTGTCAGGCGCTCCTAGGTCAACGGAGTGAGAGTCCGTCCGTCACTCGTTCCCTCCGGCCGTCCTAGAGAGGACGCCTTTTACACATCATTCTTCCGCCGACCGGTGTGTGTGCTTCGTGCTGTCTCCGACAGATATCTGGTTGATCCTGACAGTAGTCATTTGCTTGTCTCAAATATTTAGCCATGCATGTCTAAGTTCACACTGTCTCACGGTGAAACAGCGACTGGCTCATTAAATCAGTCGAGGTTCTTTAGATGACACGATCCTACTTGGATAACTGTGGCAATTCTAGAGCTAATACATGCTTACCAAGCTCCGACCCTCGCAAAAAGAGCGCTTTTATTAATCAAAACCAATCGTCGTTTCCCCTCGCGGGGTTGCGGCGTGCCCACTGGTGACTCTGGATAACTTTGTGCTAATCGCATGGCCTCATGTGCCGGCGACGCATCTTTCAAATGTATGCCCTATCAAATGTAGATGGTACGTGACATGCCTACCATGTTTGTAACGGGTAACGGGGAATCAAGGTTCGATTCCGGAGATTGAGCATGAGATACGGCTAGCACATCCAAGGAAGGCAGCCGGCGCGCAACTTACCTACTACCGGCACGGGGAGGTAGTGACGAAAAATTACAATACCGGACTCTTTCGAGGCCCCGTAATTGGAATGAGTAAACTTTAAACCTTTTAACGACGATCTATTGGAGGACAAGTCTGGTGCCAGCAGCCGCGGTAATTCCAGCACCAAAAGCGTATATTAAAGTTGTTGCAGTTAAAAAGCTCGAAGTTGGATCTCAGGCGCGAGGGCGGTCCGGCTCGCCCCGGTTCACTGCCCGTTGTCTCCTGCCCTACCGTCTGCAGGCTCTCTCCCACGGGTGCTCTTAGCTGAGCGTCTTGGGTGGCCGGCGCGTTTACTTTGAAAAAATTAGAGTGTTTAAAGCAGGCCTCGGCTACCTGAATAATGGTGCATGGAATAATGGAATAGGACCTCGGTTCTATTTTGTTGGTTTTCGGAACTGGAGGTAATGATCAACAGGGACAAACGGGGGCATTCGTATTGCGGCGTTACAGGTGAAATTCTTGGATCGCCGCAAGACGAACTATTGCTAAAGCATTTGTCAAGAATGTTTTCATTAATCAAGAACGAAAGTCAGAGGCGCGAAGACGATCAGATACCGTCGTAGTTCTGACCATAAACGATGCCGATTAGCGATCCGCAGGAGTTGCTTCGATGACTGCGGGCAGCTTCCGGGAAACCAAAGTGTTTTGGTTCCGAGGAAAGTATGGTTGCAAAGCTAAAACTTAAAGGAATTGACGGAAGGACACCACCAGGAGTGGAGCCTGTGGCTTAATTTGACTCAACACGGGAAACACTGAAATGACTGACAGACGGAGACGACTTTCGTTGGGTCTAATATGGAACGGGTACTGGATTTAGATCCTTGGAAATCTGGGGCTGAACTGTCTTTTGCTCGGTTTGTCTGCATTAAGTGTTTGATAAAGGAATTGACGGAAGGCACTACCACGAGTGGAGCCTGCGGCTTAAATTGACTCAGCACGCCAATACTGTAGAACGACTGTCAAATCGAGAGCTCTTTCGTTGGGTATAATATTGAACATGTGCTGGTATTAGACCCATGGAAGACAGGTCAGTCGCTTAACCTCCTAAAGAAAGAGCGTCTGCTATGGTAATCTGGTTTTAACCCTGCGGAAACCGCAGGTTCCAGAAACTTGGTCATTGACAAACTAAAAAGCCCTCTATTGATACGTCCGGTCTAATAGTGAACGGGTGCTGGAAATAGACCATCGGAAGACAGGTCATCTTTACCCTACTAATGACAGGGCATTGCTATGGTAATCCTGCTCAACTCGAGAGGAGCCGCAGAATTTTGGTCCAAGTACTAGGCTGATAAGCCAATTGCGCGAGGCTACCATGTGAGGGATTACGGCCGAACGCTTCTAAGCCGGAATCCCGCTCAAAATCTCAGCACGGCTGCAATGGGAGGCTTCGAAATGGTGGGGACCTGGAGCTCGCGCTTCAGCCCCGCCCGGTCAAGCCGCAGAAATAGATTTCTGCCGTCCGCCGATCAAAGCGGGCGGAAAACTGCTCTATATTCACCCCATACGGCGATGAGGTGCGAAACAACAAACAAAAGACTTAGTTTTGGGTCGGGGTGTCGCAAACAGTAGAGCAGCCACCTTACTGTGAATTGTCGAAACTCATCCCCTAACCATGAGATGTGTCCGCATACCAGGCGAACAACACCTCCTTGACATTACCAGGCTTGTCCCCTGGTTAAATGCACTCCTGCCTCGATCGCTACCTATGTATGCTATCAGCCATACCAATGGACGCAGAAGAGATGCAGACTAGCGGACATTGCACATCTGCCCTACTGTGTCAACCTCCCAGGTGGCGGGGAATGCTAGGCGTACCATCACTGCAGAGAAGCCGAGAAAATAAAGGGAGCAAAGAGAAACCCCACTCACTTGCACATGCTACGTTTCTGGCAGGACGATCCTGGGATACAGACACACTGGACTGCCTCTCTTCCGGGTTAGTACAAACCAGTACATAGTCCATATCATATATCATATCTCATATATCATCACCGCATCCTATAGACACGAGTAGGGAAGACTCGTTAGTCTGGTAAGACAACTTCCATAAGAGAGACAACTCTGATCACAAACAACTATTGCCTTTCAGATAGGCTGGGGACAGCAAAATGCTAAGGAGGGCATCCCTACAGAAACGCCTGTTGACATCGAATGCACTGGGCCACAGGCTTAACGAAACAGTGCAACGTAAATCGATGTATGATGGCAGTACAACCAATCAGAAAAACGTATGGCGCTCATCCTGCGGAGTCCCGCCAGGCAGCTAGAGTGCTGGGCCTCACGCCTCGAAGGGGACCACCCTTGACTACTGGTGGTCACCCACCCATGTGTTGTGGAGTCAAGGCACATGGCATATGGGCAATTTCTACTGACCAAACACACAAGACCCTCAAAATACTACAGTGGAATGCGGAGGGAGTCATTAACAAAAAGCTTTCTCTAACACATCACTTGCAATAAGGTAAGATTGACGTGGGATGTATCCAAGAAACGCACCTCAACAACAACCATAAATTCTAAATCAGAGGATACCAGGCCTTCCGCCTAGATAGAGAAGGTCATAAATGAGGGGTTCTGATACTGACCCGAAACTGAATACCGAGTAGCGCGGTATATATCAATCGCACCGGACAAGAAGAAATTGTAGGAGTTGACATAATGGCTCAAGAGACGAAGATCCGCAACTTCAATCTGTACAGACCACCAAATAAAGACCTGTCGCTCTCGAGTATGGAAGTCAAAGACTCCAACTGCCACTCGGAGAGATGGGGATACTCGGACACAGACAGCAGAGGTGACGAAGTGGAAGATTGAGAGATAGACACAAATCTCTACCTCATCAATAGGTCGGAGGATAGCCCTAGCTTCTATTCTAGAACATGGCATACCACCTCTACTCCAGAATTGGCTTTTTCCACAGTGGACATTCACAATAAAAAAGACCCCCAGGTGCTAAACCAACTGGCAGGTAGCGACAACAGGCCAATTAGGCTAGAAATTGATATGGACGTAGGCCCACAGGAAACAAAACCGCTCCCACGTTGGAATTACAAACGAGCCGACTGGGACAGATTAGCAACCCTGACAGATGGGCTGTGTGAAACCATCAACACACGGAACAACAAAATGAAGCCCATGGTGGAAAGCTTAAGCAAAGCAATAATGCAAGCTGCCACAGAAACAATCCCAAAAGGGGCAAGGAAAAATTATAAGCCCTACTGGAATGATGACCTGCAGAAACGGACGATGGCAGAGCGAGAACAATCTATGGAGGCAAATATCGCCCTCAAAGCAGCCACGGCGAAATACAAATACACTCTAAACCAAACAGCAAGAGAAAGCTGGAAAAACAAAACAGAAATCCTCAATTTAGACAAAGAAGGGAACAAACTATGGAAGCTAGTCAGAGCCATGAATGATGAAACTCCATCAAACAGACAAATTACCATCAAACAGGATGACAACATGCTCACTGGAAAAAAAGCAGCAAACGCCTTTGTTGAACATTATGCCAGAGCAAACCAGATTGAGGTCCCTGCAGATAGGCATACATACATCATGGAAGAGCAAAAGGGGCACGACAACATCAATATGGCTCCAGAAGAGCACTTGATTGCAAAATTAACAATGAATGAAATGGAAGAGGCCATGAGAATATTAAAGAAAAGTAAATCTCCCAGGAAAAGACGGGATAAAAAACGAAATGCTGATGGGGCTGGGCAAAACAGCAAAGAGGAAACTGCTATCAGTCCTAAACCAAAGCTGGAAAAGGGGTATTGTACCCCAGGCATGGAAAGACACAGTACTTGTACCAGTACCAAAGAAAGGAAAAGGCAAAACAGATCCAAATGGATACAGGCCTTTCAGCCAACTGAGCTGTGTCGGCAAACTGATGGAACGTATGATAAACACCAGACTGATGTGGCATCTGGAAGAAAAACGCATATTAATTCCACAGCAAGCAGGCTTTAGACAGCACAGATCCACTGAGCATCAGATTACCCTCATAGCCAAGGAAATAGAATATGCCTACCAGGCACAGAAACACACAGTAGCGGTTTGGGTTGACCTGGAAAAGGCATTTGATAAAGTCTGGAAAGATGGACTTAGAGTCAAGCTAAGAAGAAGTGAAGTTTGTGGGAAAATGTACAAGTGGATCAACCACTACCTAAAAAACAGAACAGCCAGAGTTCAAGTACAAGGGCAGATGAGCAAAAAGGTGACACTTGAGAAGGGAGTACCCCAAGGAGGAGTACTGTCACCTACACTCTTCCTGGTGTATATAAATGATATTACAGAGAATATACCAAGAAGAGACCATAGCTCAATGTTTGCTGACGATCTGGCTATGTGGACCTCTGAAAAGAATCTCACCATAGCAAGAAATCGGATGCAGCATACCCTAACATCGCTGGAAGAGTTAACGAACTCATGGCTGGTCAAACTAAATAAGGAAAAAACTACATGTACAATATCCTCGCTGTAAATCAAACCCCAAAACACCAAATTTAATCTAAACGGCAAATACCTGCAGCTAAACGACAACCCAAACTACCTGGGAGTCACATGTGATCGGCTCATGACAAGGAAAAGTCAGATCGAGAGAAACCGAATGAGAGCCAGAGAAAAAATGGAAATCATGAGGAAACTTGCTGGAACAAGCTGGGGAGCAGACGAGAGCATACTAAAGAAACTGTACACTGGAAGAGTGAGAACAGTTCTCCAGTATGGACAACAGCAGCAAAGGCGAACTTCGATAAAGTTAGCAAACTTCAAAACCAAGCCATGAGAGTTATAACAGGGGGCATGAAGTCAACGCCAATTGTAGAACTTGAAAAGATTACAAAACTGCAATCCATGACCGATAGAAGAGACTGCAGAGCCCAGCTGCAGTCAGAGAAACTCAGAAGACTGACTGACCATCCAATGGACTAGAGACTAAACAATTTCGAAAATGGGAAACTAAAGCGGATAAACTTTGCAAAAAATAGCCAAAGCAAAGATGCACGAGGGCCCCATGAACGGACTAACACCAAAGCCCATTCCCACTGTACGAAAACCTACCTGGAGGCAGCATATACTTCCAGAGATGGTAGAAAATATACCAGGTTTTGGAAACAAAAACTGCCAGTCTGAAAAAGAAAGAAGAGATACTTCCCTGAGTTATATAACGGAAAACTAACCAAGCATGGACTATACCCATGCATACACCGACGGTTCCGTAATAAATACAACACATAACGGAGGGGCATGAGCATTTCTGAACCTACAAAAAGGCCGAAAAATATCACTGTCATGGAAAATACACAAGCAATTTCAGAGCGGAGGCAGAGGCATTGAGGGCCACAGTGGAAGAAATGGTGACAGGTAAAAGGAATGAAAGCCACATAGTCCTGCTTACAGATGCTCTGGCCGTAGTCACAGCACTAAAAAGCCAGAAAAATGCTGAACTTAATGATTTAAGATATAAAGACTACATGTAGGCATGCACATATAAAGACTACATGTAGGCATGCACATATAAAGACTACATGTAGGCATGCACATATAAAGAATACATGTAGGCATGCACATATAAAGACTGCATGTAGGCATTCACATATAAAGACTACATGTAGGCATGCACATCTAAAGACTACATGTAGGCATGCACATATAAAGACTACATGTAGGCATGCACATATAAAGACTACATGTAGGCATGCACATATAAAGACTACATGTAGGCATGCACATATAAAGACTACATGTAGGCATGCACATCTAAAGACTACATGAAGGCATGCACATCTAAAGACTACATGTAGGCATGCACATATAAAGACTACATGTAGGCATGCACATCTAAAGACTACATGTAGGCATGCACATCCAAAGACTACATGTAGACACATTCATAGCAAAGAAGACACACTCGAGGTGTGTTGTAAGACACGTGTACACCTTCTTCAAGTTTGGAGAGCTGAACTAATACGCTGTCCAGCTTTGCCGCCGTGTCCGTGTTCTGAGTTCTGAGGTCAGTCAATTCTACTCCAATCTGTCTAAGCTGTTAGATGATTGACTCGGCTGTCGATAGTTCAGCAATAGATTGTCTTAGACTGGTGTCACATATACACACGTCCAAACACACAAGCATACACGCACACACACACACACACACGTCCAAACACACACACTCACACATATACATACACATACCCACACATACACACACATACACATACACACACACATACACATATACACACATACACATATACACTTATATTCACACGTATACATACACACACATGCATGCATACATACAAACTCATATTAATACCCACTTACACAATCAAACACACTGACAGTTACATGCCCACATAAAAACTCTTCTCTCTCTCTCTCTCTCTCTCTCTCTTTCTCTCTATCTATCTCACTCGTTATCACTTGTTCTCTCTTTCATTCACTCTCTCTCTCTCGATCTCACTATCTTTCTGACTTTCTCTATCCCACTCTTTCGCACTCTCTCTCACTCCCTCTCACTTTTTCGCCCCCATTCTCTCTATCTCACTCTCTCTCAAGTTCTCTCTTTTTCCCTCACTCTCTCCCGATCTCACTATGTCTCTCAATTTCTCTCTCTCAATCTATGTCTCTCTATCACTTTATCTATATCACTCTCTTACCCTCTCTATATCTATCTCACTATTTCGGATTCTCTCTATCCTTTTCTCTTTCTCTCTCTCACTCTCTCAATCTCTCACACTCGCTCTCACTCTCGTTCACTCTATCCCTAACTATATCTCGCTATCTCTCTTTCTCTCTCACTCTATATATCACTATCACTCTTTCACTCTCTGTCACGCTCTCTCACTCTATCCTCTCTCTCACTCTCTCGCTCACTCTATGTCAAACTCTCTCTCAATCTCTCTCACTCTCTCTCTCACTTTCGCTCTCACTCTCTCACTCTCTATCACTCTCTCCTACTCGCTCATTCACTCTCTCTCTATCAATTTCTCTCACTTTCTCTCACTCACTTTCTCTCTCTCACTCCCTCTCTCTCACTTTCTCTCTTACTCTCTCAATTTTTCTCTAGCTCACTTTCTTTCTCTCACTCTCACTTCCCCTCACTCTCTCTCACTTTCTCTCTCTCTCACGTTCTCTGTCTTTATCTCTTTTTCTTTCTCACGCTATCTCACTCGCTCTCTCACTCTCTCGCCGACTCTCTCTCTCACTCTCTCTCACTCTCTCTCACAATCTATCCCACTTGCTCTCTCACTCTCTCACTCTCTCTCACTCGCTCTTTCACTATATTTCTCTATAAATGTCTCTATATCACTTTCTCTCACTCACTTTCTCTCTCTCCCTCTCTCTCACTTTCTATCTATATATCGCACTGTCTCTCTCTCACTATCTATCTCACCTTTTTCTCTCGCTCACTTTCTCTGTCTCTCTCACTCTCTCTTCCCCTCACTCTTTCTCACTTTCTCTAACTCACTTTCTCTCTCTGTCTCTTTCTCTCTCTCTCTCTCTCTCTCTCTCTCTCTCTCACACACACACACACACTGATAGTTACCGTGACCACACATATACATATATATATAAATATAAACTCAAACTCTCTGTCTCTATCACACACACACACACCCACACACACACACACACACCCATACTGTGCCGCACACTGCATCATGGTACGTGTAGAAGTGCACAATTGTCTTTTCTTGCCTTCAAAAGGCAAACGGAACCAGCTAATGAAACGGCCAATGCTTTGAATCTAACTTTTACATCCGGAATGCAAATGGGTCAGTACGGAAAGTAGGGTGAGAGCTGTGAGGGTTCGCAAGTCAAGTACTCGTAAATAAGAGCTACGTGAGATGTGATGGTTCGCAAGTCAAGTACTAGTAAAAAAAGGATACGGGAGCTGTGATAGTTCGCAAATCAAGCACTCGTAAAACAGAGATACCCTAAAATAGTACCCCAAGAATCAATCAGATCAATTGATGTCATTCGACGACGGTCTACATTTGATGTGATCACACATCAGGCTACAGTTAATGTGATCACAAGACGGGCTACAGTTGATGTGATTACACGACGAGCTACAGTTGATGTGATCACAAGACGGGATACCTGTTGTAACAGAGCCCGATCTTCTGTTTTCGTCCCCGTGCGAGAAAACGAATGACCTTAGCTAGCACTGTAGTACCAGCTGAGAATGACCTACACAAACCAACAGGTTGGCTGGAAACGACTACTTTAGGCCCAGCTGAGAAAAACATACACGAACCCAGTCCCAGCTGAGAAAGACCTACACGAACCCACAGCTTGGCTGAGAATGACCAGTTTAGTCCCAGCTGAGAAAGACCTACAGGAACCCAGTCCCAGCTGAGAAAGTCGTACACAAACCCACAGCTTGGCTGGGAACGAGCACTATAGTCCCGGCTGAGAAAGACCTACACGAATTCAGTCCCAGCGGAGAAAGTCGTACACTAACCCACCGCTTGAATGCGAACGACCCCCTTAGTCGAAGCTGAGAAAGACCTACACGAACCCAACGCTTGGATGCGAACGACCCCTTTAGTCGCAGCTGGGAAAGACCTGCACGAGCCCACAGCTTGTCTAGGAACGATCACTTTAGTCGCAGCTGGGAAAGACCTGCACGAACCCACAGCTTGCCTGAGAACGAGCACTTTAGCAGCCCTGCTATTTCAAACATTACAATTATTTCATCCTTCTATCCCGTATAGTAAGTTATAAGTACACGTGTACCTTGACGTGTGTCGTGGGGAGCCTTGGTCGCATTTCCTTGGCTACATGTTTCTGTCAATAGCCCGTGTTGCTGGAATATCTACATTTCGTGCTCTATCCAACATCGTCTTGGTCGTTCTCTAGTTCGAAGCCGGACAGTCGGGCAGTGTAGGCTCACAGTAGAAGGTAATCAGTGGACACTATATAGCCATGAACGAACCAGCGCTCCTCCTGTCTGGACACATGTTCGAAACATGGAATGTCACAGACTATGCTGTTAACATATTTGTTTCTCAATCTGTCTCTCCTGGAAACGCAGGCTGCCATTCGCAGACATCTCATGCTACTCTCTGTCTGTCCCTATTTCTATCGCTGTCTCTCGCTCACCTTCCCTTTCTTCCTATATCTATCATCTCTCCCCCCTTTCACTCCCTCTCTCTCTCCCTCTCTCCCTACCACTCTTTCTCCGTCCCGATAGCCATATGCTGTAAATAAGATGCTAGATTGTTTATATACTGATGTTATTATGTTTGGGCACTGACATCCCTTGAGATAGGATGCTAGATTGTTTCCATACTGATAAGATCATGTTTGAGCACTGACATCCCTTGAGATAAGATGCTAGATTGTTTCCATACTGATAAGATCATGTTTGAGCACTGACATCCCTTGAGATAAGATGCTAGATTGTTGTCATACTGATGTGATGATGTTTGATCACTGCCGGCACTTGATAAGTCTCTGCTGCTACTTTCTGACATGTGATCTCGATTTGTATGGCGCACCTCCGGTCTTCTGGGAAAATGGTGTCCAGGTACCTGACCTCATGAGTCTGCTGGAGAGACACGTCTCGGTCGATAAGAAGTTAATCTACCCGACCCCATGAGTCTGCTGGAGAGACACGTCTCGGTCGATAAGAAGTTAATCTACCCGACCCCATGAACATGCTGGAGAGACACGTCTCGATCGATAAGAAGCTAATCTACCCGACCCCATGAGAATGCTGGAAAGACACGTCTCGATCGATAAGAAGTTAATCTACCCGTCCCCATGATAATGCTGGAGAGACACGTCCCGGTCGACCAGAAGTTAATCTACCCGACCCCTTGAGTAAGCTGGAGAGACACGTCCCGGTCGACCAGAAGTTAATCTACCCGACCCCTTGAGTCTGCTGGAGAGACACGTTCCGGTTGACCAGCTCAACTTAATCTACCTGACACCATGAGTGTGCAGGAGAGACACCTCCTAGACGACCAGAAGTTAATCTACCTGGCCCTATGAGTCTGCTGGAGAGATACGTCTCGGTCGACCAGCTCAGGTTAACTGGGACTGCCCGCCTCCAGAGAAACCGTCTTAGCCGTACTGATGCCAAAACGGTACGAACATCAGGAACCGTCCAACACAGCCGAATTATTTAGTTCTTCTCTATACGCGAGGCATTTGTCGTCTGACTAAATCTCAATTTGCTATAGGCGTGCAGCAGTAATTGATTTGACTCTAGTCTCGCAACTTAACTTAACGTCTGTATACTGGTTTAGAAGACTCGGCAGAGTCTGTATACAACACGTTTCATTTACATTACCTTGCTCAAAAAGCAATGCACATTAGGTTATTTTTAAATGCACTAATTGTCCCTGCCTCTACTACTTACTGTGCAATGCATTCCAAAGACTCACTACTCTCTGACTTTAAAAAAAGCGTTACTCTAACCGAATTATTTCATTTCAAAATGTGAATATAACTCAAAGAGTGACTACTGTATATAACTCAAAGAGTGACTAATGTATATAACTCAAAGAGTGACTAGTGTATATAACTCCAAGAGTGACTAGTGTATATAATTCAAAGAGTGACTAATGTATATAACTCAAAGAGTGACTAATGTATATAACTCAAAGAGTGACTAATGTATATAACTCAAAGAGTGACTAGTGTATATAATTCAAAGAGTGACTAATGTATATAACTCAAAGAGTGACTAATGTATATAACTCAAAGAGTGACTAATGTATATAACTCAAAGAGTGACTAGTGTATATAACTCCAAGAGTGATTAGTGTATATAATTCAAAGAGTGACTAGTGTATATAACTCCAAGAGTGACTAGTGTATATAACTCAAAGAGTGACTAATGTATATAACTCAAAGAGTGACTAATGTATATAACTCAAAGAGTGACTAATGTATATAACTCAAAGAGTGACTAGTGTATATAACTCAAAGAGTGACTAGTGTATATAATTCAAAGAGTGACTAATGTATATAACTCAAAGAGTGACTAATGTATATAACTCAAAGAGTGACCATCACAATATCTAAAATGTCGTTATTTCTCATGTTTTCTCTCTAGGCGACATTGAGGACTCTTCACGTGTCATTTCCCATTTTTTAACGTTCAAAAGCTGTATCTTGGGCAAATCTGGTCCCGAAAGATGAGATGTGGTGTAATAGTGCCAGCCAGAGCATGAGCGTTTAGCCTCTGAGAAGGACGGTACTTGAAAGTGTGCCAACGTCACTCGCCGTCTCGACACTAAATCGACAGATAAAAAGGGGGGGGGGGGTTTTAGCGGAAGAATATTTCTAGGACAGATAAGGGGTAGGAGCTGACCACTCTGGAGATCATGTTTGGGTAGGAGGGGGGGGGCGGTCTGTTGTTAGTGACAGACAGAGGCCAGCAGGGCTTGTTACGGCATTTTAGAATGACAGGAATTCAGAGCGATTCGATCCATTAACAACTATATTGATATCTGAGTCATACAACCCACAAAAGGTAATTGGACCGCTCTAATACTGCTTGAGACTATACAATACTAGTTAAAGTTGAAGTTAAGCAGGCTGGCCATATAAAGAGAGAGAGAAAGAGAGAGAGAGTGAGAGAGAGAAAGAGAAATAGAGAGAGTGGGAGAGAGAGAGAGTTAGAGAGAGAGAGTTAGAGAGAGAGATACACAGATAGAGTGGGAGACAACGAGAGAGAGCGAAGAGAGTAAAAGAGAGATAGTTAGAGAGAGATAGTTAGAGAGAGAGAGAGAGAGAGAGAGAGACGGAGAAAATAGCTAGAGCTCTGTTTATCAAGCAGACTTTATAAAAGAGCGATTGAAAGGTCTTTCACGAATGTTAGAGAGATATAATGAGGTAGAAGGTGGCTGAACCAGCATACGCCTTTGAGTCTTGGCAAGTCGCTCTATCAGGTGTGTGCTGTGTGTCCTGTGACTAGGGGAGATCTGAATGTGAGTGTTGTGTGTGTTGGGTGTCCTGTGACTAGGAGAGATCTTGTTGTGTATGTGGTGTATGTTGGGTGTCCTGTGACTAGGAGAGATCTGAATGTGTGTGTAGTGTGTGTTGGGTGTCCTGTGACTAGGGGGGATCTGAATGTGTGTGTGGTGTGTGTTGGGTGTCCTGTGACTAGGATATATATGAATGTGTGTGTGCTGTGTGTTTGGTGTCAGGTGACTAGGATAAATCTGCATGTGTGTGTGTGGTGTGATAGGTGTCGTGTGACTAGGATAGATTTGCATGTGTGTGTGTGGTGTGTGATGGGTGTCATGTGACTAGGATATATCTGAATGTGGGTGTTGTGTGTGATGGGTGTCATGTGACTAGGAGAGATCTGCATGTGTATGTGGTGTGTGATGGGTGTCATGTGACTAGGATAGATCTGCATGTGTATGTGGTGTGAGATGGGTGTCATGTGATTAGGAGAGATCTGCATGTGGGTGTGGTGTGTGATGGGTGTCATGTGACTAGGAGAGATCTGCATGTGTATGTGGTGTGTGATGGGTGTCATGTGACTAGGATAGATCTGCATGTGTATGGGGTGTGAGATGGGTGTCATGTGATTAGGAGAGATCTGCATGTGGGTGTGGTGTGTGATGGGTGTCATGTGACTAGGAGAGATCTGCATGTGTATGTGGTGTGTGAAGGACACCAAGGGAACGATGTATGTTCCAGAGTTTGTGTATATGCAGATCGATTGAGTGTGGCCATATGTGAGTATACGTTGAAAAGATTGAATGTCAAGATCACCTGCCTGAATTGAACTGAATTTGACAATGTAAAGATAACTCGCCTGATGGAATCTGTGTGAGTGAATACTCCGAATACGACCGTCAAAACGATTATTTGAGAGTGTTTTGAGTGTGCAGAAAGGGGGAGGGGGGCGTATGGCTAGAACTGGGTTGGGTTAGTTTGGGGACATTTTCAAAAGTTTACGCTTACAACCTCAGAGAAGTTTGTAATACTATTGTGCATGTTTGTTTAGTAATCATATCGATAATGCTGTTTTGTTTGCTAAATGTTGGTTTTTGTTAATATTCATGTAAGAAATATGTCACCTGCTGTGTGCTATGTTATTTGTTGTGTGTTGTCTGGAATGATGGGGATGATGTGGTACTAATCTGGATATAAATAAACCAGTGAAAACCTGGGCATTGGTATATAGGTCATATTGGCATTTGATCATTTCATGATTAAACTGATGTGAAGTGATTTAATTAGTGGGACATTATGTGTTTAAGTAATAGTGATATAAGGTGTAGGTATTGGCGGTTTGATTAACATCATATCAGTCTGGAGAGACAATGGACTTCACGCTAGAGAGGGGACGATCAGTTGTTGCCCTAACTTTCGAGGCGAACGTTTGTGGTCTGCATCTTAACACATCTTGTGTTCCCCTGCCTGGAGACCAACACAAAAAGTCTTACTTCAGTTGGATCTGTCCTTGGCGCATCTTGTCTTCTCCTGCCTGCAGACCAACATAAAATTCTTACTCCAGATGGATCTGTCCTTGACGCATCTTGTCTTCCCCTGCCTCCAGCCAGATCTGTCCTTGACGCATCTTGTCTTCCCCTGCCTAAAGTCTTACTCCAGTCGGATCTGTCCTTGACGCATCATGTCTTACCCTGCCTGGAGACCAACACAAAAAGCCTTACTCCAGCCGGATCTGTCCTGGACGCCTCTTGTCTTCCCCTGCCTCCAGCCGGATCTGTTCTTGACGCATCGTGTCTTCCCCTGCCTGGAGACCAACACAAAAAGCCTTACTCCAGCCGGATCTGTCCTTGACGCATCTTGTCTTTCCCTGCCTCCAGCCGGATCTGTCCTTGACGCATCTTGTCATCCCCTGCCTCCAGCCGGATCTGTCCTTGACGCATCTTGTCATCCCCTGCCTCCTGCCGGATCTGTCCTTGACGCATCTTGTCTTTTCCTGCCTGCAGAACAACACACTAAGCCTTACTCCAGTCGGATCTAATATTGGCAAGTCCCTTCCAGTTGCGTGGCTTTCTGACCTGCTTGAGAACCTTTGGTTCGATTCTGACTCGCTAACATGTTTAAGAAGCCTTGACTTGCTGATCTGTTTATAACGCTCTGCCCCGACCTTGGTCTACTCACCTGTTTAATACGCTCTGCCCCGATCCTGACTTGCTAACATGTTTAAGAATCCCTGGCTTGCTCATCTGTTTAAGACGCTCTGCCCCGACCCTGACTTGCTAACATGTTTGAGAAGCCCTGGCTTGCTCATCTGTTTAAGACGCTCTGCCCCGACACTGACTTGCTAACATGTTTAAGAAGCCCTGGCTTGCTCATCTGTTTAAGACGCTCTGCCCCGACCTTGGTCTACGCACCTGTTTAAGACGCTTTGCCTCGACCCTCGCTTTCTCACCTGTTTAAGAAGATGTGCCCTGACCCTGACTAGTTCACCTTTTAAAGAAGTTCTGGCATCACCCTGACTTCCTCAGCTATTTAAGAAGTTCTGCCCGACCGTAACTTGCTCACATATTTATGAAGTCCTGGCCAGACCCTGTCTTGCTCACCTGTTTAGGACGTCCTAGCCCGACCCTGTCTTGCTCACCCGTTTAGAACGTCCTAGCCCGACCCTGACTTTTTCACCTGTTTAGGACGTCCTAGTCCGACCCTGACTTTTTCACATGTTTATGAAGACTGGTTCCAACCCTGGCTTGCTCATTTGTTTCAAAAACCATATCGTGCGCACCTGTTTAAGAAGCTCCGACTTGCACGCCTGTTTAACAAGTCCTGACTTTCTCCCCTGTTTAATAAGTAATGACATGTTCACCTGTTTAACAAGTCCTAGCTTGCTAACCTTTTTAAAAAGTCCTGACTCGCTCACCTGTTTAAGAAGCCCTATCTTGCTCACCTGCTTAAGGAGCCCCGATCCGTCCCTGTCTTTCTCACCTGTTTACGAAGTCCAGACCCACACAACCATAAATCTTAGCGCATCGCAGTTCTCAACTATGTCCACAATATAGATATGGTTGCTCCGTTAAACCTGTCAGATTGTGATGCATGTCCTAAATAATCAGCCACAGCTGTGACTGCATGTTCACCACTGTTCTTGTGTCGGGGTCAATTTTACCTACCTGGATGCTGTCCAATTACAAAAATAATTATGACATCCAACTGAGCAATATATCGCCCTGGTAACGTGGCACTTATCAACAACTCTCTGAGCGAGACCACGTGATCATCTTCAAACCACGTATAGGGACACAACAGACGGAGAAGCCATATATTTCATACATTTGGGAAATACTTCGAATCTGTCTACGCATTGCATTAACGTCATGGCAGCTATAAGGCAGTCACACTTGCTCCGCGATCCTTTAGCTGACTACTGCGTTTATTAGAGTCACACATTCTGAATATTGCAAGCGAATGAAGTAGGGGAAGATGTGAATATGGAAAGTCTGAGCTTTGGCTTTTGTCTTCGTTTATAGAAAGAAATGGAGGATGAAGAGCGTGGAAGATCCACATTTGGTTTTGTTCTTATCGGAAGTAACGCTACTTGGCCACTGTACGGACAAGCTGCCTACCATAGTCACATCTTGAATTATACAAATGGAACACGATAATAGAAACAAGTAACATAATTATAGTTTGTTTATAGAGTGGCAAGACATGAGTGGATAGCTCACACATTGGTTACCATTATAATTAAACGGCTATAGATAGTGGCATGACATGAGTGGATAGCTCACATAGTGATCTCCAATCTTCTGCAAGCTCTCTATTTCGAATGTGTGACGACCGCTGACGTACTGGACAAGCTCGGGTTCAATCAATGGACTAACAGACCTGATATGTAGGAACATCGTACAAACATCGTGGGTGTATTTGTTTATTATTACACAAAAACAAGTATATTGTCCATGACTACCCGAACATGTGTTCCAGACTTCGACTTCATTGACATTTTTACTACACAATCCTTGTCAGATAAGCTAACATAATGGACATAAATCATCCAAGTTTATGACAGATCGGTGAATAAAAGCCCCAACTGACAAGATCCGTCCAAACCAATCTAACTACAGCTTACAGCATCATCAAGTGTTCAAGTAACCAACCTTCAGGTACGTATCTGTTTTTTTACTGGTGTTGTTACATACCCCCTCTAATACTGCTGTGTTAGCGACCTCCTCTATTACTGCTGGTATTAGATACCCCCTCCACGACAACATCAATACGGCACCAGAAGAGCATATGATGGCCAAATTAACAATGAGTGAAATGAAAGAGGCCATGAGAACATTAAAGAAAAGGAAATCTCCCGGAAAAGACGGGATAACAAACGAAATGCTGATGGGGCTGGGCCAAAAAGCGAAGAGGAAACTGCTTTCGGTCCTGAACCAAAGCTGGAAAAGGGGAATTCTACCCCAGACTCGGAAAGACGCAGTACTTGTACCAGTACCAAAGAATGGAAAGGACAAAACAGATCCGAATGGATACAGGCCTATCAGCCTACTGAGCTGTGTTGGCAAACTGATGGAACGTATGATAAACACCAGACTGATGTGGCATCTGGAAGAAAAACGAATACTAATTCCACAGCAAGCCGGCTTTAGACAGCACAGAACCACTGAGGACCAGGTCATCCTCATAGCCCACGAAATATAAGATGCCTACCAGGCACAGAAACACACAGTAGCGGTTTGGGTTGACCTGGAGATAGCATTTGACAAAGTCTGGAAAGACGGACTTAGAGTCAAGCTAAGGAGAAGTGAAGTTTGTGGGAAAATGTACAAGTGGATCAACCACTACCTCAAACAAAGAACGGCCAGAGTCCAAGTACAAGGGCAGTTGAGCAAAAAGGTGACACTCGAGCAGGGAGTACCCCAAGGGGGAGTACTGTCACCCACACTCTTCCTGGTGTATATAAACGACATTACAGAGAATATACGAAGAAGAGTCCATAGCTCAATGTTTGCAGACGATCTGGCTATATGGACTTCTGAAAAGAATCTCACCATAGCAATAAATCGGATGCAGCAGGCACTAACATCGCTGAAAGAGTGGGCGAACTCATGGCTGGTCAATATAAACGAGGAGAAAACCACATGCACAATATTCTCGCTTTCAATAAAATCACAAAACACCAAATTAAGCCTAAATGGCAAATTCCTGCAGCCAAACGACAACCCAAACTACCTGGGAGTCAAATGTGATCGGCGCATGCCATGGAAAAGTCAGATCGAGAGAAACCGAATGAGAGCCAGAGAAAGAATGGCAATCATGAGGAAACTTGCTGGCACATGCTGGGGAGCAGACGAAAGCATACTAAAGAAACTGTACTTTGGAAGAGTGAGACCAGTTCTCGAGTATGGCATTGCGGCATGGACAACAGCAGCAAAGGTGAACTTCGATAAAGTTAGCAAACTTCATAACCAAGCCATGAGAGTTATAACAGGGGGCATGAAGTCAACGCCAATTGTAGAACTTGAAAAGATTACAAAACTGCAATCCATGACCGATAGAAGAGACTGCAGAGCCCAGCTGCAGTCAGAGAAACTCCGAAGACTGACTGACCATCCGATGCACCAGAGACTAAACAATTTGGGAAATGGGAAACTAAAGCGGAGAAACTTTGCAGAAATAGCCAAAGCAAAGATGCACGAAGATCCCATAAACGCATTAACAACACCAAAGCCCATCACTACTGTACGAAAACCTACCTGGAGGCAGGATATATTTCCAGAGGTGGTATAAAATATACCAGGTATTGGAAATAAAAACTGCCAGACTGAAATAGAAAGGAGAGATACTACCCTAAGCTTTATATCGAAAAACTACCCAAGCATGGATTGGACCCATGCATACACCGACGGTTCTGTAACAAACACTACACAGAACGGAGGGGCAGGAGCATTCCTGAACCTACCAAATGGCAGAAAAATAACACTGTCATTCGCTACTGGTAAGTACACAAGCAATTTCAGAGCGGAGGCAGAGGCACTGAGGGCGGCAGTGGAAGAAATGGTGACACATAAAGAAAATTAAAGCCATACAGTCCTGCTTACAGATGCTCTGGCCGTAGTCACAGCGCTAAAAAGCCAGAAAAACACTGAGCTTAATGACTTAAGAGCAGTACTCTGTCAACTATGCCAGCAGTCCGCACCAAAAAGGGTAGTGGTACAGTGGGTCTCATCACACTGCAACATCCAAGGCAACGAAGAGGCAGACAGACTGGCAAAAGAAGGTGCAAGACTACCACAAACAGATACAAGTATGACGTACGAAAAGTCAAAACGGCTTATCAAAGCCAGATACATGACCAAATGGGAAACCGAACATACTGGTTACACCAAAAACGATGCATATTACCAGTTGAACCGAAGAGAGCAGGTCGTTGTCTTCAGACTTCGCACTGGCCACAACAGACTGAGGTACCACCTATTCAATAAACTGAAGATAGGTGGAACCGACGAATGCCCGTGTGGTACCGGGAAAATGACCGCTGAACATCTGCTGCAGAACTGCCCGACATACGAGGATCAGAGAGAGCAGATGTGGCCATCACCAGTGGAACCGCAAGAAAAGCTCTATGGCAGTGGCGACAGCCTCAGGATGACCGCCGCTTTTTTCGAAAAAATAATGGTTACTGTCTGACTGCGTACGAAGAAGAAGAAGAAGAAGATACCCCCTCTATTACTGCTGGTATTTCAGACTCCCTGTAATAATTATGGTATTATAGACCCCCTCTATTACTGCTGGTGTTACACATTCCCTCTATCACCACTTTTTTATATTTTTTTCCTTATCACTATCTCTCATTAGCTCACAACTCTAATTAAATGACTAACACCTCTTTTTTACAACAGCGAAAACAAATGAACATTGTATTTAATAACCAGCCCACACAATATAATAGTAATACCAGGCATGTGAATCGTTTTCTGTCGTAACTTATATATACAATGACTTTCAAATGTTTCGTGAAATTAGCTCAGGTATTTCTCTTGCACTAAAATAACTTGTCTCACGTGCTAAATTCTAGCAAATGTTCCATTCACAGCATATATCCATTTTCGTACATACAATTATGTGTTCAATTGTTCTCAGCCCCATCTCTCTGTCATCGCTTGTCTAGTATGCTCATGACCCATCTCTCTGTCATCGCTTGTCTAGTATGCTTATGTCCCATTTCTCTGTCATCGCTTGTCTAGTATCCTTATGTCCCATCTCTATGGCATCGCTCGTCTAGTATCCTTATTTCACATCCCTCTGTCATCGCTTTGCTGGTATCCTTATGTCCATTCTCTATGTCATGGCTTGTCTAGTATCCTTATGTCCCATCTCTCTGTCATCGCTTTGCTGGTATCCTTATGTCCCTTCTCTATGTCATCGTTCGTCTGGCATCATTATGTCCCATATTTCTGTCATCACTAGTCTGGTTTCCGTGTGTCCCATCTCTCAGCTTATGCAGCATGTATGTATATTGAGCCTCTAGTCTCGTCTTAACTTGAGGTATATGTTTGCAGCCTTTAGATCTGCTGGTTTCTCTTCTTACTCGTCTAGTCAGGAACTCTGTGACTGCAGGGGTTATTTTGTCTACGACAGACGACAGTGCTTCTGTTACTGTGGTTGTCAGGTCAAGGGTAACACTTGTGTTAGGACATGTTGTTCCAGACGACAGCTTGGTGTTCGTGTTGAAGCAACACGTCTCCTTCTGACGAGCATGCAGACGAATGCCCCTCATGGACTTGGAAGTCGGTGTCACGTGTGACGGGTGTCAGAGCTGACTCAAACAGATCATCAGACAGCCAGGTTCTGACACGTGCGTGGTCTCTGGTTCTCTCTCATCGCAAGTCTGCTTCTGTGATTTTTATTTCAATCACTTTATTCTAGTTATCATTGGCTATGTTCTGTAGTCTATCCTAGGAATGTACTCGGCAGTTTTATCTTCCTTGCTTTATCCCTGCTCTATCCCTGCTCTGCCTTTAATATCCTTATCCCCCAGCCTATACCATATCCACAGCGCTTTCTTCAGTGAATTATGTTTGTCTTTAGTTCATTCGCCTCAAATGTCTTTGAACTGCAGTGTCGTCAGAGAAAGGCTAGCTTGTTATGAACCTACTATGTAACCTACACAGTCGTGGGATCCCAGTAAAAACCAAGGCAAAGTAACCTTTTCGCTGGACAGTCTTAAACAAGTATTGTCTATGACCCGTGTAATGAGCCCCATCTCTCTGACAATGTTTTCAAGTTATGCGTGAGTATTTGCGGGACTTCCCTGACTTTTGTTCGTTGGACACGTGTAAATATGTTGCACAGTTTTTTCTTCTTTGTCTTTTTCTTCTTCTACTTGTTCTTGTGTTTATTCTTGATCTTCTTCTTGTTCCTCCTCTTCGTCAACCACTGTACGTACTTCGATCTTTAACGTTGCCACCGCCTGACAAGTGGATGAACTCAGGCGTTGAATAAAGCTCATCTTTTTGTCTGTCCAGCTTTCACTTTAGTTTAGAATCGTTGGCCCAGCGTATGTTCTTTAACTGGCCGTACAGAGACCAACTCTGTAACAAGCTTGTACCATGACCTGAGACGAAGAATGGTGATCTGTCCCTGTCGATCAATGCTGTGGTAGTAGTCGATCAGACGGTTCTCTTCTTAAAGCATTTATTCTTATTCCCAATTTCCACCTCTGTATTTAAGCCTTCTTCATTTATTTCATTATTTTGTTTTCTCCGCCTCTTCCTTTTTCTTTCTTTCTTCTTGTTATTTTCATTTTGATATTTGACGTGTTCTGCTACCAATGTTCCTTTTTTCCTCCTCCTTCTCGTCCTTTCCTTCCATCTTCTTCTTCCACCATCTTCGTTTTCTTCTTTTTGTTTCTTAGTTATTTTCATCTTTACCTTCTTCTTCTGCTTTTTTTTCAATATATAAATATATGTAGATCTAGCGTTTATATTTATCTATCTATCTATCTATCTATCTGTCTATCTATCTATATTTCTATAAATCTATCTATATATCTATCTAATTATCTATATATGTATCTACATATATATATATCTACTTACATATATATATATATATATATATCTGACTATATATCGTTCTGTCTTTCTATCTTTATCTCTCTCTCTCTCTATATATATATATATATTTATCTATCTATTATTTATGTATGTGTGTCTGTCTATCCATTCATCTTTCCATCTATCCATCCATCCATCCATATGTCTTTGTCTGTCAAGCGAAGTATTGAATGGAGGTATTTTTGCTTTATTCTGAATGTAAATAAAGGCATATCCTAGAAGCACAGTTATGTTACGTTTTCTTTATTCTTTCAATGTCTGAATCAGTGTAATTAGTTTTCATTCTGCTTCAATTTCAGACTTAAACTGTGATTCTATATATGTAACCATGTGTTCCTGTCAGAGTCTGATCTTCTCTGTCTGTGTGTGACTATGGTTGAGTCAGTTTGTGACATTTGCTATGCCTGTGTGGGATTTTAGTTTTAGGTAACGATCAAGAACAGCCACACGAAGAAGCACGCATCCTTATCCGTTTAATGATGTAGTAGGTGGGGACCACATAGCATGCCCCTCCTGCCTTTGACAGTATGATATCGGCAGAGTAAATGACAATGTTGTTAGAGTTTAACACTGAACAAGGATTTTGTATCACACACACTTTCTTCGAGTGCAGGTGGCAACATAAAGTATCATGTAAACACCCAAAGTCACATCAATTGTATCAAATCGACTTGATTATCACCAGACGTTCAGCTCTAAACAGGGTCCCCTCCACTAGAAGCTATCACAGACAGCAGACCAACTTGATGGTCACCAGACGTTCAGCTCTAAACATGGTCCCCTCCACCAGAAGCTATCACAGACAGCAGACCAACTTGATGGTCACCAGACGTTCAGCTCTAAACATGGTCCCCTCCACTAGAAGCTATTTCAGACAGCAGACCAACTTGATGGTCACCAGACGTTCAGCTCTAAACATGGCACCCTCCACTAGAAGCTATCACAGACAGCAGACCAACTTGATGGTCACCAGACGTTCAGCTCTAAACATGGTCCCATCCACTAGAAACAATTACAGACAGCCGACCAACTTGATTGTAACCAGACGTTCAGCTCTAAACATGCTCCCCTCCACTAGAAGTTATCACAGACAGTAGACCAACTTGATGGTCACCAGACGTTCAGCTCTAAACATGGTCCCCACCACTAGAAGCTATCACAGACAGTAGACAAACTTGATGGCCATCACACGTTCAGCTCTAAACATGGTCTCCTCCACTAGAAGCTATAACAGACAGCAGACCAACTGGATGGTCACCAGACGTGCAGCTCTAAACATGGCCCACTCCACTAGAAACTATCACAGTGCAGACTGTGGCACCGACTATGCTCGTGTTTGGAGCAGGGCATGCTTGCAGCTTTGCACAATCGCATATGGCGATTCCTTTCACTGTGGTATAGATTGTGTCTGAGCTGAGAATCCGAGTGTGACGTCACAGCTAATAGGACATTTGTGAAAAGTGCCAACTATAATACCGCATTAGCTACGTTTGGCATGAGGGAACGGGCTAATCACGACTGGTTTAATGCACATCTCGCGAGAATGGAACCAGTAATTGAGGCCAAACGAGAAGCGTTGATCAATTAACGTTATGCCAAAAAGTGAAGACGCGTGTTTCCCTCGGGAGATTTTGTGGCACCAATCAACAGACATGCTAGATAATGAGCGAATGTGGACTGGCAGACACTGTGTGGAAAAATTCAGCTAAATATAGTGACGGGGGACATCAAGCGCATGCGTATAGGCATACATATGGCACTGTTCCCTACGGTGAGAGGTGCGGTAGCCCCACACCCCCCGCCCTCTTGGGCTAATTATCAGGTCTGTGAAAGACAAAGCTCTGAACATCGGGAATTATCGCTCCCCTTTCCAAAAAAAAAGATCGGTGACGTCAATCTAGAGGGCGTCACGTTTCACTGATCTGGTTTGAGATAGAAAGTAGGCTTGGCAGGTACCGTCACGGCCCGCCTAACAATGAGAGTCTGGATGGACACTGAACTTGTCTTGTATTAATGACCAGTTGTTTTGGTTTTACCTGAATGAGAAAACATGAGAGGACATGAAAATAAAATATATGAGGAGAACTGTTGTATAAAGCGATGGATGTTGTTTCTCTGACAGTTGGCGGTATTCCTTGCTTGCAGTCAGGCCTTGTCTAAAGATGTTTACTGAAATAATGTTACTTCAGGTTCGGAGATTGATGTTATGTCTACTTGTGACAGCTGTCAGTCGCAGCAAAGGTAAGCCATTTATGTGAAGAGTTAAGGTCAGCCAATCATGTATACAGTCAAGGTAAGCTAAGCAAATTGTACAGTCAAGGTAACCGAATCACGTATACAGTCAAGGTAAGTCATACATGTGTAGAAACAAAGTGCTAGTCATGTGTAGAGTTAATGTAAGCAAGTCACGTGTATAGTAACCGTAAGCCAAGCACGTGTACAATCAATGTAACCCAATCACGTGCACAGTCAAGGCAAGCCATACATGTGTAGAGTTAAGTTAATCGAGTCATGGGTAGAGTATAGATAAACCAGACATGTGTACAGTCGAGGTAAGCCAGTCGTGTGTATAGTCTAGTCAAGGTAAGCCAGTCATGTGTATAGTCAAGGTAAGCTAGTCATGTGTAGAGTCAAGGTAAGCCGGTATGTGTAGAGTAAAGGTAAACCAGTCATGTGTATAGTCAAGGTAAGCCAGTCATGTGGAGAGTCAAGGTAAACCTGTCATGTGTTGAGTCAAGGTAAACCAGTCATAGGTATAGTCAAGGTAAACCAGCAATGTGTATAGTCAAGGTAAGCCAGTCATGTGTAAAGTCAAGGTAAACTAGTCATGTGTATAGTCAAGGTAAGCCAGTCATGTTTAGAGTTAAGATAAGCAAACCATGTGTTCAGTTGTAACATATCTTAGCTGTGTAGACTAATTTGGGAAATGATTTTCTACATGTTTTCTTAACGAATAAGTGATTGTAGTAGAGCATTGATAGACAGTATCCATTGATTTTTTTCCTAGCTAATTAACCTAACAAATGTAGCCAGTACATATGTACTAAAATCTGGATATATAAATGTTTGGAATGGATATATTTGTTTCCAAGCCACGCAGATGTTAAACGTACGTCTTTTTGCAAAACACACAGACGTTTGTTACAGCAGGATCAGTAGTGACGAATTAAATCGGAGATACCATTAAATGTTTTTTTCTAAAATCTCAAGGAGAAAAGAAACCAAGGTATGAGATCTGGAAAAAACCGCTCATATAGATATCTAGAAGAGACAAGAAAACAATATATTTCGGGTGCGAGCTGCGGAGAAAACAAGTCGATATCAGTCGGATGCTAGATATCGGAGAAAACAAGCAGACATCAGTCGGTTCCAAATGGAGAGATAAGTCGGCAAGATTTGAGTGCGAGCAACTAGAAGAACATGACCGTCGTAATTAAGTTTAGTTTATTTTAGTTTAGTTTAGTTCACATTTTTTTTACAGCCAGACAAATTAAGTTGTGAGTAAAGATTGGAGAGTCAGTTGTAAACGCGTAAATAAAGTGGCATTGTTATATTTTATTTTCAATTAGCATCGTAGTTAATTTGTTTTAAGTGAGAGTATAGTTTTTGCAGACCCCTTGGTCCATTTGCGAAGATAGATCAGCCTCCTAGAGACGCTAAACAGTCCAGGTAAGTCAATCATGTGTACAATCAAGATAAGCCAGTCATGTGTACATTCAAGGTAATCCAGTCATGTGTATAGTCATGGTAAGCCAGTCAAGGGTACAGTCAAGGTACGTCATGAATGTGTGCAATCAAGGTGAGTAGGTCAGATCTAGGAAAGTCAAGTCTAGCGTCCATTAACTAACTAGCTGATATTCTTCATCAATTGTTTCTACATCACAAACTTCTTCAATATCTAGATTTTAGCTCAATCTTTCTTTCTCTCCCAAATCGTTCCATTATGTTTTTGTATATCCATGATTTCAAACTCTCACATGGATCCATGAGGACTCCAAGGTCCCATCTTCATTTTCAAGTCTGTCCACGAAATGTGTCATTTTAGTTTGACCAGCTTGCAGCACGACCATATCGCATGCTTAACTCCGATACGAGTGCACGGTGCCGACCTCCATGTCAGTGGATTGAGAGTTTGTCGATTCGAATGAGCCCACGTTTCATTGAGGTTGTCAAATGTCCTACACAAGTGATATAATAATTGTCTCAACTGTAACGTCACTCCTTCAGCCCACGTGGTTTCAGTTTACTAAATTCCTAGTCCCAAATAAAACAACAGTACAAGGCAATAATGGACACATTATTTGATCATACTCCAGATATGAGAGTCTGATTGGTGGAGCTGTTGGAGCGCTTGCCTTTGTAATTAAACAGATCAGATTACATCCTTGTTATAGACATGCTCTTGTCTAATTAATAATGTGCACCTGACTTAGTTAAGATAATCAATCCGATGAGGAAGGGAAAAGGCCACTATTTCTGAAGATAAAGTTGAGTCCTACTAGAATGAGATAGCTAACACACTATACCTGACAACATTTTGAGCTCTCAAAGTTCTCAACTTTGTCTTTTTGTTACAGCTGACCTCCAGTTATCAAAGGACAGGACGGCAGACTACATTTATTGTGGACACCTCAAATGTTCGGCGAATTACAACGAATTTGACACACGTGTTCTGTTTATAGCCGAGTTGTCCATATATGAAGTAATGCAGACCAATCTCAAGGTGAAACTAGCTTCTGTGTCAATGTTTGACCCAAATATCTTTGTAGAACCAAGTAAAGTCAACGTTTTAAAGGTAACTGGCAGCGTGTCCAGGTACCGTGGTAATCTTACCTTAAGTCTCCGGGATGTGATTGACTGTCTGTACCGGACATTTACGTGTGAGCTGGACTTCCTTAACAGGTACATGCAGGTGGATGTGATCAGTGACAACTTTACTCGAGATCTACCTGTAGTCGAGAATGAAACCTGTCGTAAGATTACTTGTACATGTATCTGTAGTAATGTATATATCTGTTCAACAAATAAGTCCAGATGAGACTAGAACCTGCATACGTTGTTGTTGTCTTGAGCTACGTGGGATTAATTCCATATTCCTGTTTCAATTTTCTGCATGGGCCCTCCTATCTGAAGCATAATGTCAGATTTCACTGACATTTCGCCTATAGGAAATACAGTTATGTCTTTATCTCGTTGACTTGGTTGCTGTA
Source organism: Ariolimax columbianus (assembly GCA_036924085.1). Lineage (NCBI taxonomy): Eukaryota > Metazoa > Mollusca > Gastropoda > Stylommatophora > Arionidae > Ariolimax > Ariolimax columbianus. The sequence continues at coordinate 71,735,689 of JAVGWX010000017.1, forward strand.
ATAACATTTATTGTATTTAAGATTTATAAATAAATATGATGTGAACTTTTGGTTAGGTATCTGACGCTGGTGCCGGGTGATGGTCATATACTTGTTGTAGAATATGTAATTTCCTGATCACATTAAAAGTGAACCAATAATGGTAACTGCCAACAAGTTAGACATATTTTAGTAGATACGATCGCGTAATGATGTACCACGGTACTTGTCTGACATTACCAACGTTACAGAGCCAACACAAAAAGAAGAAGGAGAAGAAGAAAAGAATGATAGAAGAAGAAAAATAAGAAAAACAACAAGTAGAAGAAGCAGACGAAGAAGAAGATGAAGAAGAAGAAGAAGAAGATGAAGAAGAAGAAGAAGAAGAAGAAGAAGAAGAAGAAGAAGAAGAAGATGAAGAAGAAGAAGAAGAAGAAGAAGAAGAGGAAGAAGAAGAAGAAGAAGAAGAAGAAGAAGTAGAAGAAGCAGACGAAGAAGAAGATGAAGAAGAAGAGGAAGAAGAAGAAGAAGAAGAAGAAGAAGAAGAAGAAGAAGAAGAAAATGAAGAAGAAGAAGAAGAAGTAGAAGAAGAAGAAGAAGAAACGTAAGAAGAAGAAGAAGAAGAGGAGAAAGAAGAAGAAGATAATGAACACGAAAGGAAGAAAATGAAGAAGAATATGACGAAAGAGAAATAGAGGAATATTGGAAGAAATAGAAGGAGGAAGAGAAAAACGAAGGTAGAAGAGTGGAAGAAGTAGAGAAAGACAATATCATATGGTAAAATATAATTAGAAGAAGACAAAGAAGAAGAAGAAGAAGAAGAAATCATAAGATCATTAGAATGGGCATGTCTCTTTGATAGGAATTGGCTTTATACAACAATACTTGAAGGCGTGGTACATAGAAAACGAGGCACAGGTAGACCTAAGAAAAAATGAACACATGGTATAATAATAATAGTGATAGTAGAAAGAGCTAGCAGAGTATTGAGAGGGTTAGAGATTGGCTGTTGGGAGATCGACGTTCAGGAAAGGGCACAGCACATGATGATGATCAAAATAGACCTTCAAAAACATTGAATTATGTCCTAACATCATACGAATGTTTCTGGTTCTTGACTTGTGGAACTAATTTAGGTTAGCCCTGATTTACGACTGATTCACGTATGGAAGTAATCCATGTTAGCCCTGATTTACGACTGATTCACTTGTGGAAGTAATCCATGTTAGCCCTGATTTACGACTGATTCACTTGTGGAAGTAATCCATGTTAGCCCTGATTTACGACTGATTCCCTTGTGGAACTAATTTAGGTTAGCCCTGATTTACGACTGATTCCCTTGTGGAACTAATTTAGGTTAGCCCTGATTTACGACTGATTCACTTTTGGAAGTAATCCATGTTAGCCCTGATTTATGATTTCTTGACGTGTGGAAGTAATTTAGGTTACCTGATTTATGATTTCTTGACGTGTGGAACTAATTTAGGTTACCTGATTTATGATTTCTTGACGTGTGGAACTAATTTAGGTTATCCGTGAATTAAGATTGCTTGACTTGTAAAACTAATTTAGGTTACCTGATTTATGAGTGCTTGACTTGTGGAACTAATTTAGGTTAGCGTTAATTTACCACTTCTCTACTTCTGAAATTTCGTTCCATCGTTCTGAAGAGAAGTGTTCAAAGGGAGCAAATTGTGTGTGGCCCTCGAAGCCCGCATGTCTTGTATCGGTTCTTTGGTCCATTTCAAGGAAATGTAGAATTGACCCACTGTACAATATTGTGTGTGTGATATAAGATGTTATGGTGGGTTGTCTTGTGTGGATGTATGTGTGTGTGTGTGTGTGTGTGTGTTAATTTGTTACCGTTATTATCTTAGTGTCTGTGATTGTAACAGTTTCGGTGTGCCTGCAGTAAAGTTTTTTTCTTTGTGTGTGTGGGCGTGTGTGTGTGTGCGAGTGTGTGTGTATATGTGTGTAACCACGTCTTCGCATTTGTGAGTAAGTGTATGTGTGTGTGCGTGCACGTGTGCGTTTGTGTGTGTTTGTGTGAATGTGTTACTGTGAGTACTAAGTGTTTGTAATTGTGAACGTATCAGTGTATGTGTATTGTAGCTTGTGTTCGTGTGTGTTCGTGTGTGTTCATGTATGTATGTGTGCTCGTGTGTGTGTGTGTTCGTGGAAGTGTGTGTGTGTGTTCGTGTGTGTGTATGTGTGTTCGTGTGTATGTGTGTGTTTGCGTTCATGTGTTCTCGCGTGTTTGTGTTCATGTGTGTGTTTTGTATGTATGTCTGTGTTCGTATTTGTGTGTGTGTTCTTGTTTGTGTGTGTGTTCGTTTGTGTGTTCGTGTGTGTGTATGTGTGTTCGAGTGTTTGTGTGTGTGTCTGTGTATGTGTGTGTTCGTGTGTGTGTTCGTTTATGGGTGTGTGTGTTCGGATGTGTGTGTGTGTGTGTGTCTGTGTTCGTGTGTGTCCGTGTGTGTGTATGTGTGTGTGTGTGTGTGTGTTCGTCTTTGCTTGTTCGTACGTGTGTTCGAGTATGTATGAGTGTGTGTTATGTGTGCGTATGTGTGTATATGTGTGTGTGTGTGTTCGTGTGTGTGTGTTCTTGTGTGTGTGTATTCGTGTGTGTATGTGTTCATGTGTGTGTGTTTTCGTGTGTATGTGTATGTGTGTTTGTTCATGTGTTTGAGTATGTGGATATGGTACTAATCTAAGAACACATCTAACCTAACTACTCACATCCATTTTAGGAAACCAACATGCACAGATGGAGGCACAAATCAAAATTCACTCAAACAGTGTCGACGTAGAATTGGCTAAGATCAACACTCAGAACAAGGCAATTTTAGATCAGTTCGCAAGATTAGAGACAAGTTTAACCTCGTTTCATAATGCTCTACAGGTGAACCATCTCTATGCTTATGATTACCTGAAGTCGTTAAATGTCCATGTTTATTATCGGTCTTCACATGCCCATGTTTATACCTGGTCTTTACATGCCCATGTTGATATCCGATCTTTACATGCCCATGTTTATGTACAGTCTTTACATGCCCATGTTTTTATACAGTCTTTACATGCCCATGTTTATATACAGTCTTTACATGTCTATGTTGGTATGCGGTCTTTACATGCAAATTTTGATATGAAGTCTTTACATGTCCATGTTGGTATGCGGTCTTTACATGCCCATGTGTATATACAGTCTTTACATGTCCATGTTGATATGCAGTCTTTACATGTCCATGTTTATATTCAGTCTTTACATGCCCATGTTTATATACAGTCTTTATATGCCCATGTTGATATGAAGTCTTTACATGCCCATGTTGATATGAAGTCTTTACATGCCCATGTTGATATGAGGTCTTTACATGCGTAAACTTTCCTTTTATAATCGATGAGAGCTCTCTTCCCATCATCTTTATTACTTTCCGTGTCAGTCCCTATCCCGTGAGGCGTTGCCCTCCTTTGTGTGCAACTTTGGACGTTTATCTAGGTTCTCACGCCATTTATGACCCCCAATTTGGCCACCCTCCGCAAAACTCCTTGCCTTTGACACAAAGTGGCTTATCTTCGATCGTTCGCCCCGTTCGACCTGTCCTCTCACAAATCGGAGAACTGGATTTACCCTGACCGCTTCTTCCATTGAAATGCCATCCCTCCCCGTGCGACCTGGCCTCTTTCAAATTGGTGAACCTTGACCTCTCCTCCCAATGGAAATGTCACCCTTCCATAGCGACCTTGCCTCTCTCAGATCGGTGAACTGGATTTGGCCTGACATCTCCACCCATTAGATTGACACCCCTTCCTGCGCGTCTACAGAAGCCATCGATGGCCTGCACCACATCCAGTAAACTCTCCTTTCAAATCGCCGGTGACGGCACACACTCCTAAGCTCTGAGTTTTATTAACTTGTGGGGCACATATTTAGCAAACACGGACCATTTCGTTCTCAAGCCTGTTCGCAGTTTACTAAAGACACTCTTGCCTGGTCTCCACGCCGATTCCTCACCCTCAATCAATGTGGACACTATATTGCCTAATCCACATTTTTTCCTCTAAATATTCACCCTCAATGCCAGGATATAATTCATTAACACCCCCATATACGCGATGTATGTGTCCAGCGGGAGCGTACGCAATTCACAAGCATCACTACCTCTTTGTGGTCTTCTCCCTCAAGTTGTCTCCAGCTAAAAGTCCCTCCCTAGACATCCACAGCACCTCCACCACGTTGTATCCAGCTACAAGTCCCTCCATAGGCATCCCCATCACCTCATCCACGTTGTCTCCAGCTACAAGTCCCTCCCTAGACATCCACATCACCTCATCCACGTTGTCTCCAGCTACAAGTCCCTCCGTAGACATCCACAGAACCTCCACCACGTTGTATCCAGCTACAAGTCCCTCTCTAAACGTCTATAGCGATAGCCCCACCGTTCCTCCAGCTACACGTCCCTCCCTAGACATCCACATCACCTACTCCACGTTGGCTCCAGCTGCAATTCACTCTCTAGACGCCCATGGCGATTCCCCCACCGTTCCTCCAGCTACACGTCCAACTCCCTAAACGTCAACATCACCAGGATATATGTAAAGTTGCCCACGTTACTTTTTACAGATTAATATGACCATGACATTGAAATGTTACGGAACAGTCCTGGTGATAGGACCCCATTCTGTGGGACTGCCGATTCTACCTGCTAATAATACAGATTAAATAAAACAAAATAATCTGACAAGCGAGCCTTGCTATTAAGAACTGTCGGCTACAGGAGAAGGGTCTGCCATTGACCAAGACGCGATTATGTTACTATATTTAGATCGAGAACAGGTCAGACTCTGCAATCATTTGCTCAACGATTTTCAAAAATGTGGTGCACTAACACATGCCCTTTGGGTAGAACACATAACTTATGGATCATGTCCTACACGTCTCTGGGATACAAGCGAGAGGCATGTCATCCAGGTCTATCATATCCAAGACAGGAGCAGATCGTAACAATGTGAAAACAAAAACATAAATATGACACTGGCCTGCAGCTACTGGGACACGTTTGTCTGGTCGAGGAAAGTAACTAATGTTCATATTGGAAAATATTGAAATCGATAATCGATGAGTCGTTTCATATAATCCATAAACAATAAAGATTGTTTGCTCGGATAACACAGTCAACATATGTCCATTTCTTGAAAGTGGTGAACATATTTAGAAATATACCAGTAAGGTCAATTATAGAAAATAGGTTAACACTGACATGAACAATTTCAGGACCAATGATGAAGAAGTAAATAATATGAAGAGAGGCAAGAGAAGGATGAAGACCAAGAAAAAGTCTGCTAGCTGCCTTTAATACCAGTCAAATAGTTGGAATTGCTTGCATGATATACAACCCTGCACAGTAGATTCTCATTGTCTGTTTAAATAAGTACCGGACTATGACGCTTGTTCCCCTACCTCCCACTCCCCCCCCCCCCCCACCACCCTCTTCTCTCCTCTGACAAGGGCGTGTAGGCTAGTCATATTACCCTCCACCCAGAACTATATGAGAACTGCAACACTTCATCCTGACTATCTTTTGTTGAAGAATACAGTGGACATGTTCGTTCCTCCCCAACATGGGACCACCGGGCCCACTAACACAAAACACGACTTCGTAGAATCAGGATTGTCATTAAACTTCCATACACAACTTTCAGGTCACGTGTGTAAAAGGGATGCCACACACAAGTCCCAGGGAGAAGTTCTTGTTGTGGGGGACAATCCCGGCGCTGTGTGACACAGATACTGACGGTGGAGGCTGGGTGATCATACAGGTGAATCCGTCTATCTATCTATCTATCTATCTATCTATCTATATATCTATCTATCTATCTATCTATCTATCTATCTATCTATCTATCTAATCTATCTATCTATCTATCTATCTATCTATCTATGTATCTATCTTATCTATCTATGTATCTCAATATTTGTCTTGGTGCAGGTAGACGCTAGGTGTTGACCACTCTGCCGTTTCGATTTGGGTAGTGTGGGATTAGTGACAGACATAGGCCAACAGAGCTTGATGAGACATTTTGAGTGACAGGAGTTCGAGCTCTGATACTGCTTGAAAATATATGATACTAGACAGAGTTTATCTCGAGCAAACTGGCAACGAAGAGAGAGAGAGAGAGAGAGAGAGAGAGAGAGAGAGAGAGAGATAGAGAGAGAGAGAGATAGAGAGATAGAGAGAGAGAGAGAGAGAGAGAGAGAGAGAGAGAGAGATAGAGAGAGAGAGAGAGATAGAGAGAGAGAGAGAGAGATAGAGAGAGAGAGAGAGATAGAGAGAGAGAGAGAGAGAGATAGAGAGAGAGAGAGAGATAGAGAGAGAGAGAGAGAGAGAGAGAGAGAGAGAGATAGAGAGAGAGAGAGAGAGAGAGAGAGAGAGAGAGAGAGAGAGAGAGATAGAGAGAGAGAGAGAGAGAGAGAGAGAGAGAGATAGAAAGAGAGAAGGAGAGAGAGAGAGAGAGAGAGAGAGAGAGAGAGAGAGAGAGAAAGACATAATCTAGCTAGTCTGTTTAGCTCACCGACTTAATAGGAGAGTGATCGATAGGCTGTTTACGAATGTGTGAGATAGAACATGGTGGCTCAGCCAGCATACGCTTTTGAGTTTTGGCAAGTCGCTCTTTAAGGCGTGTGAGGTAATCTGAAGGTGTGTTGTACGTGCAGGACACCTTGTGAACGATGAATGTTCTGAAGAGTAACGCCAGTGTACAGATCGACTAAGTGAGATCTAGATGTGTGTGGTGTGTGTACACACGGAAAGAACGATGTAAGTTCTAGAGCTGTGTGTATACGCATATCGACTTAGCCTGATAGATCATATGTGAGTATACGTGGAATATATTGAATGCATTATGTCCAGATCGCCGGCCTTGGGGGATCTGACATGAGGGGTGTGATGTGTGTACGGCAATAGAACTGGGTTTTGATAGTTGGGAATTTCATCAATAGCTGATGCTTAAAATGTCCGATGTAGTTAATATATATATCAACGTATATATAATAAAGGAATATTTAGTAAATATGATATGTATTGTATTGTGTTTGTAATTTCAGTACTCATTTTTTCTGGTATGAGTATTATATAATAAATATGCCCTCTGCTGTGTGCTGTCGTTTGCTGTTTGTGTTCATGAATGTTGTGGTTGAGAGTGGTAACGTTTAAGTTAGAATAACCGTAGGACAAACAGTGGGATCTGCTACACTTGTGTATGTGTGTATGTATGTGTTTATGTGTGTGCATCAATGTGTGTGTTTTGGTATGTGTGTGTATGTGTGCGTGTGTTTTTATGTATATATGTGTTTGTACGTGTGTATATACATGTGTTTATAACTGTATTTATGTGCGTGTGTTTGGGGGGACGGGGGGTGTAAATGCGTGTGTTATGTAGAAGTGTATGTGTGTGTATGTATATGTGCATGTGTATGTATTTGTGTGTATGCGTTTGTGTGTTTGTGTGCGTGTGTGTGTGTGTGAGTGTGTGTGTGTGTGTGCATTATTTTATGAGGGAACATACTTCCTCCAATCACCAGTTGATGTAACTCACATGTCCATCAGGAACTCTCCGTTCTCATTCTTAGATGCAGTCCCGTATTTGCCCATGGTCACCTCAATGCCGATGTTAGCATTTCTCACCTCTCAAGTTAGGTCGTCCATTAAAATTGTGACGTCCCTCATCTGCCTGCTAACTGTCACCCTTTGAGGCTGATGTCAGTGTCGTGTTACTGCTTCGTCTGTGTCATCTGTTGGAGCCTAGCTTGGATAATGTTGACATTTATTATGTTATGTTTGGAAAGTGGCTAGTATTAATCTGGGTCATAATACTTCCCATTCGATAAGCCATTTAAAAATGTAAATAGAATGCTTTAGGGCCCCTCCACCGATATGCTGTGCAACCACTCTTTCTCTATGGTGTATGTCCTCTTCACTGTACCCCGAAGATAGTATTAGTTCCCCAGTCTCCAGCGTCACATTGCTCACTGCTGTCCACGTTGTCTGTGCCAGACCAATGCACCACGTACATTCATTATATATATTTGTAAAGGATACAGAGATAACACGCACAATTTTAACAAACAATGTAGTAAAAAGTTAAGAGGCACGTTCTGTGGCCAGACTGTGAAGAAGCTCACATACCTTTGCAGCAACATAGACACAGTAGGAGGTACAGAAAACGATGGTCAGACTGTCAAGACCCTCACATACTTTGGCAGCAGCATAGACACAGTAGGAGGAACAGAAGACGATGGTCAGTTAAGAAAACATAAGGCGAGAAGAGCGTTCATTGTATTGAGGAATTTATAGAAGGTCTAACGTAATTAAAACCGACACCAAATAAAAAATCTTCAACTCAGACGTAAAATCTGTTATGTTATATGGCTCTGATAAATTGTCTATTCTTTTCTGTTCTGTACTAAGAATCGACTTCACTGCACTCCGGGCCTACTCAGAGGTGCTAATTCTCTCTCAGCAGATGACGCAACGTGTGGAAGCTGATGGTGCGTGAAGCCTGTTGGTTGTACACTTTTAAGTTTGATCTCTCAGATTATATGATCCACTGAATCCTAATTTGATTCCAAACTACCGCAGCCTGTGCCTTGCAGACCCATCCAAAGCAGTGTCGTTTTCCAGCAGGTGGTCCTTGATAACCTTCACTAGGTCACCTTCATCCATGTCCACTGTGCCTGGTATGCGTGCGCGTGACACAGAAAATTCAGCTCGCTTGTTGCCTGGAACCCACGCATGACCAGGACAGTAGATCCACACCAGCCCCTGGAGTTTTGAGGTCTCCAGCACTGCTATCCGCTCATGTCGTAGCCACCCGTTCTGCACCTTCCGAAGTAGTGTTTGGGAGTCTAACACGATGACTGCTTCTGTCTAAGATTTCTCAGACAGTCACCTCAGAGCTTCAGTCACCGCCTCCATCTCAATTCTCATGCTTGATGTGACAGTCTCGTATGCGCTACTTCGTCAAAGCAATGATCCGATCTCTTATTCTAGAAACCCCAGCCTGATGTTCCACCACTTTGCACCGACCCATCAGTATATATGATTGTACCACTTTCAAGCGTGTTGGCGCATATCAGCCGGTTGACTTCGAGCTCTATCTGGCTTTTTCGCGCCTTTTGATAAAAGTAGGATACCTCCGGTACTTATGATAAAGGTACAACTTTTTTATAAACAGCTGCCTCCGCAAAATACAAGTTTGGAGATGGCAGGACAAGATCACCAAAGTGGAACTGATGGGAGGAACGGGGCGCACACAAGTGGAACTGATGGGAGGAACGGGTCAAACACAAGTGGAACTGATGGGAGGAACGGGTCAAACACAAGTGGAACTGATGGGAGGAACGGGTCGAACACAAGTGGAACTGATGGGAGGAACGGGGCAAACACAAGTGGAACTGATGGGAGGAACGGGTCAAACACAAGTGGAACTGATGGGAGGAACGGGGCAAACACAAGTGGAACTGATGGGAGGAACGGGCAAACACAAGTGGAACTGATGGGAGGAACAGGTCAAACACAAGTGGAACTGATGGGAGAAACGGGTCAAACACAAGTGGAACTGATGGGAGGAACGGGCAAACACAAGTGGAACTGATGGGAGAAACGGGCAAACACAAGTGAAACTGATGGGAGAAACGGGCAAACACAAGTGAAACTGATGGGAGGAACGGGTCAAACACAAGTGAAACTGATGGGAGGAACGGGTCAAACACAAGTGGAACTGATGGGAGGAACGGGTCAAACACAAGTGGAACTGATGGGAGGAACGGGTCAAACACAAGTGGAACTGATGGGAGGAACAGGTCAAACACAAGTGGAACTGATGGGAGGAACGGGTCAAACACAAGTGGAACTGATGGGAGGAACGGGTCAAACACAAGTGGAACTGATGGGAGGAACAGGTCAAACACAAGTGGAACTGATGGGAGGAACGGGTCAAACACAAGTGGAACTGATGGGAGGAACGGGGCAAACACAAGTGGAACTGATGGGAGGAACGGGGCAAACACAAGTGGAACTGATGGGAGGAACGGGTCAAACACAAGTGGAACTGATGGGAGGAACGGGTCAAACACAAGTGGAACTGATGGGAGGAACGGGTCAAACACAAGTGGAACTGATGGGAGGAACGGGTCAAACACAAGTGAAACTGATGGGAGGAACGGGGCAAACACAAGTGGAACTGATGGGAGGAACGGGTCAAACACAAGTGGAACTGATGGGAGGAACGGGGCAAACACAAGTGGAACTGATGGGAGGAACGGGTCAAACACAAGTGGAACTGATGGGAGGAACGGGGCAAACACAAGTGGAACTGATGGGAGGAACGGGTCAAACACAAGTGGAACTGATGGGAGAAACGGGTCAAACACAAGTGGAACTGATGGGAGAAACGGGCCAAACACAAGTGAAACTGATGGGAGGAACGGGTCAAACACAAGTGGAACTGATGGGAGGAACGGGGCAAACACAAGTGGAACTGATGGGAGGAACGGGGCAAACACAAGTGGAACTGATGGGAGGAACGGGTCAAACACAAGTGGAACTGATGGGGGGAACGGGGCAAACACAAGTGGAACTGATGGGAGGAACGGGTCAAACACAAGTGGAACTGATGGGAGGAACGGGGCAAACACAAGTGGAACTGATGGGAGGAACGGGTCAAACACAAGTGGAACTGATGGGAGAAACGGGTCAAACACAAGTGGAACTGATGGGAGAAACGGGTCAAACACAAGTGAAACTGATGGGAGGAACGGGTCAAACACAAGTGGAACTGATGGGAGGAACGGGTCAAACACAAGTGGAACTGATGGGAGAAACGGGTCAAACACAAGTGGAACTGATGGGAGGAACGGGTCAAACACAAGTGGAACTGATGGGAGAAACGGGTCAAACACAAGTGGAACTGATGGGAGGAACGGGTCAAACACAAGTGAAACTGATGGGAGAAACGGGCTAAACACAAGTGGAACTGATGGGAGAAACGGGCTAAACACAAGTGGAACTGATGGGAGGAACGGGTCAAATACAAGTGGAACTGATGGGAGGAACGGGTCAAACACAAGTGGAACTGATGGGAGAAACGGGGCAAACACAAGTGGAACTGATGGGAGGAACGGGTCAAACACAAGTGGAACTGATGGGAGAAACGGGGCAAACACAAGTGGAACTGATGGGAGGAACGGGTCAAACACAAGTGGAACTGATGTGAGAAACGGGTCAAACACAAGTGGAACTGATGGGAGGAACGGGTCAAACACAAGTGGAACTGATGTGAGAAACGGGCTAAACACAAGTGGAACTGATGGGAGGAACGGGTCAAACACAAGTGGAACTGATGGGAGGAACGGGTCAAACACAAGTGGAACTGATGGGAGGAACGGGTCAAACACAAGTGGAACTGATGTGAGAAACGGGTCAAACACAAGTGAAACTGATGGGAGAAACGGGCAAACACAAGTGGAACTGATGGGAGAAACGGGTCAAACACAAGTGAAACTGATGGGAGGAACGGGTCAAACACAAGTGAAACTGATGGGAGAAACGGGCAAACACAAGTGGAACTGATGGGAGAAACGGGTCAAACACAAGTGGAACTGATGGGAGAAACGGGCCACACACAAGTGGAAATGATGGGAGAAACGGGGCTAACACAAGTGGAACTGATGGGAGAAACGGGTCAAATACAAGTGGAACTGATGGGAGAAACGGGGCAAACACAAGTGGAACTGACAGGAGAAACGGGGCAAACACTAGTGGAACTGATGGGAGAAACGGGCCAAACACAAGTGGAACTGATGGGAGAAATGGGCCAAACACAAGTGGAACTGATGGGAGAAACGGGCCAAACACAAGTGGAACTGATGTGAGAAACGGGTCAAACACAAGTGAAACTGATGGGAGAAACGGGCAAACACAAGTGGAACTGATGGGAGAAACGGGCCAAACACAAGTGGAACTAATGGAAGAAACGGGCTAAACACAAGTGGAACTGATGGGAGAAACGGCTCAAACACAAGTGGAACTGATGGGAGAAACGGGTCAAACACAAGTGGAAATGATGGGAGAAACGGGGCTAACACAAGTGGAACTGATGGGAGAAACGGGTCAAATACAAGTGGAACTGATGGGAGAAACGGGGCAAACACAAGTGGAACTGACGGGAGAAACGGGGCAAACACTAGTGGAACTGATGAGAGAAACGGGGCAAACACAAGTGGAACTGATAGAAGAAACAGGGCAAACACAAGTGGAACTGATGGGAGAAACGGGGCAAACACAAGTGGAACTGATGGGAGAAACGGGTCAAACACAAGTGGAACTGATGGGAGAAACGGGGCAAACACAAGAGAAAATGATGGGAGAAACGGGGCAAACACAAGTGGAACTGATAGGAGAAACGGGCCAAACACAAGTGGAACTGATGGGAGAAACGGGCAAAACACAAGTGGAACTGATGGGAGAAACGGGCCAAACACATATGGAACTGATGGGAGAAACGGGTCAAATACAAGTGGAACTGATGGAAGAAACGTGTCAAACACAAGTGGAACTGATGGGAGAAACGTGTCAAACACAAGTGGAACTAATGGGAGAAATAGGTCAAACACAAGTGGAACTGATGGGAGAAACGGGTCAAACAAAAGTGGAACTGATGGGAGAAACGGGCCAAAAATAAGTGGAAGTGATGGGAGAAACGGGCCAAATACAAGTGGAACTGATGGGAAAAACGGGGCAGAGACAAGTGGAACTGATGGGAGAAACGGGCCAAACACAAGTGGAACTGATGGGAGAAACGGTCAAACACAAGTGGAACTGATGGGAGAAACGGGAAAACACAAGTGGAAGTGATGGAAGAAACGAGTCAAACACAAGTGGAACTGATGGAAGAAACGCGTCAAACATAAGTGGAACTGAGGGGAGAATCGGGTCAAACACAAGTGGAACTGATGGGAGAAACGGGTCAAACACAAGTGGAACTGATGGGAGAAACGGGTCAAACATAAGTGGAACTTATGGGAGAAACAGGTATAACACAAGTGGAACTGATGGGAGAAACGGGTCAAACACAAGTGGAACTGATGGGAGAAACAGGTCAAACACAAGTGGAACTGATGGGAGAAACGGGTCAAATACAAGTGGAACTGATGGGAGAAACGGGGCAAACACAAGTGGAACTGACAGGAGAAAAGGGGCAAACACTAGTGGAACTGATGGGAGAAACGGGCCAAACACAAGTGGAACTGATGGGAGAAACGGGCTAAACACAAGTGGAACTGATGGGAGAAACGGGCCAAACACAAGTGGAACTGATGGGAGAAACGGGTCACACACAAGTGGAACTGATGGAAGAAACGGGCTAAACACAAGTGCAACTGATGGGAGAAACGGGTCAAACATCAGTGGAACTGCTGGGAGAAACGGGTCACACACAAGTGGAAATGATGGGAGAAACGGGGCTAACACAAGTGGAACTGATGGGAGAAACGGGTCAAATACAAGTGGAACTGATGGGAGAAACGGGGCAAACACAAGTGGAACTGACGGGAGAAACGGGGCAAACACGAGTGGAACTGATGGGAGAAACGGGGCAAACACAAGTGGAACTGATGGGAGAAACAGGGCAAACACAAGTGGAACTGATGGGAGAAACGGGGCAAACACAAGTGGAACTGATGGGAGAAACGGGGCAAACACAAGTGGAACTGATGGGAGAAACGGGGCAAACACAAGAGAAAATGATGGGAGAAACGGGGCAAACACAAGTGGAACTGATGGGAGAAACGGGCCAAACACAAGTGGAACTGATGGGAGAAACGGGCCAAACACAAGTGGAACTGATGGGAGAAATGGGCCAAACACATATGGAACTGATGGGAGAAACGGGTCAAATACAAGTGGAACTGATGGGAGAAACGTGTCAAACACAAGTGGAACTGATGGGAGAAACGTGTCAAACACAAGTGGAAGTAATGGGAGAAATAGGTCAAACACAAGTGGAACTGATGGGAGAAACGGGTCAAACAAAAGTGGAACTGATGGGAGAAACGGGCCAAACATAAGTGGAACTGATGGGAGATACGGGCCAAACAAAAGTGGAACTGATGGGAAAAACGGGGCAGACACAAGTGGAACTGATGGGAGAAACGGGCCAAACACAAGTGGAACTGATGGGAGAAACGGTCAAACACAAGTGGAACTGATGGGAGAAACGGGAAAACACAAGTGGAACTGGTGAAAGAAACGAGTCAAACACAAGTGGAACTGATGGAAGAAACGCGTCAAACATAAGTGGAACTGATGGGAGAATCGGGTCAAACACAAGTGGAACTGATGGGAGAAACGGGTCAAACACAAGTGGAACTGATGGGAGAAACGGGTCAAACACAAATGGAACTTATGGGAGAAACAGGTATAACACAAGTGGAACTGATGGGAGAAACGGGTCAAACACAAGTGGAACTGATGGGAGAAACGGGTCAAACACAAGTGGAACTGATGGGAGAAACGGGCAAAACACTAGTGGAACTGATGGGAGAAACGGGTCAAACACAAGTGGAACTGATGGGAAAAACGGGTCAAACACAAGTGGAACTGATAGTAGAAACGGGAAAACACAAGTGGAACTGATGGAAGAAATGAGTCAAACACAAGTGGAACTGATGGAAGAAACGGGTCAAACATAAGTGGAACTGTTGGGACAAACGTGTCAAACACAAGTGGAACTTATGGGAGAAACGGGTCAAACACAAGAGGAACTGATGGGAGAAACGGGGCAAACACAAGTGGAACTGATGGGAGAAACGGGGCAAACACAAGTGGAACTGATGGGACAAACGGGCCAAACACAAGTTGAACTGATGGGAGAAACGGGCTAAACACAAGTGGAACTGATGGGAGAAACGGGCCAAACACATATGGAAATGATAGGAGAAACGGGTCAAATACAAGTGGAACTGATGGGAGAAACGGGTCAAACACAAGTGGAACTGATGGGAGAAACGGGTCAAACACAAGTGGAACTGATGGGAGAAACGGGTCAAACACAAGTGCAACTGATGGGAGAAACAGGTCAAACACAAGTGGAACTGATGGGAGAAACGGGTCAAACAAAAGTGGAACTGATGGGAGAAACGGGCAAACATAAGTGGAACTGATGGGAGAAACGGTCCAAACACAAGTGGAACTGATGGGAAAAACGGGTCAGCCACAAGTGGAACTGATGGGAGAAACGGGCCAAACACAAGTGGAACTGATGGGAGAAACGGGTCAAACATAAGTGGAACTGATGGGAGAAACAGGAAAACACAAGTGGAACTGATGGAAGAAACGAGTCAAACACAAGTGGAACTGATGGAAGAAACGGGTCAAACATAAGTGGAACTGATGGGAGAAACGGGTCAAACACAAGTGGAACTGATGGGAGAAACGGGTCAAACACAAGTGGAACTGATGGGAGAAACGGGTCAAACACAAGTGGAACTGATGGGAGAAACGGGCCAAACACTAGTGGAACTGATGGGAGAAACGGGTCAAACACAAGTGGAACTGATGGGAGAAACGGGTCAAACACAAGTGGAACTGATCGGAGAAACGGGTCAAACACACGTGGAACTGATGGGAGAAACGGTTCACACGCAAGTGGAAATGATGGGAGAAACCGGGCTAATACAAGTGGAACTGATGGGAGAAACGGGTCAAACGCAAGTAGAACTGATGGGAGAAACGGGGCAAACACAAGTGGAACTGATAGGAGAAACGGGGCAAACACTAGTGGAACTGATGGGAGAAACGGGGCAAACACAAGTGGAACTGATGGGAGAAACGGGGCAAACACAAGTGGAACTGATGGGAGAAACGGGGCAAACCCAAGTGGAACTGATGGGAGAAACGCGGCAAACACAAGTGGAACTGATGGGAGAAACAGGGCAAACACAAGTGGAATTGATGGGAGAAACGGGGCAAACACAAGTGGAACTGATGGGAGAACGGGCCAAACACAAGTGGAATTGATGGGAGAAACGGGCCAAACACAAGTGGAACTGATGGGAGAAACGGGCCAAACACATATAGAACTGATGGGAGAAACGGGTCAAATACAAGTGGAACTGATGGGAGAAACGGGTCAAACACAAGTGGAACTGATGTGATAAACGGGTCAAACACAAGTGGAACTGATGGGAGAAACGGGTCAAACACAAGTGGAACTGATGGGAGAAACGGGTCAAACACAAGTGGAACTGATGGGAGAAACGGGTCAAACACAAGTGGAACTGATGGGAGAAACGGGCCAAACATAAGTGGAACTGATGGGAGAAACTGTCCAAACACAAGTGGAACTGATGGGAGAAACGGGTAAAACATAAGTGGAACTGATGGGAGAAAAGGGTCAAACACAAGTGGAACTGATGGGAGAAACGGGTCAAACACAAGTGGAACTGATGGGAGAAACGGGCCAAACACTAGTGGAACTGATGGGAGAAACGGGTCAAACACAAGTGGAACTGATGGGAAAAACGGGTCAAACACAAGTGGAACTGATAGTAGAAACGGGAAAACACAAGTGGAACTGATGGAAGAAATGAGTCAAACACAAGTGCAACTGATGGAAGAAACGGGTCAAACATAAGTGGAACTGATGGGACAAACGTGTCAAACACAAGTGGAACTTATGGGAGAAACGGGTCAAACACAAGTGGAACTGATGGGAGAAACGGGGCAAACACAAGTGGAACTGATGGGAGAAACAGGTCAAACACAAGTGGAACTGATGGGAGAAACGGGTCAAACAAAAGTGGAACTGATGGGAGAAACGGGCAAACATAAGTGGAACTGATGGGAGAAACGGGCCAAACACAAGTGGAACTGATGGGAAAAACGGGGCAGACACAAGTGGAACTGATTGGAGAAACGGGCCAAACACAAGTGGAACTGATGGGAGAAACGGGTCAAACATAAGTGGAACTGATGGGAGAAACGGGAAAACACAAGTGGAACTGATGGAAGAAACGAGTCAAACACAAGTGGAACTGATGGAAGAAACGGGTCAAACATAAGTGGAACTGATGGGAGAAACGGGTCACACGCAAGTGGAAATGATGGGAGAAACCGGGCTAATACAAGTGGAACTGATGGGAGAAACGGGTCAAACGCAAGTAGAACTGATGGGAGAAACGGGGCAAACACAAGTGGAACTGATAGGAGAAACGGGGCAAACACTAGTGGAACTGATGGGAGAAACGGGGCAAACACAAGT
The DNA here is from genome assembly GCA_036924085.1 of Ariolimax columbianus. NCBI lineage: Eukaryota > Metazoa > Mollusca > Gastropoda > Stylommatophora > Arionidae > Ariolimax > Ariolimax columbianus. The sequence continues at coordinate 71,752,987 of JAVGWX010000017.1, forward strand.
GGAACTGATGGGAGAAACGGGGCAAACACAAGTGGAACTGATGGGAGAAACGGGGCAAACCCAAGTGGAACTGATGGGAGAAACGGGCCAAACACAAGTGGAACTGATGGGAGAAACGGGCCAAACACATATAGAACTGATGGGAGAAACGGGTCAAATACAAGTGGAACTGATGGGAGAAACGGGTCAAACACAAGTGGAACTGATGTGATAAACGGGTCAAACACAAATGGAACTGATGGGAGAAACGGGTCAAACACAAGTGGAACTGATGGGAGAAACGGGTCAAACACAAGTGGAACTGATGGGAGAAACGGGTCAAACACAAGTGGAACTGATGGGAGAAACGGGCCAAACATAAGTGGAACTGATGGGAGAAACGGGCCAAACACAAGTGGAACTGATGGGAGAAACGGGTCAAACACAAGTGGAACTGATGGGAGAAACGGGTCAAACACAAGTGGAACTGATGGGAGAAACGGGCCAAACATAAGTGGAACTGATGGGAGAAACTGTCCAAACACAAGTGGAACTGATGGGAGAAACGGGTAAAACATAAGTGGAACTGATGGGAGAAAAGGGTCAAACACAAGTGGAACTGATGGGAGAAACGGGTCAAACACAAGTGGAACTGATGGGAGAAACGGGCCAAACACTAGTGGAACTGATGGGAGAAACGGGTCAAACACAAGTGGAACTGATGGGAAAAACGGGTCAAACACAAGTGGAACTGATAGTAGAAACGGGAAAACTCAAGTGGAACTGATGGAAGAAATGAGTCAAACACAAGTGCAACTGATGGAAGAAACGGGTCAAACATAAGTGGAACTGATGGGACAAACGTGTCAAACACAAGTGGAACTTATGGGAGAAACGGGTCAAACACAAGTGGAACTGATGGGAGAAACGGGGCAAACACAAGTGGAACTGATGGGAGAAACGGGGCAAACACAAGTGGAACTGATGGGACAAACGGGCCAAACACAAGTTGAACTGATGGGAGAAACGGGCTAAACACAAGTGGAACTGATGGGAGAAACGGGCCAAACACATATGGAAATGATAGGAGAAACGGGTCAAATACAAGTGGAACTGATGGGAGAAACGGGTCAAACACAAGTGGAACTGATTGGAGAAACGGGTCAAACACAAGTGGAACTGATGGGAGAAACGGGTCAAACACAAGTGCAACTGATGGGAGAAACAGGTCAAACACAAGTGGAACTGATGGGAGAAACGGGTCAAACAAAAGTGGAACTGATGGGAGAAACGGGCAAACATAAGTGGAACTGATGGGAGAAACGGGCCAAACACAAGTAGAACTGATGGGAAAAACGGGGCAGACACAAGTGGAACTGATTGGAGAAACGGGCCAAACACAAGTGGAACTGATGGGAGAAACGGGTCAAACATAAGTGGAACTGATGGGAGAAACGGGAAAACACAAGTGGAACTGATGGAAGAAACGAGTCAAACACAAGTGGAACTGATGGAAGAAACGGGTCAAACATAAGTGGAACTGATGGGAGAAACGGGTCACACGCAAGTGGAAATGATGGGAGAAACCGGGCTAATACAAGTGGAACTGATGGGAGAAACGGGTCAAACGCAAGTAGAACTGATGGGAGAAACGGGGCAAACACAAGTGGAACTGATAGGAGAAACGGGGCAAACACTAGTGGAACTGATGGGAGAAACGGGGCAAACACAAGTGGAACTGATGGGAGAAACGGGGCAAACACAAGTGGAACTGATGGGAGAAACGGGGCAAACCCAAGTGGAACTGATGGGAGAAACGCGGCAAACAGAAGTGGAACTGATGGGAGAAACAGGGCAAACACAAGTGGAATTGATGGGAGAAACGGGGCAAACACAAGTGGAACTGATGGGAGAACGGGCCAAACACAAGTGGAACTGATGGGAGAAACGGGCCAAACACAAGTGGAACTGATGGGAGAAACGGGCCAAACACATATAGAAATGATGGGAGAAACGGGTCAAATACAAGTGGAACTGATGGGAGAAACGGGTCAAACACAAGTGGAACTGATGTGATAAACGGGTCAAACACAAATGGAACTGATGGGAGAAACGGGTCAAACACAAGTGGAACTGATGGGAGAAACGGGTCAAACACAAGTGGAACTGATGGGAGAAACGGGTCAAACACAAGTGGAACTGATGGGAGAAACGGGCCAAACATAAGTGGAACTGATGGGAGAAACGGGCCAAACACAAGTGGAACTGATGGGAGAAACGGGTCAAACATAAGTGGAACTGATGGGAGAAAAGGGTCAAACACAAGTGGAACTGATGGGAGAAACGGGTCAAACACAAGTGGAACTGATGGGAGAAACGGGTCAAACACAAGTGGAACGTATGGGAAAAACGGCTCAAACACAAGTGGAACTGATGGGAGAAACGGGTCAAACACAAGTGGAACTGATGGGAGAAACGGGTCAAACACAAGTGGAACTGATGGGAGAAACGGGCCAAACACTAGTGGAACTGATGGGAGAAACGGGTCTAACACAAGTGGAACTGATGGGAGAAACGGGTCAAACACAAGTGGAACTGATGGGAGAAACGGGTCAAACACAAGTGGAACATGGAAAAGGTAGTGGGCGATAGATTTGCCACTCTTTACAGAAAACATTGGATAACATTAGCAGACAAGGGATGTTCTGGAATCCACAGGGCAGGAGAAGTAGAGAATGACCGAGACACTCGTTAAAGAGGCAACTAGAAGCAAATGCAAAGACACCAAACACAGCTTGACATAATTGGCTTACATTGCGCATGACATGAAGACTTGGCAAATATTTGTCAAGGACCTATGCTCCACAGGAATCTGCCCTGTTTCTGATTGGTTAATTTATATTTCTAAACGTCTGCCTGTTTATCTGTATATCTATCCACAGAAACATGTAACATAGTTTCTTACATACCAGGTGATAATTGCGTGTACCAGGAATGTGTGAATGCTTCAGTCCATCTTTCAAATAAGCCCTAACTTAGACAACGAAAAACAATTGCTCCATCAAGCAATCCATAAGTTTATCAATTAATTGATATCCCAAAAAGTAACAACATGAATCAATCTACTTTCTGTATATCTACCAGAGACGTACAAAGGGTGACGTAGACTTCTACAGAGATTGGGCCACTTACAAGAAGGGATTTGGTACACCAGACACAGACTTCTGGATCGGTAACGACAACATCCATAACCTGGTATCCCAGGTACGTGATACATGAACTGTTAAATCGTGTCTCATACATCAGTATTACGTTAAATGTGAATGTTTTCACGGGCTGGCAAAATAACGTGAACTTTGAAGTGTGTATGGCGAATCAGTATCATCATGTTTCATGCCTAGTGGCGTAGACGATTAAGTCCATCCCCATTATCATGTTCTTTTATGAGTTTAACAAATCGTTTGTGTGTGTCTCTCTCTCTTTCTCTCTCTCTCTCGCTGTTTCTCTCTCTCTCTCTCTCTCTCTCTCTCTCTCTCTCTCTCTCTCTCTCTGTATCTCTTCTCTGAGGTAAATTGCCTTCGACATTTCCTCATTTCAGAAGTATGAGTATATATCTGCCCTTCTTTTTCGTCATGTCTCAAATGAACCTTGTTAGTCTTTCAAACATTAGTATTTATGTATAAGCTTCTTTTTTGCAATGTGTCTTTCCTGGAAACAGTTCATATATTTTTCATAGATACGTAACACTCTTGTATTTTCCCTGAAACATACAATTAATGTATGACCACTGAAAACATTTCATTCTGGAATGTCTACTAACTACATTGTATTCTTCTCAAGAACACGATTCAGTGTATGCAGTCCAGTGCTTTTGTGTTTCTCCAGTTATGCCAAATCCTTGCTTTCATAACGAACAGTTAATTATATCTCCAACTTACATTGTAGATGTGTTTTAGGCTTCAGTGTGCAACATATTTTTCTGTAGGCTGCTGGAAATTCAAAACCTCAATCTTTAAATATCGTTTACACCTTCTACAGTAAACTGACTCTGCTGTTGAGAGCATTGGTCAATGACCACCCGACCTAGTGGCGACTTTAAGTTCTGCAACAAACTGCCTCCTCTTCACTTAGTCTCAGGCCATCTTTGGTAAGTTGTGCGGTGTCCCCTCGCAGGTTCATGATCTCTGTTCATACTTCCACGGTTCTTCAACATGTGAAGGAAGTCATTCTCTCTTTTGTTTTCTCTGGTGGCCTTGACATGCCCGTTCTCTTCCTGGTGTCAGGTTTCATTCTTAGGGCACGGTAAACCTAACACTAAAGACGACATAGTGTGATGGTTTGCATAAGTTTAATATTGTTCTGGGAAAGCTGTTTTCGGTTGGAGATTCTGTTCGTCCAGGAAAATATTTCAATCACCAGTGTCTCATTGGTTTCTTTATATCAGGTGTGATGTCTCAGGTAAGCATTGTGTTCGTGCATTACTTTAGTGCACGTCAGATGGGACACGTTACGGTCAAGTTGAAAAGTTTGTTGGCCAGTAATCTTACAGTCAAGTCGACGAGTTTGTAGGTCAGTCATCTTATAGTCAATGTCAGGAGTCGGTAGGTCAGTCAACGCATAGTCAAGATGATTAGTTTGTAGATCAGGTATCGTATATTGAAGTTTAGGGGTGTGTAGGTCAGTCAAATTAGAACCAAGATGAGGAGTTTGTAAGCCATGCATCTTACAGTCAACGTGCGTCGTTTGTTGTGCAATCACCTTCCAGTCAAGTTTAGGCGTGTCTCAGTTCTTCAAGTCCCTCTAATGAATCCAAGTAATTGGTATACGGATGTGTCTTGGTTTACTAACCTGTCTTGCTGGAGTTTTTTAACTACACCTGACGGATTCTAGTAATGAAATATATTGTAGGTGTGACGCTTAACTTATGTTTCATGTCCATACTCCCTCCCTTGTCTGTCTGGTCTTCATGCTCCTCAACTTGTCTGTCTCTTGTCTGGTCTCCATACTCCTCAACTTGTCTGTCTGGTGTGTGTCTCATGCGCCTCGCCTTGTCTGTCTGATATCTGGTCTTCATGATCATCCCCTTGTCTGTCTAGTGTCTGATGTCTAATCTTCATGTCCTCACTGTGTCTGTCTGGTGCGGCCAGTTGACCTACAGTTTTCACGCAGTGTGCAACCATGTGTTTGATACTATCCCACAAAACACGTGACCACCTTGACCTGTCATTAAACTCAGTTAAGCTCTAACTGAAGAATAAAACTGTGTACACGTCATCAATTTGCTGGTTCATTATTTCAACTGGGGCCAGTTGACCTACAGTTTTCGCGCAGTGTGCAACCATGTGTTTGATACTATCCCACAAAACACGTGACCACCTTGACCTGTCATTAAACTCAGTTAAGCTCTAACTGAAGAATAAAACTGTGTACACGTCATCAATTTGCTGGTTCATTATTTCAGGGTTACACCGAGCTCCGGATTGATATGGTAAACCAAGCTGGAAAGTTGTATGCTCACTACTCCAACTTTAGTGTGGCTGACGAGGTCTCGAAATACAAGCTGTCAGTCAGTGGGTTCAATGGGACAATACGTGACAGCTTGACCCCCCACAGCAACATGCCCTTCTCCACGTTTGACAGAGATAACAGCGGCTATAGTTGGCAAAATGAGGCCACGATATACCATGGAGCATGGTGGTACACCGCTGTTTATTTTAGTAACTTGAATGGGTGGTGGGGTGCAACTAACTTTACAGGTGTTGTTTGGTATACAGAGAGAGGCGCTACATATCTGACCTTGACAGAGATGAAGGTCAGACATCTTTAGATGTTGGGAGGTCAGGCATGTTTAGACGTTAGGAGGTCAGGCATGTTTAGATTTTGGGAGGTCCGTCATGTTTATATGTTGAGAGGTCAAGCACATTTAGATGTTGGAAGGTCAGTCATGTTTAGATGTTGGGAGGTCAGGCATGTTTAGATGTTTGGAGGTCAAGCATGTTTATATGTTGGGAGGTCAGGCATGTTTAGATGTTTGGAGGTCAAGCATGTTTATATGTTGGGAGGTCAGGCATGTTTAGATGTTTGGAGAGTGTTGGATTATGGTTTGATTGTGTCCCAATAAGTCAGAAGCTGACACATGTGAAATAATGGTGTGGGTCTTTAGTCAGTGAGGTTTATTCATAAATGTTTTAGACCACATCTGCTGCCGGGTCGACCCAACCTTAAATGGGTACCGGTTCAGTCCGGTACGTAAAATCCACTGTGATGAGAAGATGAATACCGCCATCAATTAGCCGATCTTTGAAATGTGATATTAACTTACACCTCACCCTCAACGGCAGTAATAATTTCGGTTACTTTACTTTATTTTTATTTTTACTATAGTCAGTCCTAACTCCATTTGTGGGTTTGTTTTATCCACGTAGGGACATGTTCAAATCTCAAGAGATGATATTTGTGAATGGCGGGAATCTCTTTACATCACATCACCTCTTTCAAGTCCTTCAAATCCGATAATTCAACCATCTCCCAATGTACGAATAATTTTTATCCATTCTAGTTTAGTTTTCTTTTCTTGTAGTTTATTTATGTGAACTATTTCTAAGCATAGTCTCTCACCTGTTGTACCCCTTCTGTAACACAGGTTCTCACCTGTTGTACCCCTTCTGTAACACAGGTTCTCACCTGTTCCATTTCTTGTATATCAGAAAGACACAGTTTACTTCATTCTTCTTTTGATGTATCAGATTATTTCATTCCAAATTCGGTGGGTCAGAAGTTAAGGTCGGGTACCATATTTCTTTGTTTTGAGTTATTGGAAAGTTAGTGTAGAAGTGGTCGAAACTTGATGGATAGTTGGTGGAGAGTTTGTGGATAGTTGGTGGAGAGTTGGTGGAGAGTTTGTGAAGTGTTGGTGGAGAGTGTGTGAAATGTTGTTGGAGAGTTTGTGGAGTGTTGATGGAGATTTGGTGGAGAGTTGATGGAGAGTTGGTGGAGAATTGATAAAAAGTTGGTGGAGAGCTGCAATACCATTTCTATATCTATTTTCACACGGAAACAAATGTGATTATAACTTTTTATATGAATTTTTAGCATGCTGTTATTTTTAGTAATTTTTATTTTAAATAGTTTTACTGTAACCGTAGCCAATTCCTTTCTTCTCTTCCTTGTGCACTTCACCATTCAAGTGCTTACAATAAACATGTCCTGGCGGTAGTTTTGTTACATTTTCCAACAGTTTAATCTTTGGATTCCCAAACGGTAATTACGTGTTTATCACCCGGTAGAGAGAGTATGTCATGACGTGTTATCACCTGATAGATAGATTAGGTCATGTCGTGTTATCACCTGATAGATAGATTAGGTCATGTCGTGTTATCACCTGATAGATAGATTAGGTCATGTCGTGTTATCACCTGATAGATAGATTAGGTCATGTCGTGTTATCACCTGATAGATAGATTAGGTCATGTCGTGTTATCACCTGATAGATAGATTAGGTCATGTCGTGTTATCACCTGATAGATAGATTAGGTCATGTCGTGTTATCACCTGATAGATAGATTAGGTCATGTCGTGTTATCACCTGATAGATAGATTAGGTCATGTCGTGTTATCACCTGATAGATAGATTAGGTCATGTCGTGTTATCACCTGATAGATAGATTAGGTCATGTCGTGTTTATCATTTTGGTAGAGAGATTACGTCATTCTGTGTTTATCATCTGGTAGAGAGATTAGGTCATGACGTTTTTATCATCTGGTATAGCGATTAGGTCATGCTGTGTTTATCACCTGGTAGAGATATTAGGTCATGATGTATTTATAAACTGGTAGAGATATTAGGTCATAATATTGATTGGACGATTTATCACACAATAATTGAGATGTGTTTTATCCGGACAGAAAATTAAAATAATGATCCAGAAATGCAGTTGTATTACTTTTTTTGTGAACCAGTGGTGTGACTGTAACGTGACGGACGTGTACCCTGACCGATGTGTGACTGTGACTTGACCGACTTATGAATTTGACTGGACCAACGTGTGACTGCGACTGTGACTGCCCCGGCATGCGACTTGACTGGACCGGCGTGTGACTTAAAAGCGGTTAATGTGACTTTAGAGACGTATGACTTTGTCGACGTGTGACTGTCACTAAACTGACTTGTGATTGTGACCGTACTGATGTGTGACACGGCCGACGTATCATTGTCAATAAACCGATGTGTGATTTGATCGACGTGTGACTGTCACTAAACTGACTTGTGATTGTGACCGTACTGATGTGTGACACGGCCGACGTATCATTGTCAATAAACCGATGTGTGATTTGATCGACGTGTGACTGTCACTAAACTGACTTGTGATTGTGACCGTACTGATGTGTGACACGGCCGACGTATCATTGTCAATAAACCAATGTGTGATTTGATCGACGTGTGACTGTGACAAGATCAACATTTGACTATGAATGTGCCGATGTGTGACTTTGGATGTGCCGATGTGTGACTTTGGATGTGCCGATGTGTGACTTTGGATGGGCCGACCTGTACATGTGACTCGACAAACGTTCGACTGTGACTTGACTGACGTGTGAGTGTCTAAGTAGTAGTGTGATTTTTACTACATCGACGTTTGACTGTGTCTCGAGCGACGTGTGACTGTGTCTCGAGTGACGTATGACTGTGTCTCGAGCGACGTGTAACTGTGTCTAGAGCGACGTATGACTGTGTTTCAAGCGACGTGTAACTGTGATTAGACAAACGTGTTACTGGACTGGCGTGTGACTGTGACTTGAACAGCATACGACTGTCAATGGACCGTCGTATGACTGTGAGTAACTAAACCGACCTTTGACATTGACTTGACTGGTATGGCGTGTGACAGTGACTGGACTGGCTTGCGACTGTGACTGGATTCACGTGTTACTGGACTGGTGTGTGACTGACTAGTCCGATGTGTTTACAATTAGATCGTCGTGATACTGTGACTGAACTGACGTATGCTTTGACCGACATGTAACTGTGACTGGTATGATGTGTCAATGTTACAGGACAGACTTATGACTTCACCATCATGTGTCTGTGACTTTATCAACGTGTTACTTGACCGACGTGCGAATTTGACTAGGCCAACATGTGACTGCACCAACTTGTGACTGTGACTATAAATGGGTGGACGTGTGGTTGTGACCGTGACTTGGCTATATGTTGATTGTAACTGCCCCAATGTGTGTCTCTGACTTGACCGACATATGACTGTGACTAACGACGTGTGACTGTGACTAACGACGTGTGACTGTGACTAACGACGTGTGACTGTGATGAGGTCGATGATTGATTGCGAGTGGTCAGACTTGTGACTGACTTGACCGACATATGACTGTGACTAACGACGTGTGACTGTGATGAGGTCGATGATTGATTGCGAGTGGTCAGACTTGTGACTGACTTGACCGACATATGACTGTGACTAACGACGTGTGACTGTGATGAGGTCGATGATTGATTGCGAGTGGTCAGACTTGTGACTGACTCTACCGACATGTGACTTTTTACACGACAGACGTGTGCCTGTGACTGTGCGGATGTATGACTGTGAATATACTGACGTGTGAATTTGATTGGGATGACGTGCGTCTGGGTCTCGACAAACATGTGTTGCATGTGACTGTCACATGACTGACGTGTGAGTGTGATTTGACCGACGTGTGACTTAGACTCGTTTGACGTGTGACTGTGACTAGACCGACACGTGACTTTAACTGTGACTTGACCGAAGTGGGACTGTGTTTACGTGAAACTGAAAAGGTGATACAACAAGTGCACGTGTGAGTAAAGTGCCTACCGGTGACCATGTCTGTCAGCCACTGAATGAGTCTGAGTATTTATAGACCTGTTCCACGTTATGTCTTTGACTGTAGCTCTCACTCTGTGTTTATTTGGTTATGCCTGAATGGGATGTATTCCATGTCTGGGTCTAACCATGTACATTTCTGTGCGCGAGACTGTCTATTTCTATGTGTAACCCTTTCTATTTCAGTGCGTGACACTGTCTATATCTATGAGTCCGAATGCATTTGTCTGTGCACCACTCGGTCTATGCCTCTGAGTGACCATGTATATGTCTGTGCACGACACTGTCTGTGTCTATACGTGACGATATCTATGTCTGTTGTGCAATACTATCTGTAAGTATTAGTGAGCGTGTCTATGGCTGTGCACGACACTGTATATGTATATAAGTGACCCTGGCTATGTCTGTGTGCGACTCTCTCTATTGCTGTGTGTGAATGAGACATTATGTGTATGTGTAACCCTGCTTATCTCATTGTGATCGTATATATGTGTATATGTATATGTCTATGTGTGACTATGTCTATGTATGTATGGGACCAGAAACATGTCTATGACAATGTGGGACACTGTCTATGTGGGTTTATGACCATGTCCATGATTTTGAATTTGTTATACACCGTCCACTGTTGATTAATATATGACCATACATGAATATGTGTGTGTGTTTCAGACTGAATGTGTCTCTATGTGTCTGTCTCTGACTGAATGTGTCTATATGTGTCTGTCTCAGACTAAATTTGTCTATATGTGTCTTTCTCTGACTAAGTGTGTCTCTATGTGAATGTCTCAGACAGAGTGTGTGTATATGTGTGTGTCTCTGACTGAATGTGTCTATATGTGTCTGCCTGAGATTGAATGTGTTTATATGTATCTGTCTCTGACTGAATGTGTCTATATGTGTCTCTATCAGACTGAATGTGTCTATATGTGACTGTCTCAGACTGAATGTGTCTATATGTGACTGTCTCAGACTGAATGTGTCTATATGTGACTGTCTCAGACTGAATGTGTCTATATGTGACTGTCTCAGACTGAATGTGTCTATATGTGACTGTCTCAGACTGAATGTGTCTATATGTGACTGTCTCAGACTGAATGTGTCTATATGTGACTGTCTCAGACTGAATGTGTCTACATGTGACTGTCTCAGACTGAATGTGTCTCAATGTGTATGTCACTCCTAAATTTACCACCACTATTCAAATGCATTTTCGTCCTAAACCGATGTATATGTCAGTGTCTTCCCTCGTCACCATCCTGAGACCTGTAACATGGACGTGTTAAACATTATATCATAGATGTCAATGTCTGAGACAACCGTTTATTGTTGAGATTGACAGTGGCCAATTGTGTGCACAATCTCCCTACCCTCCTCACCGACTTCAATCTCCCGTCCCTACCCTCCTCACTGACTCCAATCTCCAGTCCCTACCCTCCTCACTGACTCCAATCTCCAGTCCCTACCCTCCTCACTGACTCCAATCTCCCGTCCGTACCCTCCTCACCGACTTCAATCTCCCTACCCGCCTCATTGACTCAAATCTCCAGTCCCTACCCTCCTCACTGACTCCAATCTCCAGTCCCTACCCTCCTCATTGACTCAAATCTCCCGTCCGTACCCTCCTCACCGACTTCAATCTCCCTACCCTCCTCACTGACTCCAATCTCCAGTCCCTACCCTCCTCACTGACTCCAATCTCCAGTCTCTACCCTCCTCATTGACTCAAATCTCCCGTCCGTACCCTCCTCACCGACTTCAATCTCCCTACCCTCCTCACTGACTCCAATCTCCAGTCCCTACCCTCCTCACTGACTCCAATCTCCAGTCCCTACCCTCCTCACTTTCTTTAATCGCCTATCCGTATCTCCCTACCTTCAATCTCCAGTCTCTCTCTACCTCCAATATAAAGTCTCTACCCGTCATCACTGCCTCCAACCCTCAGTACTCACCCTCCTCCCTGCCTCTAAACATTAGCCCCAGCCCTCCTCACTGCCTCCAATATCCAGTGGTACCTTCCTCAATGCCCCCAACTAATCATTATCAGCAATACCAAATTATAATTATCGTTTATCACACCTACATCGCCGTGTGACGTATCCAAGAACTGGTACGTGAAGTAGACGGACGCAAATATTGCTAGTCATTTTGGATAAAAAAAAGGAGGAAGACGGCCCAATAACGTCTAACAGAAAATGTAAGTGACAAACCTTACTATTCTGGGCTGCCTCATTTGGTTTGACAGAAAACTCCGGAAACATAATTATAAAATATCAAATACCTAATTCTCGTCTCGTGTCTGACGGTCGATCTACCAAATCAGAAATCAAGCGTCGGTACGAGACGTTACAAAAGGGACAGAATACAAAACAGTCACGCATTGGTTACTATTTAATTGTTAGCTCCCATTGACCAGATACTGTGACAGGAATGGATCTTCACTGTTAGCATGATTTATAAACATTAATACGTACAAAGAGATTGTGAGCTTGCCATGACATCACCTGTTAGATGTGTTTGGTGGCTTGTTCCATGGATCACCTGTAAGATTAGTCTGGTGGCTTGGTCCATGCATCACCCGTAGGATGGGCCTGGGGTTTTTTCCATGTATCACTTGTAGTATTGGCCTAGTGGCTTGGTCCATGCACTCGATCTATATAAAGCTGTCTCAAAAGAGACTTTCTCTGGAGACCTGGCTTATTATATAATCTTACTGGGTCGCCCCCACTTTCCTGTACGGCTCCGAGACCTGGATATTATCGTTCAATTCACGTTACAGTTTTCATCTATCCATCACGGTACATTACCTTGCAGTTATGTTCTGTCCATCCATGGTACAGTACCGTACATTTCTGTTCCGTCCATCCATGGTACACTACCTTGCAGTTATGTTCTGTCCATCCATGGTACAGTACCGTACAGTTCAGTTCCGTCCATCCATGGTAAAGCCCACCTCAATGTTGATAGTACCGACAACAGACATCGACCTCTTTAGCCACTGCGACATAAGATAATATGTTCTCTGAATTGGTCAGATTTCCATTTACAGACGGGTCGATTGGAACATGCGTTCATGACAGGGAAACTAATGGGAACGCTCGGTCTGTCAGACAGAGCAGGACGAGATCTGAACCTGTTTCTTTAGGATTATAAATCATCCCCCCCAACCCCCGCTCATTAGGCAACTCCCCCCCCCCGTTTCTTACCCCCCCCACCCCATCCACCCCCCACCCCGCCAAACCCCCCCCCCCCCCCCCCCAACCTTGTGAATGTTTTCACTTTTAGAAACCAAGCTGAATGTAACAGTTCATGTCCGTCACACAACTTGGACTATGGGAGCTAACAATTAAATATTGAACTCTGCGATTATTGTTTTAATTCTTTCCCTTGCCTAAAATATTGGTGACCGAAGTTTGGTTTATGTTTTGTCTTATCAACTGTTAAACCGACAGACAAACACTAGTAGAGGAGTATGGTATTAGATATATAGGATAATATTTTTAGAATCTTCTTAAAAACCAATAATGGATGGCAAGTCTTATCAGGTATTGTTATGTGAGAATTATAACGTGTACTGTGTCATTAGTTGGAGAACCTTCTATTGGAGTCACACTGTGTTTTACATAATCTGAGTTCACCATTGATTGGCTTGTTCTTAATTCTCTGTCCTGGACCGTCTTCTTCTCTCTGATTCTGACTATCAATATAAGCCTTCGTTATTTTTCATCATTGCCCAATCTTGAATAGGGATTGAGTGATTGTAGGTGTAACCAAGGATATTTGCGAATCGGTCGTTCTGAAGATGTTGATTGGTCCCAGACTGCAGTGAGGGGACTGGACTTTAGAAGGAGTGAGGAGTAAGTGGACTGGATCTAGGAGGGGTGAGGGGACTAGACTTTGGAGAGAGTGAGGAGAATGGAAAGTGAGGAGCGAAATGACTGGATTTTGGAGGCAGTGAGGAGTGAGGGGAATGACTAGTTGGCTGTTCTTGTTTCCAATACCTGGTATATTTTCTACCACCTCCGGAATGATTTGCTGCTTCCATGTGGGTTTGCGTACAGTAGGAATGGGCTTTGGTGTTGATATGGTGTTCACAGGGTCGTCGCTCATCTTTGCTTTGGCTATTTCTGCAAAGTTTCTCCGCTTTAGTTTCTCTTTTCCAAATCTATTTAGTCTCTGATGCATTGGATGGTCTGTCAGTCTTCTAAGTATATCTGCTTGCTGCTGGGCTCTGCAGTCTCTTCTGTCGGTCATGGATTGCAGATTTGTAATCTTTTCCAGTTCTACAATTGGCGTTGACTTCATGCCTCCTGTTATAATTCTCAAGGATTGGTTTTGAAGTTTGCTAATTTTATCAAAGTTCGCCTTTGCTGCTGTTGCCTATGCCGCAATGCCATACTCGAGAACTGGTCTCACTCCTCCCGTGTACAGTTTCTTAAGTATTCTTTCGTCTGTTCCCAAGCTTGTGCCTGCAAGTTTCCTCATGATTCCCATTCTTTCTCTGGCTCTCATTCGGTTTCTCTCGATCTGACTTTTCCATGTCATGCGCCGATCAAATGTGACTCCCAGGTAGTTTGGGTTGTCGTTTGGCAGTAGATATTTGCCGTTACGACTTATTTTGGTGTTTTGCGGTTTGTTTGAAAGCGAGAATATCATACATGTTTTTTTTTCTTCATTTATTTTGACCAGCCATGAGTTCGCCCACTCCTCCAACGATGTTAGAGCCTGCTGCATCCGATTGTTTTCTATGGTGAGATTTTTTTCAGAGGTCCACATAGCCAGATCGTCTGCAAACATGGAGCTGTGGACTCTTCTTTGAATATTCTCTGTGATGTTGTTTACATACATACACTATAAAAAGGGTGGGTGACAGTACCCCGCTCCCTCCTTGAGGTACTCGTTGCTCCAGTGCCACCTTTTCGCTCATCTGCGCTTGTACTTGAACTCTGGCTGTTCTGTTGTCGAGGTAGTGGCTGATCCATCTGTACATTTTCCCACCTACTTCACGTCTTCGTAGCTTGACTTGAAGTCCCTCGTTACACACCTCGTCAAATGCTTTCTCTAGATCAACCCAAACCGCTACTGCATGCTTTTTCTCTTGGTAAGCATCCACTATTTCCTGGGCTATGAGAGTGATGTGGTCCTCAGTGGATCTGTGTTGTCTAAAACCTGCTTGCTGTGGAATTAATATGTGTTTTTCTTCCAGATGACACATCAGTCTGGTGTTTATCATACGCTTCATCAGTTTTCCTACACAGCTAAGTAGACTGATAGGCGTGAATCCATTTGGATCTGTTCTATCTTTTTCTTTCTTTGGTACTGTTTTAAGTACAGCATCTTTCCATGCCTGTGGTTCAATTCCCCGTTTCCAGCTTTGGTTCAGGACTGACAGTATCTTCCTCTTTGCTGTTTAACCCAACCCGATCATCATTTCATTTGTTATCCCATCTTTTTGGGTGATTGTTTTTCTTTAAAGTTCTCATGGTCTCATCGAATTTGTTCATTGTTAGTTTTGCCATCATGTGCTCTTCTGGTGCCATCTTGATGTTGTCGTGGCGCTTGTGTTCTTCACTTATGTCTGTATGCCTGTCTGTAGGGACATCAATGTGGTTTGCTCTGGCATAATGTTCTATAAAGGTGTTTGCTGTTTTTTTTCGGTAAGCATGTTGTCGCACTGTTTGATGGTAATCTGTTTATTTGATGGTGTTTCGTGGTTCATGGCTCTAACTAAATTCCATAGTTTGTTCCCTTATTTATCTAGATTGAGGCTTTCTGTTTTTTTATCCAACTGTCTCTTGTTATTTGGTTCAGTGTTTATTTGTATTTTTCAGTGATGGCATTGAGGGCGATATTTGCTTCTATATATTGCTTTATCTCTCCGATGTTCCTAGCATTCGAGACTTCATCCTCAGCTTTCTGCAGTTCTTGATTCCAATATGGCTTGTAGTTTTTCCTTGCCCCTCTTGGGATGGTCTCGATGGCTGCTTGTAGTATTGCTTTGCTTAGGCTTTCCACCATCGGTTTCATATTGCTATTTCGTGTGTTGATAGTTTCACACAGTCCATCTGTCAGCCTTGCAAATCTGTCCCAGTCGGCTCGTCTGTAGTTCCAACGTGGCAGCGGTTTTATTTCCTGGGGGCCTACTGCCATATCAATGTCTAGCCTAATTGACCTGTGGTCACTACCTGCCAATTTGTCGAGCACTTGACGGTCTATTTTGTGGTGAATATAATCCGTGGAGAAAGCCAGGTCTGGAGTGGAGGTGGTATGTCATGTTCTAGAATAGAAGCTAGGACTGTCGTCCGGCCTATTGATAAGATAGAGATTTGTGTCTATCTCCCAGTCTTCCACTTCATCACCACTGTTGTCTGTGTCTGAATATCCCCATCTCTCCGAGTGGCTGTTGAAGTCTCCAACTACTAGGCAGCTGGAGTCCTTGATTTCCATACTCGAGAGCGACAGGTTTTTGTTGGGTGGGCCATACAGGTTGAATATTCGGATTTTCGTTTTTTGTGTCATGATCTGCACTCCTACAATTTCTGCTTGGCCTGTGTGATTTACAAGTACTGCGCTACTTGGTATGCAGTTACATGTTAGTATCAGAACCCCTTCTTTATGACCTTCTCTATCAAGTCGGAAGGTCTGGTATCCTCTGATTGAAAATATGTGTTTGTTGTTGAGGTGCTTTTTTTGGATACATGCCACGTCTATCTTGCCTTCGTACAGGCGATTTGTTAGGGAAACCTTGTTGCTAAGGACTCCCTCCGCGTGCCGCTGTAGTATTTTTAGGGTCTTGGGTTTTCGGAGCACCATACTTTCTTCTTTTAAGTTGTGACGTCACCATACAGAGATTTACGTTGCACTGTTTCGTTAAGCCTGTGGCCCAGTGCATCCGATTTCAACAGGCGTCTCTGTAAGGATGCGCTTCTTGGCCTTTTGCTGTTCCCAGCCCATCTGCAAGGCAGCAGTTGTTTGAGGTCAGAGTTGTCTCTCTTATGAAAGATGTCTTTCAGGACTATCGAGTCTTCCCCACTCGTGTCTAAAGGGTGTGATGATGATGGCGATGATATGATGTGATGGACGTATGTACTAGCCAGTGTGTCTGATTGTTCTCTCACCATGTCACGTTTCTCGTGTATTTGGTTATGGCTGAGGGACAAAAGTACGAATTAACTGTATACTCTAGGCAGTTCTATTGAGAGGACGTCGGTCACCCTTTATTGACTATGGCAGTATCTGATAAATAAATATATGTAACTTTGATTTTAGAATTCGTACACACGAGTACAGTGCATGGTACATAATTTTATATAACCTTGACCTTACTGATACACACACACACACACATGAACACACACACACACACACACACACACACACGTACACGCACGCACGATCGCATACACGCTGTATACCCAAATCGCTCGTAAAGAAATCCTCATCTTTCGCGAAACACACACATCCATACACTACCCACACCCACACACACACACCCCCACACACTACACACACACCAACACACTACCCACACCCACCCACACACTACCCACACACACATACACACCCACAAACTACCCACACACACACCCACACACTACCCACATACACACACCCACACACTACCCACAGACACACACCCACACACTACACACACCGACACACACACACCGACACACTACCCACAGACACCCACCCGCACACTACACACACACACACCCACACACTACCCACACACACACACACGTGCTGGTCATAACACATTCTAACTAAATGACCAAATCACTTGGTTTCCTGGACGTCACTGGGTGTGTCCCCAACTACTGCCTGGGCAAGGTGTAGCGGATTCGGTCATGGATAGTCATTCCGGCATCACTTCTCACACAACACATCTCCCAGCTCCCAATGTGGCTCCTACCTGCTTCTAGTAACGACCTAGATTGACCATTGGTAACACAATGTACGAATAAACAGTCCATTTACCAGCCTCCTCTTAGTTAAAAAAAACCATTCTAGGTTGTTCCAGATTCGATGTAATTTAATAGTGGGCATTTTTCGCATTCTGAAGGATGAGTGCATAATGTATGTCAACTCTGCCATCCCCAGTGAACATACTAGCCAGGTGTTTGACACTTTTGTCACGGCTGTGGAAACTTCTCTGCTCGTGTTCACGCGATATCATCATAGTCTCGGCTTTGTCTGAGCTGATCTTCACGTCATATCCGTCTCAAGCGTAATTATTTTAGGTTAGGTCACGGTGTAGGTCTTCTCCATACATACATGCAAACACGTCGTGCAATAAGTTCTCTTTCTGAATGCATCTCCGTCCACTCCCCCTCATTAGTTTTCTGTGCTCCATATCTGGCTCAACATTCTACTGTTACAAAACGAGAGTCGGGTTTCCATTGCCCTTATCTGAACCTGAACGGCGTGTGGACATACAAATTACTTTGGTTCAGGACAACAGAAAACACAAACCACAATAACAACAGATAAGATTAGTCTTGCATTAATGACAAGTTGTTTTGGTTTTGACAGGATGGAAAAACATGAGAGGAGACGAGAACAAAACATTTGAGGAGAAATGTTGTATAAAACTGTGGACGTTCTGTCTGTGACAGTTGGAGGTATTCCTTGCGTGCAGTCAGGTCTTGTCTTAAAATGGTTACTGAAACAATGTTACTCCAGGTTGGAAGATTGGTGTTCTGTCTACTTGTGACAGCTATCACTCGCTGTCAAGGTAAGTCAGTCATGTGTACAGTCAAGTTATTTCAGGCATGTGTACAATCAAGTTAAGTCATTAATTTGTGCAGTCAATGTAAGTCAGTCATGAGTACACGCACGGCCTATCATTCAGGCGGGGATCGCTGTAGTCAAGAGGTTAAGACGCTAGACTATCACAGCGATGAACGGAGACGGTGGGCGATTGAATCCTGCAAAGTTTCAAGCGGCCCCGTGTCTCTCAGAGGTCAGACTAGAATGCCTACATCTCGAGATATCCCCATTCTTCTCAAACAATGGTCTTGCCACTGATTCAAGGTAGCTCGAGATAAGAGTGAGATGCATGACCAGCTCATATACTTTCACACTATCATCCAAATACAGCGCTCATCACATTATTAAAACACAACAGTCTGCTGTTGCAGTCATGATTTCTTCGCGATGGGCAATAATTAATTACAATTAACAGTCATAAGTAATATGTGTATCAGTCAGAAGTAATATGTGTATCAGTCAGAAGTAATATGTGTATCAGTCAGAAGTAATATGTGTATCAGTCAGAAGTAATATGTGTATCAGTCAGAAGTAATATGTGTATCATTCAGAAGTAATATGTGTATCAGTCAGAAGTAATATGTGTATCAGTCAGAAGTAATATGTGTATCAGTCAGAAGTAATATGTGTATCAGTCAGAAGTAATATGTGTATCAGTCAGAAGTAATATGTGTATCAGTCAGAAGTAATATGTGTATCAGTCAGAAGTAATATGTGTATCAGTCAGAAGTAATATATGTATCAGTCAGAAGTAATATGTGTATCAGTCAGATGTACTGAAAGTCAATTATTTATTATATATGTTTAATGAACTTTCTCTTCATCCAAAATATGCTTTCCTTTTCGCTTTTCTTCTCTTACTTTTCGAAAGCTGCCTCATCACCCTTCTACACATCCATCATTTTAAATTATCCCTTCTCTTTGTGTCCATGATGTAACCAAGATCGCCTTCTTCATTCCGTCTCTTCTTCCACGAAAACTGTCCCATTAGTTTGTATTTCCACCATTTCATAATTTCACGCTAGAGGTCAAACAGCTTACACTGTGATATAAGTAATGTTCCACTACTTAAATATAGAGGTGTGTCCTTCTTCAGGACACTTTGTTAAAAAGAACTAACTTCCACTTCCCACATGTCTATAACAAACAACACACTGTCCAAGAGAACTAACTTCCACTCCCCACAGACTTACAACCATCAACACACGTTGTCCAAGAGAACTAACTTCCACTCACTGAAGGTCTATAACAACCAACACACTTTGTCCAAGAGCACTAACTTCCACTCACTGAAGGTCTATAACAACCAACACACTTTGTCCAAGAGCACTAACTTCCACTCACTGAAGGTCTATAACAACCAACACACTTTGTCCAAAAAAACTAACTTCCACTCAGCACAGGTCTATAACAACCAACACACTTGGTTCAAGAGAACTAACTTCCACTATCCACAGGTCTAAAACAACCAACACACTTGGTTCAAGAGAACTAACTTCCACTACCCACAGGTCTATAACAACCAACACACTTGGTTCAAGAGAACTAACTTCCACTTCCCACAGGTCTATAACAACCAACACACTTTGTCCAAAAGAACTAACTTCCACTACCCACAGGTCTATAACAACCAATCCACTTGGTTCAAGAGAACTAACTGTCCCAAAATCAAACACAAAGATCAAGGTGAATATATACACACATTATTTGACCCTACCTCTATCTGAGCGACTGATTGCTATGAACTGTTCGAGGGCTTTTCTCTGGCATTAAACGGTTCAAAGATGTGTACCCGACTTAGTTAAGATAATCGAACGTGAATACAAGTTAGCTGGTCGACATTACTCCAGATAAAGTAGATACCTGCAAGAGTGAGATAGTAACCACTTTGTCATCGATAACATTGTCTGCACGTTCTCACTTTTCCTTTTTTGTTACAGCGGACCTCAAGTTATCCATTGCCAGGACGACAGACTCCATTTATTGTGGACACCTCCAATGTTTGGCGAATTACAACGCATTCGACGAACGTCTTCTGTCTATAGCCGAGCTGTCCATATATGACGTAATACAGGCCAATCTCAAGGTGAAACTAGCCTCTGTGTCAATGTTTGACAAAAATCTCTTTGTAGAGCCAAGTAAAGTCAACGTTCTAAACGTGACTGGCAGCGTGTTCAGGTACCATGGTGATCTGACCTTAAGTCTCCGGGATGTGACTGGCTGTCTGTACGGAACATTTACGTGTGAGCTGGATTTCCTTAACCGGGACATTCAGGCAGATGTGTTCAGTGACAGCCTGACTATAGACCTACCTGTACTGGAGAATGGAACCTGTGGTAAGTGATAAACAAAAGATATCCAGAAAAGACTAGAACTTGTGGAAGTAGTTGTTGCCTAAATGTGCTTGTGATAAGTTTTCCACTTGCATGTTTCCATGGTAACCGTTTGTTGTAGCTCTTGTTATATCCTTTAGCCTGCTCAACAATGTTTGTACAGGTTCTATATTCTCTATTATAGCTTAAGATTGTCCGGCACGTTAAGATGTACAGAAAATACATTGACGTATCTCACCTCACTGCCCAGGCTGCAGTAACAATCTCGTTCTCCAAAAGCTCTAGATAATCATAATATGAACTTTTGGTTACTAAGCCTGCCCTAGTCCTGACGTTAGTAATGGTTCAACTAAATAGGCGTGTCGCTTAACATCTCGTAGACGAGCAATTGAGGAGTGGAATAAATAAGAGAGCTGCCAGAAAGTGAAACAACTTTTAGTGGCTAGCATCGCGTTATGGTATACCAGGTAACGAGGTGGGAGATATGCTTGCATAAAGGTGTGGGCGGTTGGGGTGGAGGGTTGAGGTGGAGGGTTGGGGTGGAGGATTGGGGTGGAGGTGTGGGAATACGAAGGTGATGTGCTTGCATAAAGGGATGGGGAGTGGGAATATAAATACCAAAGAATGTCGTGCCTGGGAGACGAGACAGAGGTCTACCAAGGAGAAGATTGACACAGGACATTACATCAGCTCTGAAGATGTTAGAGGATCAACGATCGAGGTTCTTACAGATCGTCTGTTGGAAGAGTGACGTTCAGGACAGGGCGCACTACATGATGATGATAGAGATAGACTTTCAAGATACACTGGGGCTTGTCTTGACGTCACAAGAATGTTATTGGTTTTTGACTTGTTGAATTAATTTAGGTTAGCCCTGATTTACGACTGATCTAATTGTGGAACTAATCCAGGTTAGCTCTGATATACGACTGATATAATTGTAGAACAAATTCAGCTTAGCCCTGAATTACAACTGATCTAATTATGGAACTAATTCAGGTTAGGCCTGATTTACGACTGATCTAATTGTGGAACTAATTCAGGTTAGGCCTGATTTACGACTGATCTACTTCTGAAATATCGCCTCAACGTTCTGACCAGAACTGTACAACCGGGGCATGTCTATCCGGCCCCCGTAGCCCACTTGCCTCGTGTGGATGCCATGGCCCCTTTCAGGGAAAGATAGAATGATCCGACTGTAAGCTATTATTTATGTTATAAGATTTGTTATGTATATGTATGTGGTTCGAGCCTAAGAACATATTTAACTTTACTACCTACAGCCATGTTAGGAAGCCAACTTTCAAAGATCGAGGCTCAGATCAAAAATCAATCAGACAGTGTTGAAGCAGAGCTGGCTCAGATCAAAACTCACTCAGTCAGTGTTGAAGCAGAACTGGCTCAGATCAAAAATCAATCAGACAGTGTTGAAGCAGAGCTGACTCAGATCAAAACTCACTCAGTCAGTGTTGAATCAGAACTGGCTCAGATCAAAAATCAATCAGACAGTGTTGAAGCAGAACTGACTCAGGTCAAAACTCACTCAGTCAGTGTTGAAGCAGAACTGGCTCAGATCAAAAATCAATCAGACAGTGTTGAAGCAGAACTAGGTCAGATCAAAACCCAGAACAGGGACATGGTGGTAAACCTGGACATCATTTTGGATCAGCTCGCAAGACTAGAGAAAAGTTGTAACTCGTCCCATGACGATCTTAAGGTGAGCCATCTAAATGTGTTTATTCTTACCTGTGGTCTGTATATGTCCATCTATATATGCAGTCAGTATATCTCTAGGTCACCATTCAGTCTTTATATTTTAATATTTACCTGCAGTTTATCTCTCTCTCTCTCTCTCTCTCCCTCTCTCTCTCTCTCTGTCTGTCTCTCTCTCTCTATATATACATATATATATGTGTGTATGTGTGTGTGTGTGTGTGTCCAAGTGCACCTATACCCTGTATATGTCAATGTTTACAAGTACTCTTACTATGTCCATGTTCACCTGTAGCATTACTCGATGAGACCTTAACCAGAAAAGGTTAAAACTATGAATATTCATGTCACCAAATGTTGCCTGAACTAAGTAGACCCGCAGATAGTCAGGCGCCATATGTAGCTGATTTTAACAAACAATCTGGGAAAAGGTTCCAATAACTTGGGTAGATTTGTAATTAGATTTGTGTCCGGGTAGAGGCCGTTAAGCCTTCTATTGTCGTTCCCGACACTGAACACAGGAGTATATTTCTAAGTTCACGAACAGACATTATTCAAGTATAAGGTCCAGGCTTCGTGGCTTAGAATTTATTTTCCTGAAATAGATCTGTGAAATATCCCTCTCTCTGCAAACACAGTTCAGGTAGACTTACTAATATTGCTGTTTGTCATCTCATTCATCTGGTTTAGATCTATAGAAGATTCTAGATTGCTGTTACCAAACCTGACTGGTTCTGTGTTTGGAGCGTATCTTTTCACTGTCTGGTTCTGTGTTTGGAGCGTATCTGTTCACTGTCTGGTTCTGTGTTTGGAGCGTATCTGTTCACAGAGAGGTTCTGTGTTTGGAGCGTATCTGTTCACAGAGAGGTTCTGTGTTTGGAGCGTATCTGTTCACAGAGAGGTTCTGTGTTTGGAGCGTATCTGTTCACTGTCTGGTCCTGTGTTTGGAGCGTATCTGTTCACTGTCTGGTTATGTGTTTGGATAGTATCTGTTCACAGAGAGGTTCTGTGTTTGGAGCGTATCTGTTCACAGAAAGGTTCTGTGTTTGAAGCGTATCTGTTCACAGAGAGGTTCTGTGTTTGGAGCGTATCTGTTCACTGTCTGGTTCTGTGTTTGGAGCGTATCTGTTCACATAGAGGTTCTGTGTTTGGAGCGTATCTGTTCACTGACTGGTTCTGTGTTTGGAGCGTATCTGTTCACTGGCTGGTTCTGTGTTTGGAGCGTATCTGTTCACAGAGACGTTCTGTGTTTGGAGCGTATCTGTTCACTGTCTGGTTCTGTGTTTGGAGCGTATCTGTTCACAGAGAGGTGCTGTGTTTGGAGCGTATCTGTTCACTGTCTGGTTCTGTGTTTGGAGCGTATCTGTTCACAGAGAGGTTCTGTGTTTGGAGCGTATCTGTTCACTGTCTGGTTCTGTGTTTGGAGCGTATCTGTTCACTGACTGGTTCTGAGTTTGGAGCGTATCTGTTCACTGGCTGGTTCTGTATTTGGAGGGTATCTGTTCACTGACTGGTTCTGTGTTTGGAGCGTATCTGTTCACTGACTGGTTCTGTGTTTGGAGCGTATCTGTTCACTGGCTGGTTCTGTGTTTGGAGCGTATCTGTTCACTGACTGGTTCTGTGTTTGGAGCGCATCTGTTCACTGTCTGGTTCTGTGTTTGGAGCGTATCTGTTCACAGAGAGGTTCTGTGTTTGGAGCGTATCTGTTCACTGTCTGGTTCTGTGTTTGGAGCGTATCTGTTCACTGTCTGGTTATGTGTTTGGAGCGCATCTGTTCACTGACTGGTTCTGTGTTTGGAGCGTATCTGTTCACAGAGAGGTTCTGTGTTTGGAGCGTATCTGTTCACTGTCTGGTTCTGTGTTTGGAGCGCATCTGTTCACAGAGAGGTTCTGTGTTTGGAGCGCATCTGTTCACTGACTGGTTATGTGTTTGGAGCGTATCTGTTCACAGAGAGGTTCTGTGTTTGGAGCGTATCTGTTCACTGTCTGGTTCTGTGTTTGGAGCGTATCTTTTCACAGAGTGGTTCTGTGTTTGGAGCGTATCTGTTCACAGAGTGGTTCTGTGTTTGGAGCGTATCTGTTCACAGAGTAGTTCTGTGTTTGGAGCGTATCTGTTCACAGAGTGGTTCTGTGTTTGGAGCGTATCTGTTCACATAGTGGTTCTGTGTTTGGAGCGTATATGTATACATGCTTTACCTCTCTATTAACGAGAAAACCGCCAAAAGTTCCCTTTTGTTATTTTTTGAGAAATGTGAACAGAGGATGAGCATTCATGCCATTTACTACGATCTGAACAAATCAAACTGAACACCAAAGTTTTCGTTCACAATGTTCTTGATACCCTCAGTAGTCCCTGGTTCCTGACAAGTCCTAACTTTTTGTTGCGAAATGCCGAAATAGAAAATCCTTTCTCAGAATACTTGGCCTGCAGATCTTTCAGTTGAAAGTAGTTGGAATTAGTGAGCCCACACTTACAGGCCACATTAACAGCCCACACTTACAGCCCACATTAACAGCCCACACTTACAGGCCACATTAACAATTAAACAGACTTTGTTTCTGAATTTTTCTAGAGACACTTCTTGGCCTTCCATGTCCACGGGACTGAACTCAAAAATGGTCTCGGCTTGCTTCCCCTTGTCATCACTGCTAGTCATTTCAATAGAGTTACTGCTCCTGACCGATGACGTTGTAGGTATGATCAGAGAAAAGTTGGTAGATCACTAGATGAATCTGTCAGTCCCATCTTATAAAGGTAAGGTTCTCTTATATCCCCAGATCCAGGTCATGTTTCTCTTACATCCCCAAATCAAGGTCCTGGTTTCGCTTACATCCCCAAATCAAAGTCATGGTTTCTCTTACTTCTACAAATAAAAGTCATGGTTTCTCTTACATCCTCAAATCTAGGTCCTGGTTTCTCTTACATCCTCAAATCAAAGTCCTGGTTTCTCTTTCATCCATAAATCAAGGTACTGGTTTCTCTTACATCCACAAATCAAGGTAATGGTTTCTCTTACATCCACAAATCAAGGTAATGGTTTCTCTTACATCCACAAATCAAGGTCCGGGTTTCTCTTACATCCTCAAATCAAGGTCCTGGTTTATCTTATAACCAATCTCAGTGTCATTGGCACACAGTGGTTTACCTCTAATATCCCTGCCTTTGACACACATTGGCTTACCTCTAATCTCAGTGCCATTGACACAGTGGCTTACCTCTAATCTCACTGCCTTTGACACAGGGGCTTACCTATAATCTCACTGCCTTTGACACAGTGGCTTACTGTTAATCTCCATGCCATTGACACACATTAGATTACCTCTAATTTTCTGCCTTTAACAGACAGTGGCTTACCTCTAATATCCCTGCCTTTGACACTTAGTGGCTTACCTCTAATCTAACTGCCTTTGACACACCGTGGCTTATCTCTAATCTCCCTGCCTTTGACAAACAGTGGCTTACTTTTAGTGTCCCTGCCTTTGACAAACAGTGGCTTACTTCTAGTGTCCATGCCTTTCACAAACAGTGGCTTACTTCTAGTGTCCCTGCCTTTGACAAACAGTGGCTTACTTATAATCTTCCTGCATTTGACACGCAATGGCTTACCTCTAATCTCCCTGCCTTTGACACGAAGTTTCTTGTTTCCAATCTCCCTGCCATTGACACACAGTGGCTTACCTCTAATCTCCCTCAATTTGAAACGCATCATTTCACAGATCAATAAACTTGATTTTACTCTTACGTCCCCTCCCTTTAGAATGCCTTCTCCACCTACCCCGCACCTGCCATTAGAATGCCACCTTCACTACGAATGTCACCCTCCCTCACATCCAATAAACTCCCCCTCAAATCTCCTCAGTTCTCCGAGTGCCGTTAACTTGGTGAGGGCAAAAATTGACCAATCCGTTCTCCAACTTGTGCGCAGTTTCCTTAGGACACTCGAGCCTGGTCTCCACGCCGACCCTAACGACTTCCTCACTATGACCACTGTACTTGTGTTATGACTGAGGAAGTCCTGTTTGGGAGACAAGGATATGCCTGCGGAGGTGGTCATATTTAGGAGAGAGAGAATAATGAGTAAATGGTCTTATTTGGGAGACAAATAGATGATTGAGGAAGTGGTTCTGTTTGGGAGACAGGGAGATGACTGAGGAAGTGGTTCTGTTTGGGATACAGTGAGATGACTGAGGAAGTGGTTCTGTTTGGGATACAGTGAGATGACTGAGGAAGTGATCCTCTGTGGGAGAAAAGGAGATGACTGAGGAAGTTGTCCTGTTTGGGAACCAGAGAGAGGACTGAGGAAGTGGACCTATTTTCACTGTCTGTTGGTTTCCTAGTCCTTGTTTAAATTTTACACAGCGCCTCCCTCATGTTGCCTCCAGCTACAACTTCCTAGACGTACCCATCGCCTCCCTGATGTTTCCTCCAGCTACAACTCCCTAGACGTCCACAGCGCCTCCCTCATGTCGCCTCCAGCTACAAGTCCAACTCCCTAGACGTCCACAGCGCCTCCATGTTGCCTCCAGCTACAAGTCCAACTCCCTAGACGCCCACATGACCTGCTTATTTACCATTAGGTCCTAGTGTACCTTTTTACAGATTAATGTGACCTGACGAATGATATACTTAAGGCACGGTCCTGGTGAGAACATTCTACCCTGTCGGTCCTGGTGGGAGCATTCTACCCTGTCGGTCCTGGTGAGAGTATTCTACCCTGTCGGTCCTGGTGGGAGCATTCTACCCTGTCGGTCCTGGTGGGAGCATTCTACCCTGTCGGTCCTAGTGGGAGCATTCTACCATGTCGGACTTCTCTTTTACATACATTCTTCCCTGTGGTACACCCTCTTTCACCTTCATTCTATCCTTTGAGACCCCCTCTTTCACCTTTATTCTACCCTGTGAGACTCCCCACTTTCACCTTCTAACAATACAAGTTACATTAAACAAAATGTTGGGATCGAGATGCTGAGCAGCGCATGAGCTACATTGGTCAGCGACCCATAGCTGACTGCTAGAGTCAGGGTCAGCGACCCATAGCTGACTGCTAGCGTCAGGGTCAGCGACCCATTGCTGACTGCTAACGTCAGGGCCAGCAAACCATAGCTGACTGCTAACGTCAGGGCCAGCAAACCATAGCTGACTGCTAACGACAGGGTCAGCGACCCATAGCTGACTGCTACCGTCAGGGCCAGCAAACCATAGCTGACTGCTAGCTTCAGGGCCAGCGTACCAGAGCTGCAAAGACCCGTCTACACCTCCACGTGGTGATCCTGGATAACAGGCTTCAGCAGGGCAGACTGGCTAAGGAGAAGGGATCGAAGAGGGAATGCTAACCCGGTGCTCAAAAATGATTGCTGAAGTCGAATGTGTTGGACCGAAAGGTGCAAATATTGCAGTCAAGCTGTAAACCACGACACAACGCATTCCGTTATCTGGACTAAATTCTGCTACTTAAGCCCTTTCAGAGTTTGTAGCGGGAGATTGAGAACAAACCAAGCCACACCAAGCCAAACCAAACCAAACAATACAATATGACCTGAGAGACAAGTTATTTAGATTTGCCGGGTACACGAGAGTGGCTTGCCACTGACCAAGAAGAGATCAAGTTACTATATTTAGATTTAGACCAGGTCACTGCGGACTGGACAATCATATGTTCAATCATTTAATCGCACTTACACATGCCCATGTGAGGAGAGCAGGTAACCTGGCGATCATGTCCTGCAGGTCTGTTAGATACTAGAGGATCATGTACTACAGGTCTGTTGGATACAAGAGAGGAACATGTCCTACAGGTCTGTTAGATACAAAAGAGGACCATGTCCTACATGACTGATAGATACAAGAGAGGACCATGTCCTACATGACTGATAGATACAAGAGAGAAGTAGATTCACGGTTTGATCTTAGATAACATAAATGTGGAAATGTGGTACCGACCTGCAATTATTATGATTTATTTGACTGGTCAAGGGAAGTAACTATTGCTCATATTGAAAATATTGAAATCGATAATTGATGAGACGTTCTATATATTCCATAAACAATAAAGCTTGTCTGTGAGGATAACACGGACACAGTTTGTACATTTGTTAGAAATGATAAACATCTTTATCTATCTGGCAATAAGGTAAATGATGCCAAAGAGATGAAAACTGACAAGACAATTTTCAGGACTTTTGAAGAAGTAGTAAGATAATATGAAGAAAGAGAAGAGTAGATGAAAGAGAGGAAGACAGACAAGAAGACAGACAAGAAGACAGACAAGAAGACAGACAAGAAGACAGACAAGAAGACAGACAAAAAAACACGACTTCATAGAATCAGGATTATCATTAAACTTCCATACACAACTTTCAGGTCACGTGTGTGAAAGGGATGTCATACACAAGTCACAGGCAGAGGTTCATGTTGTGGGGGACAGTCCCGGCGCTGTGTGACACAGAAACTGACGGTGGAGGCTGGGTGATCATACAGGTGAGTCTATCTATCTATCTATCTATCTATCTATCTATCTATCTATCTATCTATCTATCTATCTATCTATCTATCTATCTATCTATCTATCTAACTATCTATATATCTATCTATCTATCTATATATCTATATATCTATCTATATATTTATCTATATATCTATCTATCTATCTATCTATCCATCTATCTATCTATCTATCTATCTATCTATCTATCTATCTATCTATCTATCTATCTATCTATCTATCTATCTATCTATCTATCTTTCTATCTATCTATATATATATATATATATATATATATATATAGCTATCTATATATCTTTCTATCTATCTATCTATCTATCTATCTATCTATCTATCTATCTATCTATCTATCTATCTATCTATCTATCTATATATCTATCTATCTATCGATCTATCTATCTATCTATCTATATATCTATCTATCTATCTATCTATCTATATATATATATATATATATATATATCCATCTAAATATTTACCTATCTATGTATATATCTACTATCTATCTATCGATATATCTATTTATCTATCTATCTATATTTATATATATCTATATATCTATATATCTTTCCATAGATGTATCTATCTATCTATTTATGTATCAAACTATATGTATATCTACATGTGTATCTACTAGTAACTTTCTCTCTATCCGTAGTAAATTTATGTTTCTCTGGCTATCTATCCACCAAAACATGTAGCTGTAAAGTTAAGCTTTACTTATTTCATAAAGATGCGTGTGGACATCGTCCATTTATGAATATCTGTATCCATCTTTCAATACAACTTTAATTCAGGCAACGAAAGACATTACTCCAATAATCAATCACTGAGTTGGTCAATTAATCGATTTCCACAACAGAAACAACATAAATCAATCTTCTTTCTGTCTATCTACCAGAGACGTACAAAAGGTGACGTAGACTTCTACAGAGATTGGGCCACTTACAAGAAGGGGTTTGGTACACGAGACACAGACTTCTGGATCGGTAACGACAACATCCATAACCTGACCTCACAGGTAAGTGATACATGAGCTGTTATACCGTGTCTCAGACGTCAGTATTACTTTAAATGTGAAGGTTTACACGGACGGTCAATATTACGTGAACTGTGAAGCGAGTTTGACTAATCAGTATCATCATGTTTCATGGCTAGCGGCGTAGACGATCAATTTCATCCACAACGGCATGTTCTTTTAGGAGTAAAACATATCGTTCCTCTCTCCCTCTCTCCCGCTCTATCTCTCTCCCTCTCTCCCTCTCTCCCTCACTCTCAATCGCTATTCTTCTCTCATCCGCTTACTTTCTTCCGCTATCTCTGTCTGTCTGTCTGTCTGTCTGTCTGTCTGTGTACTATAGCCATCTCTCTTTCTCTCTCTTTCTTTCTCTCTATCTCTCTTTCTCTCTCTCTCTCTCTCCCTCTCTCTCTGTTTCTCATCTGAGATCAATTGCCTTCGATATTTCCTCATTTCACAAGTATCTGAATATCTCCTACACCTCCTTTCTCGTTACGTCTCAAATGAACCTTGTCTGTATTTCAAACATTAGCATGCATGTCTAAGCATGGTTTTTGTAATTTGTCTTTCCTGGATCTATGGTGTCTCCCATGTAAATATGGTATCGTGTATGTTCACAGTTTGCGTAAAATTCTTATATGTTCCCTGGATACTTACCATTCGTGTCGGTTCCCTAGATACACAACATGCGTGTGTGTTCCCTAGATACATAACATAACATTCTTGGATGGTATTTAGAAACATAACATTCTTCTATGTTCCCCGAATACATGACATCAGTGTATGCCCACTGGCTACATTTCATGCAGGTAAGTCCACTGGCTACATTTCATTCACGTAAGTCTACTGGCTACATTTCACTAAAGGTAAGTCTACTGCTACATTTCACTAAGGTGAGTCAACTGGATAAATTATATTCATGGTCTTCATGCTCCTCACCTTGTCTGTCTGGTGTCTGGTCTTCATGCTCCTCACCTTGTCTGTCTGGTCTTCATTCTCCTCACCATGTCTGTCTGGTATTCATGCTCCTCACCTCCTCTGTCTGGTGTCTGGTATTCATGCTCCTCAACTTGTTTGTCTGGTGTCTGGTCTTCGTGCTCCTCACCTTGTCTGTCTGGTGTCTGGTCTTCATGCTCCTCACCTTGTCTTTCTCATGTCTGGTCTTCATGCTCCTCACCTTTTCTGTCTGGTGTCTGGTCTTGATGCTCCTCACCTTGTATGTCTGGTGGTTGGTCTTCATGCTTCTAACCATGTCTGTCTGGTGTCTTGTCTTCATGCTCCTCACCTTGTATGTCTAGTGGTTGGTCTTCATGCTCCTCACCTTGTATGTCTGGTGCTTGGTCTTCATGCTCCTCAGCTTGTCTGTCTTTTGTCTGGTGTTCATGCTCCTCACCGTGTATGTCTGGTGTCTGGTATTCATGCTCCTCACCTTGCCTATCTGGTGTCCGGTCTTTATGCTGCTCACCTTGTCTGTTGGGTGTCTGGTCTTCATGCTCCTCACCTTGTCTGTCTGGTGTTCATGCTCCTCCCCTTGTCTGTCTGGTCTTCATGCTCCTCACCTTGTCTGTCTGGTTTTCATGTTCCTCACCTTGTCTGTCTGGTCTTGATCTTCCTCACCGTGTCTGTCTGGTGTCTGGTCTTCATGCTCCTCACCTTGTCTGTCTGGTGTTCATGCTCCTCACCTTGTCTGTCATGTCTTCATGCTCCTCACCTTGCATGTCTGGTGTCTGGTATTCATGCTCCTCACCGTGTCTGTCTGGTGTATGGTCTTCATGCTCCTCACCTTGTCTGTCTGGTGTCTGGTCTACATGCTCCTCACCTTGTCTGTCTGGTGTTCATGCTCCTCACCTTGTCTGTCTGGTCTTCATGCTCCTGAACTTGTCTGTCTGGTGAAAGGCATGAAGACCAGATAGTCAAGGTGATGACCATGAAGACCAGACAGACAAGGTAAGGAGCATGGACATGAAACATAAGTTAACCGTCACACATACAAGGATGTTCATTACTAGAATCCGTCAGGTGTAGTTACAACACATAAAAATAAAGGCCTCTTACCCCACAGTTCTCAAGTAGTTTGCAAGACATGTGTTTGCTTCTGTCCAAACAGTACACGTGATCACCTTGTCTTAAGACATGTCCGTAAATTCAGTTAATGTCTAAGTGAAGAATAAAACTGTGTACACGTCATCAGTTTGGTTGTTCATTATTTCAGGGTTACACCGAGCTCCGGATTGATATGGTAAACCGAGAAGGTGATCCGTTTTATGCTCACTACTCCAACTTTAGTGTGGCTGACGAGGTCTCGAAATACGAGCTGTCAGTCAGTGGGTTCAGTGGGACAGTACGTGACGGCATGGACCAACACAACGGCAAGTTGTTCTCCACGTTTGACAGAGATAACGACGGCAGTAGTGTTCAAAATAGTGCCACGCTTTGCAAGGGAGCATGGTGGTACTACGGTATGTATGAAACTAGCTTGAATGGGCGGTGGGGAGCAGCTGACATTACAGGTGTTTATTGGCATATAAAAACCGCGGTTAAATATCTGACTTTTATAGAGATGAAGGCCAGGCATGTTTAGATGTTGGGAGGTCAGGCGTGTTTAGATGTTGTGAGGTCAGGCATGTTTAGATGTTTGGAGGTCAGGCATGTTTAGATGTTGGGAGGTCAGGCGTGTTTAGATGTTGGGAGGTCAGGCGTGTTTAGATGTTGTGAGGTCAGGCATGTTTAGATGTTGGGAGGTCAGGCATGTTTAGATGTTGTGAGGTCAGGCGTGTTTAGATGTTGGGAGGTCAGGCACGTTTAGATGTTGGGAGGTCAGGCATGTTTAGATGTTGTGAGGTCAGGCGGGTTTAGATGTTGGGAGGTCAGGCACGTTTAGATGTTGGGAGGTCAGGCATGTTTAGATGTTGTGAGGTCAGGCACGTTTAGATGTTTGGAGGTCAGGCACGTTTAGATGTTGGGAGGTCAGGCGTGTTTAGATGTTGGACGATTGTTGGATTGTGATATCAGCCAGAAGCCGACACATGTCAAACAAATTGTGTGTTTAGTCAGTCCAGGCTTCTTTTGTGGGTTTGTTCTGTGCATGTAGGGGCATGGTTCAAACCTCAAGAGATCACGTGTGTGAATGACGTGTCTTGACTTCTCTCCACCCTATTCGTCCTTCATACCTGAGGTCTACCATTTCCCAACTCATGACCAAGTTTGATCCACTCTAGCTTAGCTTCCTCTTCTTGTTGTTTCTGTTGACCATCTCTAATCATAGTCTCTCACCTGTTGTACATCTTCTATAACATAGTCACTCACCTGTTGTACATCTTCTATAACATAGTCTCTCACCTGTTGTACATCTTCTATAACATAGTCTCTCACCTGCTGTACATCTTCTTCTATAACATAGTCTCTCACCTGTTGTACATCTTCTATAACATAGTCTCTCACCTGTTGTACATCTTCTATAACATAGTCTCTCACCTGCTGTACATCTTCAATAACATAGTCTCTCACCTGTTGTACATCTTCTATAACATAGTCTCTCACCTGCTGTACATCTTCTATAACATAGTCCCTCACCTGTTGTACATCTTCTATAACATAGTCTCTCACCTGCTGTACATCTTCTATAACATAGTCTCTCACCTGTTGTACATCTCCTATAACATAGTTACTCACCTGTTGTACATCTTCTATAACATAGTCCCTCACCTGTTGTACATCTTCTATAACATAGTCTCTCACCTGTTGTACATCTCCTATAACATAGTTACTCACCTGTTGTACATCTTCTATAACATAGTCTCTCACCTGTTGTACATCTCCTATAACATAGTTACTCACCTGTTGTACATCTTCTATAACATAGTCTCTCACTTGTTGTACATCTCCTATAACATAGTCTCTCACCTGTTGTACATCTTCTATAACATATTACCTCATATGTTGTACATCTTCTATAACAGTTTCTCACCTGTTGTACCTCTTTGAGAGTTGGTGGAGAGTTGGTGGAGAGTAGGTGGAAAGCTGGTAGAGAGTTGGTGGAGAGAAGGTGGAGAGTTGGTGGAGAGTTGGTGGAGAGTTGGTGGAAAGTTGGTGGAGAGTTGGTGGAGAGGTGGTTGACAGGTGGAAGGGAGTTGGTTGAGAATCGGTGGAGAGTTGGTGGAGAGTTGGTGGAGAGTTTGTGCAGAGTCGGTGTAGAGTCGGTGGAAAGTTTGTGGATAGTTTGTGGATAGTTGGAACAGTTTCCATGCTCCCACGGACTGACATTAATTGATATCTCTCAAACTTTAGCGAGCGGTACATCAAATAAAAATCCATCATATCATATATGTGTGATGTAACTGTTGTAGATTGATTTATTCTCCTGCTGCTGCATTTTGTAACCCAAGTGCTTACGGTCCACATGTCGTGGCGGTAGTTTTGTTTCATCTTCAGAGATTTGATGTTTTCGTGTTCTCAAATAACATATTTATAAAGAAGCTCTTACATTTTAAGTCATTGTTTTTCTGATTACTAATAAAGTCATATTCCAGAAGCAGTCATGATGTGTTCTTGTATGTCAAACGTGTGACTGTGCCTGGGTTGACGTGTGACTGACTGGGCCGATGTGTGACTCTGACGCAGCCGACGTGTACCTGTGTCTGGGCCGACGTGTGACTGTGTCTGGCACAATGTGTGAGTCTATGTAAAAATGAAACGGTCTACCTGTATGACATTAAATTGTCTACAGGTGTGAGCGACTGAATGTTTGATTATTTATCTACCTGCTACAATTTCAAACCTAGACTGTGATTCTCACTCTGTGCCCATCTGTCTATGGCTGTGGGTGACCTTGTCTTTGTCTGTGTGCTACCTTATCTATGTATATGTGGGACCATATATATGTATGTTACCTCTTTGGATGACCTCTTTGCTCTTTGGATGACCCTATCTATGTATGTGTATGACTATACCATGTGGTTTATATCTGTTTGAGTCTGTGATATATCTCTCCGTCTCTATCTCTGAATGTGTCTACGATTGATTAATATGTGAGTATATTTGACAAAGTCTGCTTGTGTATCAGTTTGAATG
Source organism: Ariolimax columbianus (assembly GCA_036924085.1). NCBI lineage: Eukaryota > Metazoa > Mollusca > Gastropoda > Stylommatophora > Arionidae > Ariolimax > Ariolimax columbianus. The sequence continues at coordinate 71,788,232 of JAVGWX010000017.1, forward strand.
TGTATCTGTATTTCTTTCTATCATTAATTTACCCCACATTTAGCCAAATGTACTTCCCTCGTGAACTCTTCAGTCTGTCTGGGGATTCTCTAGTCAACATCAAACTAATAATGAGACCTGGTACAAGGAAGTGTTTAACACTCTACCACCTGAAGTCATGTTTTATGTTGGACAATCGTGACCTTTTCAAAGTTCAATGCAACAAAGATGAGAATCTCCAATCTCTCACACTAGTCACATCACTGCTTCTAATCTCTCCCACTACTCTCCTCAGTGCTTCAAGTCTCTACCACTACCTCCAGTCTCTATCACTCCCCCTACATCCAGTCTCTATCACTCCCCCTACATCCAGTCTCTATCACTGCCCCTACATTCAGTCTCTATCACTGCCCCTATCTCCAGTCTCTATCACTCCCCCTACATCCAGTCTCTATCACTCCCCCTACATCCAGTCTCTATCACTGCCCCTACATTCAGTCTCTATCACTGCCCCTATCTCCAGTCTCTATCACTGCCCCTACATTCAGTCTCTATCACTCCCCCTACATCCAGTCTCTATCACTGCCCTACATCCAGTCTCTATCACTCCCCTACATCCAGTCTCTATCACTGCCCCTACATTCAGTCTCTATCACTGCCCTACATCCAGTCTCTATCACTGCCCCTACATCCAGTCTCTATCACTGCCCCTACATCCAGTCTCTATCACTCCCCTACATCCAGTCTCTATCACTCCCCTACATCCAGTCTCTATCACTGCCCTACATCCAGTCTCTATCACTGCCCCTACATCCAGTCTCTATCACTGCCCCTATCTCCAGTCTCTATCACTGCCCTACATCCAGTCTCTATCACTGCCCCTACATTCAGTCTCTATCACTGCCCCTATCTCCAGTCTCTATCACTGCCCCTATCTCCAGTCTCTATCACTGCCCCTACATCCAGTCTCTATCACTCCCCTACATCCAGTCTCTATCACTCCCCTACATCCAGTCTCTATCACTCCCCCTACATCCAGTCTCTATCACTCCCCCTACATCCAGTCTCTATCACTCCCCTACATCCAGTCTCTATCACTCCCCCTACTAGTGCCTCAAATCGTTGCTCTTGTCCTTCCCTTGGTAGATCCCCCGCACATTCTGGTCCCACCAAATTATGTCTAGCGGCAGGAAGTAGAAGCCACACCAACACTTAACATCGATAATTACAAACTTGCAGCGTTGCATCCATTTACATTCCTGAGCTCCCTCATCAAAGACAAACTCTCTCTCTACCCCCAACAACGACCCACAATTCGTTTTAATAGAGAACCAGACATTCACAACTAAATCCAAGGCCATGGGGAACATTGAACCTGTTGACAGCACGCCCATATATGACCGCGGGACTAACAAGATCACAGGTTCAATATCTCACATCTACTGTCCCTACCATCAATTCGTAGAATGACAGGGAGAGGGGGGGGGGGGGGAGAGAGAGAACAGTGTAGCAAATGTAGAGGTGTACTCTCGCACTGGTCTATCAAGTCTGTACACTCTCACACTGGTCTATCAAGCCTGTACACTCTCAGACTGGTCTGTCAAGTCTGTACACTCTCACACTGGTCTGTCAAGTCTGTACACTCTCACACTGGTCTGTCAAGTCTGTACACTCTCACACTGGTCTATCAAGCGTGTACACTCTCACACTGGTCTGTCAAGTCTGTACACTCTCACACTGGTCTATCAAGCGTGTACACTCTCACACTGGTCTGTCAAGTCTGTACACTCTCACACTGGTCTGTCAAGTCTGTACACTCTCACACTGGTCTATCAAGCGTGTACACTCTCACACTGGTCTATCAAGCGTGTACACTCTCCTTAGACAGACACGACAACGATGGCCTGGTCATATCTGTCCCATGGAAGATTGTCATATCCTCAAATCTATCCTTTCAGGAAAGTTGATGGGTGGCAGGTGAACAGTTGTCCTACAGTTGAGGCTCAAAGATGAGTGTAAGCGTGAGATGAAGGCTTTGGACATTAGTCTGACGTCATATGAAGACGACTCCCCAGACGCATCCGAGTGAAGAAATAACTTGGAGAGCCATCTCACGTTTGGTTATGGGAAGTTCCTCCAACACAGAGAAGTCAAATAACAGATGTAGTTATTGTTTTGTTTGTTTTGTTTGTGTTGTTTGTGTTGTTTGTTTTGTTTGTTTGTTTTGTTTGTTTTGTTTGTTTTATTTGTGTTGTTTGTTTTGTTTGTTTTGTTTACCGCTCCAACTAACATCATCCTCTGGTCAGTCGTGAATGAAACGGGTCAATACTACTCCACCCTCACTGCCTCCAATCTCCAATCCTACCATACTCAGTGTCTCCAATCTTCACTCCCTACCATCCTCACTGCAACATACCCTACCATTCCGTCTGTCTCTCATACCCTCATAACTTCCTACAGTCCCTACCCTCCTCACTGTCCCCAGTCCCTACCCTTATCAAAGTCACCAGTCCCTCCCTCCTCAGTCCCTAGTCCCTCTCTCCTCAGTCCCCAGTCTCTCCCTCCTCAGTCCCCAGTCCCTCCCTCCTCAGTCCCCAGTCCCTCCCTCCTCAGTCCCCAGTCCCTCCCTCCTCAAAGTTCACAGTACATACCCTCATGAAAGTCCCAAGTCCCTTCCTTCCTCAGTGTGCCCAGTCCCTACATTCCTCAATGTCCCCAGTCCCTCCCACCTCAAAGTCCGCAGTCTCTACCCTCCTGAAAATACACAGTCCCTACCCTCCTCACTATCCCCAGTCCTAACACTCTTCACTGTCCCCAGTCCTCACCCTTCTCAGTGTGCCCAGTCCCTACATTCCTCAATGTCCCCAGTCCATCCCACCTCAAAGTCCCCAGTCTCTACCCTCCTGAAAATACACAGTCCCTACCCTCCTCACTATCCCCAGTCCTCACCCTTCTCAGTGTCCCCAGTCCCTACCCTCCTCAGTGTCCCCAGTCCCTACCCTCCACAGTGTCCCCAGTCCCTACCCTCATCAAAGTCCCCAGTACCTACCCTCATCAAAGTCCCCAGTCCCTACCCTTCTCAGGATCCCCAGTCCCTCCCTCCTCAAAATCCCCAGTCCCTACGCTCCACAGTGTCCCCAGTCACTACCGTCATCAAAGTCCCCAGTACCTACCCTCATCAAAGTCCCCAGTCCCTACCCTCTTCAGTGTCCCCAGTCCCTCCCTCCTCAAAGTCCCCAGTCCCTCCCTCCTCAAAATCCCCAGTCCCTACCCTCCTCACTGTCCAGTCCCTACCCTCCTCAAAGTCCCCAGTCGCTACCCTCCACAGTGTCCCCAGTCCCTACCCTCATCAAAGCCTCCAGTCCCTCCCTCCTCACTGCCCCCAGTCCCTACCCTCATCAAAGCCTCCAGTCCCTCCCTCCTCACTGTCCCCAGTCCCTACCCTCATCAAAGCCTCCAGTCCCTCCCTCCTCACTGTCCCCAGTCCCTACCCTCATCAAAGCTTCCAGTCCCTCCCTCCTCACTGTCCCCAGTACCTACCCCCTTTGCTGCCCCCAATCAACTATTACATAACTACCAAATCACAAATGACACTGGATACATTTACATCCCATGTTGTAGTAGTCACGGATTTGCAATCAAGAAATAGACAGACATATGTATTGCTAGTGTTGTTGTGAAACCAGAAGCTGTTACATGCCGAATGGTGCAGTTGGTTAGTGTAGAAGGTTCTCCAACACATGCACTGACAACCCAGAATATTCCCACATAACCAATGCCTTCTGAGACTTTACTGCACTTATTTTTATTAAAGAGAATATCCAAAAATTAAATAACATAATTCTGGCCCCATGTTGGTCTGTCCATTTAACTTTCGATGTAACAGAACAGAAACCAAACGTCGGCCTTATAACCGAATAATTTAGAGAAGGGAACTAATACAAGACAATCCTCAGTTGTCAGTATTTCATTGTTAGCTCCCTTTGTCCAGATCCTGGGACTGATAAGGGACATAACTCTAAAGAGGTTCCACACATACTAAAATGTATAGAGCTTGTGAGCTTGGTCCATGCTCCCAATGTAAGAGGTTCAAGTCGAGCTCAGTTTGATAGGCCGGACATGTCCATGGTTTTGGTCATCAAGTCATCGCTTCTACAAGTTAACCTAGCTGTAAATGGCGCTACCCTGAAGTCATCGCTTCTACAAGTTAACCCAGCTGTAAATGGGCGATACTGAGGTCAAGATGTCATCACTTGTGCCAGTTAACCCAGTTGTAAATTGTTGGTGCTGGTGCTACTAGGTCTCAGACTAGACCCACGTGGATGTCTAATGTAATGTCCTCATTCCTCGTCTCAGACTAGCCCCAAGCCGTAAACAATACTATCAGCAATGACCAGGCTCACAACGTCCCCCCATCATGGACAAGCAGGTCGTACAACAGCTGATATCGGGAGGAGGACCAAGTAGTTAGCTGGGGCCAGACACGAGCGGCAGGATGTGTCGTCAATCTGATAACGCTGAAAGTTCCCATACACAGCCAAACATCACACGTACAACGTGCACTAAAATATATCACATATTTATTTAAAATAATTATCCCCGGTTGTCACACTCATGTATTACCGGGGCAGGAAATGGATGTTTACACTGTAACATGCCCTGCTTGGTGGAAGTAGGTAAACATGGACTGATTTGTGGCAGCTTATCATGTCCCGAAGACATTCTAGGCCTCAACACACGAAGACCTTCTAGGCCTCAACACACGAAGACCTTCTAGGCCTCAACACACGAAGACCTTCTAGGCCTCAACACACAAAGACCTTCTAGGCCTCAACACACGAAGACTTTCTAGGCCTCAACACACGATGACCTTCTAGGCCTCAACACACGAAGACCTTCTAGGCCTCAACACACGAAGACCTTCTAGGCCTCAACACACGAAGACCTTCTAGGCCTGAACACACGAAGACCTTCTAGGCCTCAACACACGAAGACCTTCTAGGCCTCAACACACGATGACTTTCTAGGCCTAAACATACGAAGACCTTCTAGGCCTCAACACACGAAGACCTTCTAGGCCTGAACATACGAAGACCTTCTAGGCCTTAACACACGAAGACCTTCTAGGCCTCAAGACACGAAGACCTTCTAGGCCTCACCACATGAAGACCTTCTAGGCCTCAACACACGAAGACCTTCTAGGCCTCACCACACGAAGACCTTCTAGGCCTCAACACACGAAGACCTTCTAGATCGGACGGATTAGTCTTCAGGACCTGGAGAACTAGGACGAGAAAAGTCAGACCAAGAAATGTTGGGCATGGGACTGGTTATATTTGTATGTGGGAACCTTGAGCCATAAACAGGAATATGGATATTTACCTCATGGTATCAGAATACTCTACACACACTGGTAGAAGACTAGACATCAGGGTAGAAGACTAGACATCAGGGTAGAATACTCTAGACATCAGGGTAGAATACTCTAGACATCAGGGTAGAATACTCTAGACATCAGTGTAGAAGACTCTAGACATCAGGGTAGAAGACTAGACATCAGTGTAGAAGACTCTAGACATCAGTGTAGAAGACTCTAGACATCAGGGTAGAAGACTAGACATCAGGGTAGAAGACTCTAGACATCAGGGTAGAAGACTCTAGACATCAGTGTAGAAGACTCTAGACATCAGGGTAGAAGACTAGACATCAGGGTAGAAGACTCTAGACATCAGTGTAGAAGACTCTAGACATCAGGGTAGAAGACTAGACATCAGGGTAGAAGACTCTACATCAGGGTAGAAGACTAGACATCAGGGTAGAAGACTCTAGACATCAGGGTAGAAGACTCTAGACATCAGGGTAGAAGACTAGACATCAGGGTAGAAGACTCTAGACATCAGGGTAGAAGACTTTAGACATCAGGGTAGAAGACTCTAGACATCAGTGTAGAAGACTAGACATCAGGGTAGAAGACTAGACATCAGGGTAGAAGACTAGACATCAGGGTAGAAGACTCTAGACATCAGGGTAGAAGACTCTAGACATCAGGGTAGAAGACTAGACATCAGGGTAGAAGATTCTAGACATCAGGGTAGAAGACTATACATCAGTGTAGAAGACTAGACCTCAGGGTAGAAGACTCTAGACATCAGGGTAGAAGACTAGACATCAGGGTAGAAGACTAGACATCAGGATAGAAGACTAGACATCAGTGTAGAAGACTCTAGACATTAGGGTAGAAGACTCTAGACATCAGTGTAGAAGACTCTAGACATTAGGGTAGAAGACTAGACATCAGTGTAGAAGACTCAAGACATTAGGGTAGAAGACTCTAGACATCAGAGTAGAAGACTCTAGACATCAGGGTAGAAGACTAGACATCAGGGTAGAAGGCTATAGACATCAGGGTAGAAGACTAGACATCAGGGTAGAAGACTCTACATCAGTGTAGAAGACTCTAGACATTAGGGTAGAAGACTCTAGACATCAGGGTAGAAGAGTCTAGACATCAGGGTAGAAGACTCTACATCAGTGTAGAAGACTAGACATCAGGGTAGAAGACTCTAGACATCAGGGTAGAAGACTAGACATCAGGGTAGAAGACTAGACATCAGGGTAGAAGACTAGACATCAGTGTAGAAAACTCTAGACATTAGGGTAGAAGACTCTAGACATCAGGGTAGAAGACTAGACATCAGGGTAGAAGGCTCTAGACATCAGGGTAGAAGACTAGACATCAGTGTAGAAGACTCTAGACATCAGTGTAGAAGACTCTAGACATCAGGGTAGAAGACTCTAGACATCAGTTTAGAAGACTCTAGACATCAGTGTAGAAGACTCTAGACATCAGGGTAGAAGACTAGACATCAGTGTAGAAGACTCTAGACATTAGGGTAGAAGACTCTAGACATCAGGGTAGAAGACTCTAGACATCAGGGTAGAAGACTCTAGACATCAGTGTAGAAGACTCTAGACATCAGGGTAGAAGACTCTAGACATCAGTGTAGAAGACTCTAGACATCAGTGTAGAAGACTCTGCACCTCCCGTTTGGAAACCATAGAACATCGGTTAACAAACAGAATGCAGAGAGTTAGCATACATAAGGAGTACTATGATAGGTGTAATGTAATAAGAAGTACTCTGACAGGTGTAATGTAATAAGGAGTACTCTGACAGGTGTAATATAATAAGATTAGTTCCCCGTGGATCGGTATTACGAACAATGTTGTCCTTGATATATACATACTTGATTTTTGTAATGCTATCGGATCGATGACTGCGAAATTCGCGGATGGCACAACATTATTTTGCAGGTTTTCTCAGTCGGCAGAGAAGGATCTATTGAGATCAGATTTAGCTGGGATTGCTAGATGGTCTGTGAGCTGGAAGATGGATTTAAATGTGGAAACGCGTACAGTCGAACGACATGGGAAGGTCCAATGTGGAACATAATTTTATGACATGTGTGTTCAATATTAGACAGAAAAGGGAAGGGATCTAAGGATATAACAGATCATGCATGCACAATGCGAGAGCAAGTCCAGGTGGTAGGGAAAAATGCTAATGTAATGCTGGGGATAACCACAAGACACTTTGCGCATTGGAGTAAGGAAGTGATAGTCTAACTATGTCAATACTGTTCTCCATTCAGGTGTAGGCTCCTTATCAAGGAGAGCATATGGGCAGGATGGGAAGGATACAAAGAAGAGCTACACACATGATCGTGTCATACCAGAATTATAGTGAGGAGAGACCTTGAAGAACTGGTCCACTGTGTCTAGAATAGAGAAGAATTCGAGGTGACTTAATACAGGTCTATAAGATAATCAAAGGTCAGGATACATTTGACTAGATCAAGTTTTCTAAAGTTATACCGGCTTCAAGAACTAAAGGGCACAGCTTCAAATTATTAAAAGACAGGTCCAGATTAGATATTTGGGACACGTTTTGTGTAGTCAGAGAGTGGTGAATGATTGGAATGCATTGCCACATGATGCGGTGGAGGCAGGATCAGTTAATGCATTCAAACATACATTGGATGATCACATCTATTTCATGTATCGGTGTAGTGAAATAAACTGGTTGTATACCGACTTTGTAGAACATTCTAGATCAGTATAATGAAGTTAAGTTAAGTATGGAAACCATTGGGCCCTGTACTAGAAGACTCTACACCACGTGGTAGAAGATTGTACACAACATGGTAGAAGACTCTACACCACATGTTAGTACACTCTACACCACATGACTGTAGATTTTATACCACAAAGTAATAGACTACAACCCATAACAGAAGACTCTAACGGTCTATTCTACCCAGTTGTTGTATATGTGTCCGTGTATGGTCTAGTTTACCCAGTTGAAAATCGGTGCCTGAATTGGTGTTAGGAAATAAAAGACACTGAGGAGTGTAACTTCATCCCTGACAGCAGTGTCAGCTAGTGCACTGCCTTGAGCTGCTGCTATATCTATGTGGCAGTGTGGTTAGAAAGCAACAGAACTAGGGTCAATTCAAGGTCAAGACCCACTTCAGTCTACCCAGTGTAAATTGGTACCTGATTTTCAATAATGAAAGGAAAGTTGAAGCCGAAGGGAAATGAGCAGACCTCCTCAGAATAAAAGCTGAAACACATCGTCCAATAAAGATCATTCATTCAATCGTTCAATCATCATCTCAATCTTCTATCCACGTGTGTCGTTAGACGGCGTGGGGAGATGCCGTTTTCTGTCTCGTGCTATCTGTGTCACCGATCTTGTTGTCATTCAGTGTTTCTTTATTGTCTCACTGACACAATCTATCCATCTGTTTCGTGGTCTGCCTCTTGCTCTGCAACCTTAATGTCTGGTATTGTAGATTCGACAGATTAGAGTGACAGATTAAAGTGACAGAATAGAATGACAGGACAGAGTGACAGAATAGAGTGACATAATAGAATGACTGGACAGAGTTACAGATTAAAGGGACAGAATAGAATGCCAGGACTGAGTGACAGAATAGAGTGACAGAATTGAATTACAGGACAGAGTGACATATTAAATTGACAGAATAGAGTGGCAGATTAAAGTGACAGAATACAGTGAAACAATAAAGTGACATAATAGAATGGCAGGATAGAGTGACAAAATAGAGTGTCAGAATAGAAGAGCTGAATAGAGTGAGAGAGTAGTGACAGAATATAGTGACAGAATAAAGTGAGAGAATAGAAGGACAGATTATAGTGACAGAATAGAGTGACAGAATAGAAGGACATAATATAGTGGACAGAAATAGAGTGACAGAATAGAAAGACAGAATAGAGTGACATAATAGAGTGACATAATAGAAAGACAGGATAGAGTGACAGAATAGAGTGTTTTTTGATAATGCTGCCGCTGCTGTTTTTGTTGCTGCCGCTGCTGTTTTTGTTGCTGCCGCTGCTGTTTTTGTTGCTGCCGCTGCTGTTTTTGTTGTTGCAAGAACAAGATACACCAGTGTAACACCTGGGCCTATTACTGGTCACGTCACTCAATCATGATCGATACGACCTGAGGATACCGGCCTTTATAATTAAGTGCTGTCACTTTGTAAGTACATGGTAAATCAAGCAGACCTGCCAAGCTTGGGAAGATGGTTCTCTGTAGAGCTCAGCTCATATCCTGCAGATGAATGTTTGTCTTTGTGTGTGTAGCGGCACATATTGTTGATGTTGAACGAGGATTGTACTACATGTAGCCACATCCAGGGCTAGACTTTCCTGGCTTAACTACACTAGTGAAGTAGGACACATCGGACTGAAGGTAATCGTATGCCCTAGTATACATAGATTGAGATGTTAATATGATAGTAGCAATAATAATGACAAGAAGAAGAAGAACAAGAACAAGACGAACAAGAACAAGACGAACAAGAACAAGAACAAGAAGAAGATGCAGAAGTTTATGTGTGAGGAATGTTGGATATGCCATTTCGCTGATTGACAAAAGCGCGTTCCAGCTTTATAACTGAGTCCTCTTTTAATTGTCTAGCTGGGTAGACATGTCTAACAACACAACATGTCTAACAACACAACATGTCTAACAACACAAAATGTCTAACAACACAAACTCGGTGAAGCATCCAACTTGATGACCTATTGCTCAGCAAAGGTCGTACAGCTGTAGGTCCCAATTTGATGACCTGTTCCTCGGATGGAGTCGTGTCGCTGCAGGTCCCAGCTTTACCTTCAACGACCTCTATCATGGGTGATGAAGGTCCAGTGGATAATAAGCTTTCCTTCTAACATCTAGTGGATGTTGTAATGGGCGCAAGGAAGTCTGACCAATGTATTGGAGGTCTACCCCAGGGTCTCGAGGGTACCGGTCGGCTGTCCGCGTGCTCCAATGATCATCCATCTTTCTGATTATGTGGTGGGTCAATCCATATTTTACCTTGGTCACTTGAACCATTTTCATCATCCACTGCCCACCCATATGTTACCTTTGTCACTTCAACCCCTTCATCGTCCGCTGCCCACCCATGGTTTACCTTGGTCATTTGAACCCCTTTTATCGTCCGATGCCCACCCATGGTTTACCTTGGTCACTTCAACCCCTTCATCGTCCGCTGCCCACCCATGGTTTACCTTGGTCACTTCAACCGCTTCATCGCCCGCTGCCCAACCATGGTTTACCTTGGTCGGTTGAACCTCTTTCATCGTCCACTGCCCACCCATGGTTTACCTTGGTCGGTTGAACCTCTTTCATCGTCCACTGCCCACCCATGGTTTACCTTGGTCGCCTGAACCCCTTTCATCGTCCGCTGCTCACCCATGGTTTACCTTGGTCGCTTGAACCCCTTCATCGTCCGCGAATGATAATTACCGTAGGTCGGAACTGTGGAGATCCTAGCAAACGTCTTTCAAGAGAGGCCTAAGTCATTAACAGTTAGAGAGGTCTGGGTCACTAACAGTTAGAGAGGTCTGGGTCACTAACAATTAGAGAGAACTAGGTCACTAACAGTTAGAGAGGCCTAGGTCACTAACAATTAGAGAGGCCTAGGTCATTAACAGTTCCCTCTCCGTTGCGTTGATAAATGTCGATGTTTCCCCAGCATATATTCTGTTATAGCCCAGATATTGTTTGAACACATATCAAGTTCTCAACTCCAGCCGTGACATCTGTTTAGGAGATCTCCCGTATATGTAAGGAATGTATTTATTTATTGACATCTACAAGTGTGTTTGTTGTTGTTGTTGTTGTTGTTGTAGGAGAGATCATTATAAGGGCGTAGGGTTGTGAAATTCTGAGCCGAACTTGTTGATGCTTAACCTATGTTAACAAACAATATCAACCGGAAGAAAATGCTGTAAAGAATACAAAAACGGGCGACAAAGATGATAGTGGGATTCCAGAATTACAGTTATGAGGAAAGAAAAACCGGCCTACAGTGTCTAGAAGAGAGAAGAATTCGTGGTGACTTAATACAGGTTTATAAGATGATCAGAGGAATGGATAAATTAGACTATAACAAGTTTTTTTTTAAATACAGTCATCCACAATAACACGAGGGCATAGCTACAAGCTGACTAAAGAGAGGTCCAAATTAGATATTAGAGTGGTGTCTGCTTGGAATGCATTGACATGGGAGGTAGTGGAGGCGGGGACAGTTAATGCATTTAAGAATAAACTGGATGCGCATAGCTTTTAGAGCAAGGTGATCTAAATGTAACTGGTTGTATACAGACTCTGCAGGGTCTTATAAACCAGTATAAAGACGTTAAGTTAAGTTAAGTTAAAACGTCACAGTTAGTAGCTAAGGGTTGTAGCACCTTCTTCGAGTATCTTTTCGCTAGTCGCTGGTAAAATTTGATATCGTAACAAATAATATGAGAAGAACTGTTGCCAGAGGAACGAATATAAATTGAGCTTTCTGAAAGAATAAGACAGATTAGTTTGTGACAGAAATGTCAAGAAGGCGCCATCAAATGAGATGTTAGAAAAAGGGCAAAAAATCAGATCCAGCAAATTATAGACCGGTGAGTTTAACCAACATGGTCTGTCAATTGTTAGAGTCAATAATCAAAGAAAACATTCTAATGCATTTAGACAAGTTAAATCTGATCAGAAATAGTCAGCATGGGTTTACTAGAGGGAGATCATGCTTAACAAATCTATTAGAATTCATGGAGGAGGTTACTAAAATGATAGATAAAGGGGAGCCAGTGGATGTTATGTATCTAGATTTTACAAAGGCCTTTGATAGAGTTCCTCATCAAAGATTATTTCGAAAGCTAAAATTCACATGTAAAAGGTGGGGAATTTGCTAAATGGAGTGAAAATTGGTTAAGGTGAAGAAGGCAGAAGGTGGGCATAAATAAGGAGTAATCTGAGTGGTGTGAAGTGAAAAGTGGTGTGCAACAGGGCTCGGTTTTGAGTCTAATTGTGTTCTTTATATATGTAAATGATTTTGACATTGATATGGGATTCATGATTTGCTTATAACACAAAACTATGCAGTAGTGTCTCATCTAAAGCAGAAGTGGATATATTTAGGTCGGGTTTGGATAAATTCAAGAATGGTCTGTAAGCTGGCAAATGGAGTTTAATGTAGATAAATGTACAGTCGTCCACATGGGTAGATCCAATATGGAACATAATTACAAAATGGGAGAGAACAATATTAGAAAGATTGATAAGGAAAGGGACCTAGGGGTTATAATAGATCCTACAGGTAAGGTGAGTGAGCAAGTTCAGGTAGCAGTGAAAAATACAAATGCAAAACAATATTAAACATTAGAGCAAGGAAGTGATAGTCAAACTGTATAAAGCATTAGTTAGACCTAGATTGGAGTACTGTGTACAGGTGTGGAGTCCTTATCGTAGAGGGGATATAAACATACTCGAAAGAATATAAAAAAGAGCGACAAAGCTGATAGTGGGATTCCAGAATTAGTTATTAGGACTGAAAAATCGGCCTACAATGTCTAGAAAAGAGAATTCGAAGTGAATTAATACAGGTTTATAAGATTTTCAGAGAAACGGATAAATTAGACTTTAACTAGTTTATCAAAATACAACCACTCACAAGAACAAGAGGGCATAGCTACAAATTAACTGAAGAGAGGTCCAGATTAGATATTAGGAAATATTTAGTCAGAGAGTGGTGAATGTTTGAAATGCATTGTCACTGGAGGTAGTGAAGGCAGGAAAATCAATGCATCTAAGAATAGATTGATTGCACATAGCTTTTAGTTAAAGGAAAAGTGAAAGAAGCTGGTTGTTTACAGACTCTACATAGTCTTCTAAACCAGTATAAAGACGTTCAGTTAAGATGAATGGAAGCAGCAAGTCCAGTCGACATAACTTTTCCTTTCCTGTGTCCCCTGAAATGGGTGACTTGCGCGGTGATTTGGATTAAGGTGAGGAAGAAACTGCGATTTTTGGGAACCTCACTCTCTGTTCTTAAGCTATCTTTGCCAGTGGCAAGATATTTATCGAGACGACTGGAGATAGCAAAGGATGCAGATTTATCCTCAGGGTTTACTCCCGAAGCCTTTCCCGTAAACGATATCCCGCAAGGCAGCGAAGGGGGGATGACATCTAACGGTGTGTGTCGTGCCTTTCCCATGACCGCAAAAGATCGACAGAACATCACTCAGCGTGTGAATGAGTTGGACATCTCTTCCCGGCTGTGTTCAAATTTCATTTCAGCCGTCTCTAAATTTCACAGACCAAAACTGACGTTTGCAGCTAAGGTGAAGGGCGCCAATGTCGTGAAAGTTTATCCGTCTGAACCAGGCCGGGACACGGGTTTAACTAAGCGTAGTGATATTCATATAGTCCATGTCCAGACCAGGGTAATCGGATGGAAGAAAGCACAAAATACAAACGGATTAACCATTCCAAATATCAGACATAAAGTAGCAGGTCCTGCTGTCAGAGATGAAGTAGCGGGCACTGGCGTCAGAGATGAAGTAGCGGGCACTGCTGTCAGAGATGAAGTAGCGGGCACTGCTGTCAGAGATGAAGTAGCGGGCACTGGCGTCAGAGATGAAGTAGCGGGCACTGGCGTCAGAGATGAAGTAGCGGGCACTGGCGTCAGAGATGAAATAGCGGGCACTGCTGTCAGAGATGAAGTAGCGGGCACTGGCGTCAGAGATGAAGTAGCGGGCACTGCTGTCAGAGATAAAGTAGCCGGTCCTGCTGTCAGAGATGAAGTAGCGGGCACTGCTGTTAGCGATGAAATAGTAGGCACTGCTGTCAGGGATAAAGTAGAGGGCACTGCTGTCAGCGATGAAGTAGCGGGTACTGCTGTCAGAGATGAAGTAGCGGGCACTGCTGTCAGAGATGAAGTAGCGGGCACTGCTGTCAGGGATGAAGAAGCGATTACGTTATTGTAGAAGGCCACATCTTCATATGATGTGTGGTAGCCAGTTCGATTCCTCGCTGCCTTTCCTTTCATAACAATAAATCAGGTGACCCATTGACTACTGGGTCGACTCATATACTTGTGCCGTGAAATACGGTCGCACTACTGTCCAGTCACACTGTCGCCTTATCGTCGCGAGACACCAACCAAAAGTTGATCCATCAGGGCCACACAAGTGATTGATTTGGTCTCGCTCATCGATCTGCGCCCAATACAAATGTACTCGGGAAACGTTTATAGCGGGACTCATCACATACATCAGGGTCAACATGGGCGTTACGGCGCCATTGTGTGGCTTGTCAATGTGGTTTAGATAAGTTCGTGATGACGTTGATTGGTGGTCTCAAACCTTTGGACTGCGGGACACTTAGGCTGGCGGAACGTCCTGATATGGCCCGCTTGCTATTTACGGTGAGGAAATTATTGTATGGTCTACCAAGGGAAGGTGGGCTTGTCGATAGGAGATCACTAGAAAGTTCTAGATCTATTGTCGATAGGAGATCACTAGAATGTTCTAGATCGATTGTCGATAGGAGATCACTAGAATGTTCTAGGGCGATTGTCGATAGGAGATCACTAGAATGTTCTAGGGCGATTTTCGATAGGAGATCACTAGAATGTTCTAGATCGATTGTCGATAGGAGATTACTAGAATGTTCTAGGGCGATTGTCGATAGGAGATCACTAGAATGTTCTAGGGCGATTGTCGATAGGAGATTACTAGAATGTTCTAGATCGATTGTCGATAGCAGATCACTAGAATGTTCTAGATCGATTGTCGAAAGGAGATCACTAGAATGTTCTAGATCGATTGTCGATAGGAGATTACTAGAATATTCTAGATCGATTGTCGATAGGAGATCACTAGAATGTTCTAGATCGATCTGCAAATTGCGCTGACAGCCATGATGTGGAGCAGCCAGGGAACGTGGCGAGGTGGTTAGACTCTGGAGGACTTGAGCTGGACAGACTCAGGTATGCCAGAAGGAAATGAGTAACAGACACACCTGTACAAGGAGGGTATTTCTCCACAGACACACCTGTACAAGGAATGGCATTTCTCCACAGATACACCTGTACAATGAGAGACATTCCTCCACAGGCACACATGTACAAGGAGCGGCATTCCGCCACAGACACACCTGTACAAGGAAGGACATTTCTCCACAGACACACCTGTACAAGGAGGGGCATTCCTCCACAGAGACACCTGTACAAGGAAGGACATTCCTCCACAGACAAACTGGCATGCATAGCTGGCCAGAAATAGAGGGAGAAGCACATGGTAGGAGGAGGGGGCGGGGGATCAATGAACGAACATGATGGTGCAAGTAGAGGTGCAATACTGGAAACTGATGTGTGGACAGACATGCAGACAGACATGCAGACAGACATGCAGACAGACATGCAGACAGACATGCAGACAGACATGCAGACAGACATGCAGACAGACATGCAGACAGACATGCAGACGGGCATGTAGACAGACATGCAGACTGACATACAGACGGGAATGCAGACGGACATGCAAACATGCAGACAGACACACAGACAGACATGCCAACGGACATGCACAGCTAGAAGGATGTACGCAGACAGTATGTCAACTCACCTGGTGTAATGTTACACCTCATACATTTTTCTTTACGTATAAAACAAATCTATACGTTTAGTTAATGCCCTCCCACCTCACTCTCCCCCCCCCCCCCCCGACCCTCCCCATCCTCTCTCTCTCTCTCGCTCTATCTCTCTCTATCTCTCTCTCTCTGTATACATATATGTATATATATATTTCATCCCGTTTGATTTTGTGTCTGTTCTTCAATCACCAACACATCTGTGTCTGTTATTCTGACACAATCGGGATCGAGAGCATCAAGAGACGGTCTGACAGGTTGAACCGTCAAGGTCAAGGTTAGACAACGTTAAGCATCTTAGCTGAAGTTGTGGAAGTTGGTAGTTAACGTTAGTTGTCAGTCGACTAGTGTCCTAGTGTGCGTCGTGGGGAGCACCTGGTCGCCTCTCCTGGGTTCGATGCATCCCGTGTGAGGCCAACCAATTTTGTCTGATTACAACCCTTACGTTGTCTAAACACCTCCCGTCGGTAGCCGGCCCGTCGGGCATTGTAAGGTCGTCGCGAGTCGGCCCGTCGGGCATTGTAAAGTCGTCGGTAGCCAGCCCGTCGTGCATTGAAAGGTCGTCGGGAGCCGGCCCGTCGGGCATTGTAAAGTCGTCGGGGAAGCTAACCAGGAGACATTCTTAAGAGACTATCGCACCCTCGGTCTGACCATGTATTTGACCCATCAGATGGGACCGACCTTTATGCGAAGATCCTGGGTCCTCAATCTGTTTCTCCTGGAGACGGTGACGACCACCCTCCTCCATCTTGGTAATGTCCTCTCTCACGCCTTGGACTCGGTCCTTCTTTCGCTCTAGAAGCCCAGGGCTGGTAGGAAGGCGTTCTGAATGGGGAATTGAGAACTGACTTTAACAAATTTAAACCCTCTATAATGATTTGAACACAGCTAAACCCCCTATAATGATTTGAACACAACTAAAGCCCCTATAATGATTTGAACACAACTAAACCCCCTATAATGATTTGAACACAACTAAACCCCCTATAATGATTTGAACACAACTAAACCCCCCTATAATGATTTGAACACAACTAAACCCCTCTATAATGATTTGAACACAGCTAAACCCCCTATAATGATTTGAACACAACTAATTCCCCCCCCCCCCCCTATAATGATTTGAACACAACTAAACCCCCTATAATGATTTGAACACAACTAAACCCCCTATAATGATTTGAACACAGCTAAACCCCCTATAATGATTTGAACACAACTAAACCTGTTGTATAATGATTTGAGCACAACTAAACCCCCTATAATGATTTGAACACAGCTAAACCTCCTATAATGATTTGAACACAACTAAACCCCCTATAATGATTTGAACACAGCTAAACCTCCTATAATGATTTGAACATAGCTAAACCCTATGTTTAATTTCATCAAAGTTAAACGTTAAACCCACATGTCTAATATTTTCACGAAAGTGTAAGCCACCTGTGTAATAATGTCACCAAAGTTAAACCCACCTGTGTAATAATGTCACGACAGTTAAACCCACCTGTGTAATAATGTCACGAACGTTAAACTCACCTGTGTAATAATGTCATCAAAGTTAAACCCACCTGTGTAATAATGTCACGAACGTTAAACCCACCTGTGTAATAATGTCACGAACGTCCCACATGTGTAATAATGTCACGACAGTTAAACCCACCTGTGTAATAATGTCACGACAGTTAAACCCGTTTGTGTAATAATGTCACGAACGTTAAACCCGCCTGTGTAATAATGTCACGAACGTTAAACCCACCTGTGTAATAATGTCACGAACGTTAAACCCACTCTGTAATAATACGCTACGGTAGCCCTACGTTCAGACCTGAGGACACTTGGCAAACGTTTCACAACAGGGGCGATGGTAGTCGTTGTGGGATGGTGAGGGTGTCCGGTGGATGAGGTAGGAAGACAACAGAGCCGGTTGGTTGGAGCTACCATGTAGTGTGATGGTACGGTCTTGTAGGTGGAGCTGCAGTATTTGCAGTTAGTGCCACAACACGTGGGACAGTACCACTTTGTTAGTGGGGGGTTGTGGTTGCCGTAGCTTCACAAGTCTGTGTCTCTCTAGTAAGTTATTGTTTCTCTAACATCGAATTTATGTATTTAGATAATCTACTTTTTAAACACATTCTGGTGAACTCTAATTGACTCTAATCTTCTTTGATAAACTTACACAATATGTGAACTCTAATTGACTTTAATCTTCTCTGTTAACTTACACAATCTGAGAACTCTAATTGACTTTAATCTTCTTTGATAAACTTACACAATATGTGAACTCGAATTGACTTTAATCTTCTCTGATAAACTTACACAATCTGGGAACTCTAATTGACTCTAATATATTGTTAACTTACACAATCAGGTGACTAATTGACTCTAATATTCACTGTTAACTTACTGGATCTGGTGAACTCTAATAGACTCTAATGTTGTCTGTTGGCTTACACATTGTTCCTTTGTTAACGTATCACATAATCTGACTATGCATGTTAGTGAATGTTCTTAGTTTGTATAACTTTGTTAATGTGGCGACTTTCATGGTTAGCTGTTACATGTAACTTTGTTAATGTGGCGACCTTCATGGTTAGCTGTTACATGTAACTTTGTTAATGTTGCGACCTTCATGGTCAGCTGTTACATGTAACTTTGTTAATGTGGCGACCTTCATGGTTAGCTGTTACATTAATCTGTGTTTATTTACTTATTCTTCTTCCTTGTTCACTTCCTTTAATTCATTTTGTTAAGTTTAATTTTGTTGACTGATACTTTAAATATTTTCACTTGAGTAACTGACACGTCGCCACAATGTGTTGATGTTATTGTTGTTGTTGTTATTGTTATTGTTGTTATTGTTGTTGTTGAATGGCCACAATATGTAGGTTACTCTTTTGTGCGCCGTAAAAAGGACGTTAAGTGGCGGATTGTCGTAGCTTTCCTCACATCCCGAGCGTACTAATGAAAGTGGACCGGACTCTCCAGGCGGTTGTGCCATGCTTAGCTTCATGTGTGTCGCTCACTACTACGTGGATCACGTCAATCAATCATCTCGTTGGCCATGCTGCCATGAAAACAGCCCATTTCCAGGGAGGGCTACTGGAAAAACCGAGTTGAGGGTCTTGGCCAGTATATCTTGCTGACCCTGACTAACATGCCTGATCAGTATGTTGAGCCTGACCCTGACTAGCATGTCTGATCAGTATGTTGTGACCAGACGATAGTCTTCGCTCCCACAATGTGTCAATATATTCTACGTCAATTTACTGCACGTTCTAAGCGTACAGTGTACACATATTCGACGGACTGGCTTGCCGACCCGTGCGAGCTAATTAGATGTCTCAGAGATCTGCAGTTAAGACACGATTGTATCACATCCAGACGGCAGAGATTGCCAGCTAGTGGGTTTGTCCGGCACATACTGCGTATCAGACTAGCCTTAAATCCTTTCAGAAACAGAAGGCTCTCCAAAGTGTTACTTATATTTGGACAATAGTTATATAAATGTCTATACGATGGGACATAATATCGGAAACAAGCCAAACAGTATAGACAGGCATGCCCTGGATCTGAACCCGCAGGGAATGAGAAGATTGAGGCAAAATAGTAGAAAAAGTTGAATAGAAGACATAACAATACTCGTTATATCAATATCTTTTTGTTCATGGCATTTTCCCCAGTAGTTACAGCAGTGAAATGTATATTTGTGAGGAATATAGGCTGCTTGTTGCGGTGGCCGTCGCGAAGTGTTCAAAAAAATTATTTTAACTTCATTTCATATTGCATAAAAAATGTAGGTCCTAGTCGCGTCTTGAACCTGCGTCCTTGCCAATGGCACGCAATATTCTGCTCGCTTTGCCACTCGTATCTGCGTTGAATTAATATATTTATTAATGATGACCTTCAGACTAGACAATAGCAGACAGACTTCTTGTGGGACAGACTTTCAGACTTGACAATAGCAGACAGACAGTTCTTGTGGAACAGACTTTAAGACTAGACGATAGCAGACATACAGTTCTTGTGGAACAGACTTTCAGACTAGACAATAGCAGACAGACAGTTCTTGAAGAACAGACTTTCAGACTAGACAATAGCAGACAGACAGTTCTTGTGGGACAGACTTTCAGACTAGACAATATCAGACAGACAGATCTTGTGGAACAGACTTTCAGACTAGACGATAGCAGACAGACAATTCTTGTGGGACAGACTTTCAGACTAGACAATAGCAGACAGACAGTTCTTGTGAAACAGACTTTCAGACTAGACAATAGCAGACAGACAGTTCTTGTGGGACAGACTCTCAGACTAGACGATAGCAGACAGACAGTTTTTGTGGAACAGACTTTCAGACTAGACGATAGCGGACACACAGTTCTTGTGGGACAGACTTTCAGACTGGACGATAGCAGACAGACAGTTCTTGTGGAACAGACTTTCAGACTAGACGATAGCAGACAGACAGTTCCTGTGGAACAGACTTTCAGACTAGACGATAGCGCACAAACAGTTCTTGTGGAACAGACTTTCAGACTAGACGATAGCAGACAGAAAGTTCTTGGGGACAGACTTTTAGATTATGCAGTTGTCTGGAACCAGACAGTTTTAAATATTTTAAATATTTTCACTTGAGTAACTGACACGTAGCCACAATGTGTTGATGTTATTGTTGTTGTTGTTATTGTTATTGTTGTTATTGTTGTTGTTGAATGGCCACAATATGTAGGTTACTCTTTTGTGCGCCGTAAAAAGGACGTTAAGTGGCGGATTGTCGTAGCTTTCCTCACATCCCGAGCGTACTAATGAAAGTGGACCGGACTCTCCAGGCGGTTGTGCCATGCTTAGCTTCATGTGTGTCGCTCACTACTACGTGGATCACGTCAATCAATCATCTCGTTGGCCATGCTGCCATGAAAACAGCCCATTTCCAGGGAAGGCTACTGGAAAAACCGAGTTGAGGGTCTTGGCCAGTATATCTTGCTGACCCTGACTAACATGCCTGATCAGTATGTTGAGCCTGACCCTGACTAGCATGTCTGATCAGTATGTTGTGACCAGACGATAGTCTTCGCTCCCACAATGTGTCAATATATTCTACGTCAATTTACTGCACGTTCTAAGCGTACAGTGTACACATATTCGACGGACTGGCTTGCCGACCCGTGCGAGCTAATTAGATGTCTCAGAGATCTGCAGTTAAGACACGATTGTATCACATCCAGACGGCAGAGATTGCCAGCTAGTGGGTTTATCCGGCACATACTGCGTATCAGACTAGCCTTAAATCCTTTCAGAAACAGAAGGCTCTCCAAAGTGTTACTTATATTTGGACAATAGTTATATAAATGTCTATACGATGGGACATAATATCGGAAACAAGCGAAACAGTATAGACAGGCATGCCCTGGATCTGAACCCGCAGGGAATGAGAAGATTGAGGCAAAATAGTAGAAAAAGTTGAATAGAAGACATAACAATACTCCTTATATCAATATCTTTTTGTTCATGGCATTTTCCCCAGTAGTTACAGTAGTGAAATGTATATTTGTGAGGAATATAGGCTGCTTGTTGCGGTGGCCGTCGCGAAGTGTTCAAAAAAATTATTTTAACTTCATTTCATATTGCATAAAAAATGTAGGTCCTAGTCGCGGCTTGAACCTGCGTCCTTGCCAATGGCACGCAATATTCTGCTCGCTTTGCCACTCGTATCTGCGTTGAATTAATATATTTATTAATGATGACCTTCAGACTAGACAATAGCAGACAGACTTCTTGTGGGACAGACTTTCAGACTAGACAATAGCAGACAGACAGTTCTTGTGGAACAGACTTTAAGACTAGACGATAGCAGACATACAGTTCTTGTGGAACAGACTTTCAGACTAGACAATAGCAGACAGACAGTTCTTGAAGAACAGACTTTCAGACTAGACAATAGCAGACAGACAGTTCTTGTGGGACAGACTTTCAGACTAGACAATATCAGACAGACAGATCTTGTGGAACAGACTTTCAGACTAGACGATAGCAGACAGACAATTCTTGTGGGACAGACTTTCAGACTAGACGATAGCAGACAGACAGTTCTTGTGAAACAGACTTTCAGACTAGACAATAGCAGACAGACAGTTCTTGTGGGACAGACTCTCAGACTAGACGATAGCAGACAGACAGTTTTTGTGGAACAGACTTTCAGACTAGACGATAGCGGACACACAGTTCTTGTGGGACAGACTTTCAGACTGGACGATAGCAGACAGACAGTTCTTGTGGAACAGACTTTCAGACTAGACGATAGCAGACAGACAGTTCCTGTGGAACAGACTTTCAGACTAGACGATAGCGCACAAACAGTTCTTGTGGAACAGACTTTCAGACTAGACGATAGCAGACAGAAAGTTCTTGGGGACAGACTTTTAGATTATGCAGTTGTCTGGAACCAGACAGTTTTCGGGGTGACAGACTTTCAAATTACACGACAGCAGATAGTTTTGTAGGAACAGACTTTCAGACTAGGCAGTTTTCCGGAGACAGACTACTCCAGGAAGGTTTCAGACAAGACTTTATAGTTTTGAGGCCAAGTGTCAAAGTGTATCCAGTTTGTCTTTTTTCATTTGAAATTTGCAGGGTCAAGTGTGAACGATCACCACGTTTTCTAGCTTTGACTTTACCAGGGCATATTTCAAAGTCCAGGCAGATATCTGAACGACCGGAAGGTCAGGAATCAGATACTTTGTTAAATCACTCGAAGGTATGAGTGGATGGACTCAACAGAACAGTCTAAGGTACGAGTGGATGGACTCAACAGAACAGTCTAAGGTACAAGTGGATGGACTCAACAGAACAGTCTAAGGTACGAGTGGATGGACTGAGCAGAACAGACTAAGGTACGAGTGGATGGACTCAACAGAACAGACTAAGGTACAAGTGGATGGACTGAGCAGAACAGACTAAGGTACAAGTGGATGGACTGAGCAGAACAGACTAAGGTACAAGTGGATGGACTAAAGAGAGTCAAAGCACCCGCACTTTCAGTTTTGAGCTTTGTAAGATTATGTGTTAAGTTGAACCAGTTTTCTAGTGTCAAGTTTATAAGGTCAAGTGTCAAAGTTAAAGCAGTTTTCTAATTTCAAGTTTACAAGGTCAAGTGCTAAGGTTGAAGCAGTTTCCTGAAGTCAAGTTCACAAGGTCAAGTGCCAAGGTTATCTATGCCGTGGGAGATGAAGTGTATCAGTTGGATCTGTATGATGTCGCAACTTTTTCTTCAACTGAGAGGTAGGTGACAGTTCTCTCCACCCAACTCTGCTTTTTGTCCATTCCTTCATGGCCTCCTAACACTCCTCTACCATTATCACAATCTTTATTGTGACCAAAATAAAATAGATGTGACATTGAAATGCTAGAAAATGCAGTTTTTTTTCTTCATTTTCCTTAAACTCCGATGCAGGCAGCAACCCAGTCGTCATTCCGGGAGCCTTTTTCTTCTTCTTCTTCTTCTTCTTAGTACTCAGTCAGACAGTAACCATTATTTTTTCGAAATAAGCGGCGGTCATCCTGAGGCTGTCGCCACTGCCATAGAGCTTGTCTTGCAGTTCCACTGGTGATGGCCACATCTGCTCTCTCTGATCCTCGTATGTCGGGCAGTTCTGCAGCAGATGTTCAGCGGTCATTTTACCGGTACCGCACGGGCATTCGTCGGTTCCACCTATCATCAATTTGTTGAATAGGCGGTACCTCAGTCTATTGTGGCCAGTGCGAAGTCTGAAGACAACGACCTGCTCTCTTCGGTTCAACTGGTAATAGGCATCGTATTCCGGGAGCTGATCTGGCTTTCGTTTCTGTGAACGTCCTGCATGAAGCCAGCAGAGGATTTCACTGAGAAGCAGTCTACGAGCAGACATGATCTGGGCCATCGATTTCATGGACGTAACCAGGACTAGTTTGGACGACGATCGAAAGCGTATTGTGCCAGAGACCCACCCGCAGCCACAGACCCACCCGCAGTAACTAGTATGACTGGGTCACAAGGCGGACGACCTTCGAAAGCAAACTCAAAATGCTAAACCGTGGCCGTGTGTACCTACTTTGACATGTGGTCCGTCTTGCCAAGGATGTATCCGTCCACTTGCTCGTAAAACAGGTCACGGACATCAAGGAATGAAAACGATCCCCTCCGTCATTGTCTCGGCCAAGCGACCAACCTGGTTAGGTCACTTCGAATCAACATCATACTCAATGCATGCAGCCTGTGACTCATCCACTCATGAGGCTCATGAACAGTTGGCGAGACGACCCTTGTCGACTAAACGGTCTACTCACCTGCCTATCTGGCTACTTATCTAGTAAAATGAGAACTCCGCCCGTGTGCCACTCAGTTAAGCCACGTTGGTGTTGTAATCTAGGCGTGCTGCATTTATCATTTTTGGCGATATTTATCTGAAAGCAGGTTACAGTTGCTCTTATAGTCCGAGGTCAAACTGAAGAAGGTGATCAGCGTCGGTGGTATGAGTAGGTTAACTAGACAATCGCCTAGGTTATGGACAACGCAGCGGCACAGTACTGAACATTGATGGACGAAGCTCCACTGATATACCAGGTAGCTTCAAAAAGTTCCAGGAATAGTCGACTTGTGTTTGAACGAAATATGATTTTATAGAGAATAGATATTTAGATGTTGGTAGTGACGTTGGCGAAAGGCAGACGTGACCTTCACATAAACTCTCGAACAAAAGTTACAAAAGTTTGTTCGTGTGTTATGCTCGTTACATCGTCGGAATTGGAAATGTCCTTGGTTGAACAACGTACAGATGTCAAATGCTGTGTTCTGCTTGAGAAGTCGTCATCAGAGACACTTAATAGGGCATATGGTGATACCGCAATGGAGAAACAGCAAGTATTTGAGTGGCACAATCCACAGACAAAACGTCAGTCCTCGCAATGGAAATCTCCCACATCTCCCTGGAACCAGACATTTTGTTTGGACAAGAGCATAGAAAAAGTTATGTTGGAATTGTTGTTGGGTTCCCAGGGTATTGTCTGCCATGATTTCCTTCCTGAAGGTCGAACGGTTAACAAGGAAATGTACGCTGATATTCACCGTCGTCTAAGAGATGCAATCAGAAGAGAACCACCAGATAAATGGAGAACAAACAGTTGGATTATGATGCATGACAATACGCCAATACATCGAATCCCTTTGGTAAAGCAGTACCTCGCAAAGCACAATGTGATTACCTTGGAACATCCTCTATATTCTCCCGACCTGGCACCGACTGATTTTTCCTTATTCGTGTGACTGAAACCGGCCCTGAAAGGACAGCGATTCAAGGATGCTCAGAACGTAATCAACAATGTGACAAGACAGCTGAGAGAGGTGTCAAAGAATGGGTTCCACCAATGTTTCCAGCAGCTGTATGCACCTTGGCAAAAGTGTGTTTTTGCCGAAAAGAATTACTTTGAAGGAAATGTAGTGTAGATCATTGTTTTGTAACTTATTTCTATACAATCCAGTAACTCCGGTAACTTTTTGAAGCTACCTCGCTGATCCGGCTCTAACCACCCATCTCCCCCGCTATCTACCCCACACTAACAACCCATCTCCCCCGTTATCTACCCTACACTCACCACCAATCTCCGCCGTTATCTACCCCACACTCACCACACATCTCCCCCGTTATCTACCCACACTCACCACCCATCTCCCCCGTTATCTACCCCACACTCACAACCCCTCTCCCCCGTTATCTACCCCACACTCACCACCCATCTCCCCCGCTATCTACCCCACACTCACCACCCATCGCCCCCGTTATCTACCCCACACTCACAACCCCTCTCCCCCGTTATCTACCCCCCACTCACCACTAATCTCCTCCGTTATCTACCCCGCACTCACCCACTTCTCCCCCGTTATTTGCCCGCAATCACCAACATCTCCACCGTTATTTGCCCGCACTCACCCACATATCCCCCGTTATTTGCCCGCACTCACCCACATCTCCCCCGTTATTTGCCCGCACTCACCCACTTCTCCCCCGTTATCTGCCCGCACTCACCCACTTCTCCCCCGTTATCTGCCCGCACTCACCCACTTCTCCCCCGTTATTTGCCCGCACTCACCCACATCTCCTCCGTTATCTACCCCACGCTCACAACCCATCTCCCCCGTTATCTACCCCACACTCACCACCCATCTCCCCAGTTATCTACCCCGCACTCACCACCCATCTCCCCCGTTATCTACCCCGCACTCACCACCCATCTCCCCCGTTATCTGCCCGCATTCACCCACATCTCCTCCGTTATCTACCCCACACTCACCACCCATCTCCTTCGTTATCTACCCCACACTCACCACCCATCTCCTTCGTTATCTACCCGCACTCACCACCCATCTCCCCCGTAATCTGCCCGCACTCAACCACATCTCCTCCGTTATCTACCCCACACTAACCACCCATTTCCCCCGTTATCTATCCGCACTCACCCACTTCTCCCCCGTTATCTGCCCGCACTCAACCACATCTCCTCCGTTATCTGCCCGCACTCAACCACATCTCCCCCGTAATCTGCCCGCACTCAACCACATCTCCCCCGTTATCTTTCCGCACTCACCCACATCTCTTCCGTTATCTACCCCGCACTCACCCACACCCCACACTATAACCGTTTTATCATATCACCAGAATTACATTATTGACTGAATGCTGACTCGTTGCTATCATCTGTTTGTGTGGACATCCATGTTATGCAGCCATACTATACAACCAACCTGACATTGAAGTTTATTTTTATTTTCGTGTTAGCTTTCATTTCTTTTGATCTTCAAAAATGCTAAATGGGGCGTCCCTCACGTGTTCTGTCCGTAATATGACATCTTTTTCTCTGCCTCACTTATATTTACAATGTTTTCATGTCGGTGACCAGAGAATT
This sequence comes from Ariolimax columbianus, assembly GCA_036924085.1. Classification (NCBI taxonomy): domain Eukaryota; kingdom Metazoa; phylum Mollusca; class Gastropoda; order Stylommatophora; family Arionidae; genus Ariolimax; species Ariolimax columbianus. Next base: position 71,815,173 of record JAVGWX010000017.1, read on the forward strand.
TTCTTTCACTGTTTATACATCCTCTTGTCTCTTTCGTCCTCTCTCCTTCTCTCATTCTGTGGGTGTTTATCTCGCTCTCTGTCTCTCTATCTATCTCTCTGTTTGTGGATATGTGAATCCGCGCGCTGCAGGATCAATGAAAGTGTTGGTATTATTCTGGCCTGTGTGTGAGGGGGTGACATGAAAGTATACTTGACAAAGAGTGGTAACAAACTTTATAATTGCATGTCAAGGCCGTTGTATTCTTGACGGGACTTTGTTTCCGCAACAATTTTCTTGTTGTCCTTGCCATGTAAACAAAAACTTCACTTGATTGACAGTCTGTTCGGTCTGTTGACGAACATGTCAGTCTATACTTGTCTCTGTTTGCTGGTTACATCTGAGGTTTGGAAGCAAATATGTGCAGACCGGATTGAAACTTGTAAAGATATAGCGGGAAAGTTGTTACACGTAGTTACATAATCATCGTCTCACGTGACCAATTGGTGGACGAGGACTAGGGAGCATGGGCGATAGATCCGGGTTAGATCAGACCAATGTTTTACTTCTTATTCTGATCTTACGGATTTCTTGTTGTTTTTTTAAGGTAGTTTTTGGACAAGACATAAACCTTGAACTACCTCCACTCAGTGCAGGTTTAGACTGACAATAAAATAGACAGAAATACAGAAAAGGCAGATCGGTTAAACTGGGGATCAAGATGCTGAGCAGCGCATGAGCTGCAGTGGTCAGAGACCCATAGCTGACTGCTAGCGTCAGGGCCAGCGAACCATAGCTGCCAAGACCCTTCTACACCTCCACGCGGTGATTCTGGATAACAGGCTGCAGCAGGGCAGACTGGCTAAGGAGAAGAGATCGAAGAGGGAATGCTAACCCGGTACTCAAAAAATGATTGCTGAGGTCGGATGAGTTGGACCGAAAGGTGTAAATATCGCAGCCAAGCTGTAAACTATGACACTACGCATTCCGTTCTCTGGACTAGATTCTGCTACTTAAGCTTTTTCAGGGTTTGGTAGCGGGAGATTGAGAGCGAACGAAGAAGAAGAGGAAGGTAAAACTGAGGCTAACAGGTGTAGACAGACAATCCGGCATGTTGTCAGACAGACACAGGAAAACCCTATACAGACTGACGTAAACAATGTGCCAACCCTGGTAGTCAGACATGCAGATGGGGGGGTGTTGTGATAGGGGTGGTGACAACGCAGAGGTTAGTGACAAGGCTCACAGATCAGACATGCAGATCGGGGGTGTGGTGGTAAGGGTGGTGACAACGCAGAGGTTAGTGACAAGGCTCACAGCTCAGACATGCAGATCGGGGGTGTGGTGGTAAGGGTGGTGACAACGCAGAGGTTAGTGACAAGGCCCACAACTCAGACATGCTCAGATTTGGCTCATCTAGGTAGTGCCTCTTTGGGAAGACATATTTTAAAAATATATTCTGAAGTCGGATGAACTGGGCCCGAAGGCACAGAACACAATACAACGTATTCTGGCCTTGGAAACAAAGAGAACAAGGAAACACAAATCAGGCAGATGTCAGCCTGTTTGCAGGAAGTCAAACGCTGTCCGTCTGTTCTGCAGTTTGGCTGGTCGGTTCTGTGGAAGTGTCTTCATTGGTCTGTGTCCGGACTCCCAGGTGGCTATTAGTAGTAGGTGTGTGTGTGGTTTGTTTCAGAAGGTTTAATAGACCTGGAGAAGTATCAGGGTGTTTAGCCTCATGGCTTTCTCTTGTTGGCTTTCAGCTTAACCAACAGTACCGAACCTTTACACAAACCAATAGTACAGGACCTCCCCCCTACCCAAAAATACATGACCTCCCCCCTACCCAACAGTGCATGACCTCCCCCCTACCCAACATTACATGACCATCCCCCTCCACAACAGTGCATGACCTTCCCCCTACCCAACAGTACATGACCTCCCTCTAACAAACAGTACATGACCTCCCCCCTAACCAACAGTACATGACCCCCCCCCCTATCAAACAGTACATCACCTCCCATCTACCCAACAGTACATGACCTCCCCCCCCCCCCACACACAACAGTACATGACCTCCCCCCTACCGAACAGTACATGACCTCCCGCCGTCCCACCCCCCACACACATAACAGTACATGACCTCTCCCTACCAAACAGTACATGACCTCCCCCCTACTCAACAGTGCATGACCTTCCCCCTACCCAACAGTACATGACCTCCCTCTAACAAACAGTACATGACCTCCCCCCTAACCAACAGTACATCACCTCCCATCTACCCAACAGTACATGACCTCTCCTCTCCCTACCCTACAGTACATGACCTCCCCCCTACCCAACAGTACATGACCTTCTCTCCTCCCTAACCAACAGTACATGACTTCCCCTCCCCCCATACACACAACATTGCATGACCTCCCCTCCCCCCTGCCCAACAGTACATGACCTCCCCCCTACCCAACAGTACATGACCTCCCCTCTCCCTACCCTACAGTACATGACCTCCCCCCTACCCAACAGTACATGACCTTCTCTCCTCCCTAACCAACAGTACATGACCTCCACTCCCCCAACACACACAACATTGCATGACCTCCCCTCCCCCTTACCCAACAGTGCATGACCTCCCCCCTACCCAACAGTACATGACCTCCCCCCTACTCAACAGTACATGACCTCCCCCTACCCAACAGTGCATAACCTCCCCCCTACCCAACAGTACATGACCTCCCCCTACCCAACAGTGCATGACCTCCCCCCTACCCAACAGTACATGACCTCCCCCTACCCAACAGTACATGACCTCCCCCCTACCCAACAGTACATGACCTCCCCCCTACCCAACAGTACATGACCTCCCCTCCCCCCTGCCCAACAGTACATGACCTCCCCCCTACCCAACAGTACATGACCTCCCCCTACCCAACAGTACATGAACTCCCCTCCCCCCTACCCAACAGTACATGACCTCCCCCTACCCAACAGTACATGACCTCCCCCTGCCCAACAGTACATGACCTCCCCCCTACCCAACAGTACATGACCTCCCCCTACCCAACAGTACATGACCTACCCCTACCCAACAGTACATGACCTCCCCCTACCCAAAAGTACATGACCTCCCCCTGCCCAACAGTACATGACCTCCCCCTGCCCAACAGTACATGACCTCCCCCCTACCCAACAGTACATGACCTCCCCCTGCCCAACAGTACATGACCTCCCCCCTGCCCAACAGTACATGACCTCCCCCTACCCAACAGTACATGACCTCCCCCTACCCAACAGTACATGACCTCCCCCTGCCCAACAGTACATGACCTCCCCCCTACCCAACAGTACATGACCTCCCCCTACCCAACAGTACATGACCTCCCCCTACCCAACAGTACATGACCTCCCCCTACCCAACAGTACATGACCTCCCCCTACCCAACAGTACAGAACAAAACCTCAAACCTACGGTACAGCAAACAATCAGGGATTGACTTATTGTTCTAATAATATAAAGAAATCGATGAAGACGGAATCCATTCCTTCATTGCTCCATTCGAGCATTGCTCCATTCGAGCATTGCTCCATTCCTTCATTGCTCCATTCGAGCATTGCTCCATTCCTTCATTGCTCCATTCGAGCATTGCTCCATTCCTTCATTGCTCCATTCGAGCATTGCTCCATTCCTTCATTGCTCCATTCGAGCATTGCTCCATTTGTTCATTGCTCCATTCCTTCATTGCTACATTCGTTCATTGCTCCATTCCTTCATTGCTCCATTCGAGCATTGCTCCATTCCTTCATTGCTCCATTCGAGCATTGCTCCATTTGTTCATTGCTCCATTCCTTCATTGCTACATTCGTTCATTGCTCCATTCCTTCATTGCTCCATTCGAGCATTGCTCCATTCCTTCATTGCTCCATTCGAGCATTGCTCCATTTGTTCATTGCTCCATTCCTTCATTGCTACATTCGTTCATTGCTCCATTCCTTCATTGCTCCATTCGTTCATTCCTCCATTCCTTCATTGCTCCATCTTCATTTATTTATTGTGATCTATCTATTTGGCAGTTAGTAACGTTGGCTATATTAATGTGTGAAGGGGGTTTCATTCTGTCTGTCTGACAACATGTCGGATTTTCTGTCTGGACCTACCTATCTTTTAGCCTGTGTCTTATAGATCTGCCTGGTCTGCCTGTCTGTATGTCTGTCTGATCGTCAGTCTATGCCTGTCTCAATGTTAGCCTGGTCTTTGCCTAACTATCTACCTGTACCAGGTATTAAACACCTATTTACTCAGGTAAGTCAGCCTATTGTTACAACTCTAAAGCAAAGTATCAACCCCAAGTGTTACACAATCGTAACTTTGATTATATTTCGTGGTCTGTTGACACGACATCCGAGAGAATATGGCAGCCATTATCAATTTGAATTGAGCGCATTCTAGATTTCGATCTGATATTTGACAAAGGTCGAACCAGACATCCAGCGGATTGCTCGGGCATGCAGGATTCATGGAAACATGTCAACTGTGAACAACATCATGGCTGTTTTGTATCGTTTTCTGAAGGTATCGCTACAGACATGTGCGTTACAGGGGACGTCCATGTTCACAAACATTGACTAAATCTTCATGTTAAACAGGCTGCCATATCGTTGATATGTGTGTGTGTATGTCCCGTCCTGTGTGTGTGTATGTGTCCCGTCCTGTGTGTGTCTATGTGTCCCGTCTTGTGTGTGTGTATGTCCCGTCCTGTGTGTGTATGTGTCCCGTCCTGTGTGTGTGTGTGTATGTCCCGTCCTGTGTGTGTAGTCCCATCATTTGTGTGTGTGTGTGTGTGTATGTGTCCCGTCCTGTGTGTGTGTATGTCCTGTCATGTGTGTGTGTATGTGTCCCGTTCTGTATGTGTGTGTGTGTATGTGTCCCGTCTTGTGTGTGTGTATGTCCCGTCCAGTGTGTGTGTGTGTCCCGTCCTGTGTGTGTATGTCCCACCCTGTGTGTGTATGTGTCCCGTCCTATGTGTGTGTATGTCCCGTCCTGTGTGTGTGTATGTCTCGTCCTATGTGTGTGTGTGTGTATGTCCCGTCATGTGTGTGTGTGTGCATGACCCGTCCTGTGTGTGTATGTGTGTATGTCCCGTCCTGTGTGTGTTTGTATGTCCCGTCCTGTGTGTATGTCCCGTCCTGTGTGTGTGTGTGTATGTCACGTCATGTGTATGTGTGTCCTGTCCTGTGTGTATGTATGTCCCGTTCTGTGTGTGTGTATGTCCCGTCCTTTGTGTGTGTATGTCCCGTCATGTGTGTGTATGTCCCGTCATGTGTGTGTGTATGTCCCGTCCTGTGTATATGTGTATGTCTCGTCCTGTGTGTGTGTATGTCCCGTCCTGTGTGTGTGTATGTCCCGTCCTGTGTGTGTGTGTGTATGTCCCATCCTGTGTGTTTGTATGTCCCGTCCTGTGTGTGTATGTCCCGTCCTGTATATGTGTGTATATCCCGTCCTGTGTGTGTATGTACCGTCCTGTGTGTGTGTGTGTATGTCCCATCATGTGTGTGTATGTCCTGTCCTGTGTGTGTATGTCCCGTCCTGTGTGTGTGTGTATGTCCCGTCCTGTGTGTGTATGTCCCATCCTGTGTGTTTGTATGTCCCGTCCTGTGTGTGTATGTCCCGTCCTGTGTTTGTGTGTATGTCCAGACCTGTGTGTGTGTATGTCCCGTCCTGTGTGTGTGTGTATGTCCCGTCCTGTGTGTGTGTATGTCCCGTCCTCTGTGTGTGTTTGTCCCGTCCTGTGTGTGTATGTCTATCATGTGTGTGTGTATGTCCAGTCCTGTGTGTGTGTATGTCCCGTCCTGTGTGTGTGTGTATATGGTCCGTCCTGTGTGTGTGTTTGGTCCGTCCTGTATGTGTATATGTGCTCGTGATGTGTGTGTATGTGCTCGGGCTGTGTGTGTGTGTATATAGATGGGCCAGATGATTTCTCCTAAAGTTTGACGAGATTTTCTCCGTCCCTGTCTCGTATACAAACCCCACTAACGGTGCATCTGTACACCTCTACCCCCAGTATCCCTGTATTCCCTATACTCCGTATCCCCTGTATCCTCTTCACCACCAGTATCCCATGTACCCCCTGTACCCCCAGTACCAATGTACCCCTGTACCCCCAGTACCCCCAGTACCACATGTACCCCATGTACACCCAGTATCCTTAGTACCCCCAGTAGCCCTGTACCGCCAGTACCCCCATCACTCTATGTACCACCTGTACCAATGTACCCCCTGTACCCCCAGTACCCATATACCCCCTGTACTCCGTACCCCTGGTACCCCCAGTACCCCTGTACCCCCTGTACTCCGTACCCCCAGTACCCATGTAACCAATGTACCCCCATGTAACCCTAGTACCCCAAGTACCTCCTGTACTCCGTGCCACTAGTACCCCCTGTACCCCTTGTACCACCCTAACAGCATTATTAATTAACTTTATTGGGAACAAAACAAAGACGCACACACGATACTGGACACTAACAACAAGTAGTGAAGAGTCACAAGATACTGGACACTCTAACAGCAAGCAGTGGAGAGTCACAAGATACTGGACACTCTAACAGCATGTAGTGGAAGAGTCACAAGATACTGGACACTAACAACAAGTAGTGAAGAGTCACGAGATACTGGACACTCTAACAGCAAGCAGTGGAGAGTCACAAGATACTGGACACTCTAACAGCATGTAGTGGAAGAGTCACAAGATACTGGACACTCTAACAACAAGTAGTGAAGAGTCACGAGATACTGGACACTCTAACAGCAAGTACTGAAGAGTCACGAGATGCTGGACACTCTAACAGCAAGTAGTGGAGAGTCACAAGATACTGGACACTCTAACAACAAGTAGTGAAGAGTCACGAGATACTGGACACTCTAACAGCAAGTAGTGGTGATTCACGAGATACTGGACACTCTAACAGCAAGTAGTGGAGAGTCACGAGATACTGGACACTCTAACAGCAAGTAGTGGAGAGTCACAAGATACTGGACACTCTAACAGCAAGCAATGGAAACGTCACAAGATACTGGACACTCTAACAGCAAGTAGTGGAAGCGTCACAAGATACTGGACACTCTAACAACAAGTAGTGGAGAGTCACAAGATACTGGACACTCTAACAACAAGTAGTGGAGAGTCACAAGATACTGGACACTCTAACAACAAGTAGTGGAGAGTCACAAGATACTGGACACTCTAACAACAAGTAGTGGAGAGTCACAAGATACTGGACACTCTAACAACAAGTAGTGGAGAGTCACAAGATACTGGACACTCTAACAACAAGTAGTGGAGAGTCACAAGATACTGGACACTCTAACAACAAGTAGTGGAGAGTCACAAGATACTGGACACTCTAACAACAAGTAGTGGAGAGTCACAAGATACTGGACACTCTAACAACTAGTAGTGGAAGAGTCACAAGATACTGGACACTCTAACAACAAGTAGTGAAGAGTCACGAGATACTGGACACTCTAACAGCAAGTACTGAAGAGTCACGAGATACTGGACACTCTAACAGCAAGTAGTGGAGAGTCACAAGATACTGGACACTCTAACAACAAGTAGTGAAGAGTCACGAGATACTGGACACTCTAACAGCAAGTAGTGGAGATTCACGAGATACTGGACACTCTAACAGCAAGTAGTGGAGTGTCACGAGATACTGGACACTCTAACAGCAAGTAGTGGAGAGTCACAAGATACTGGACACTCTAACAGCAAGCAATGGAAGCGTCACAAGATACTGGACACTCTAACAGCAAGTAGTGGAAGCGTCACAAGATACTGGACACTCTAACAACAAGTAGTGGAGAGTCACAAGATACTGGACACTCTAACAACAAGTAGTGGAGAGTCACAAGATACTGGACACTCTAACAACAAGTAGTGGAGAGTCACAAGATACTGGACACTCTAACAACAAGTAGTGGAGAGTCACAAGATACTGGACACTCTAACAACAAGTAGTGGAGAGTCACAAGATACTGGACACTCTAACAACAAGTAGTGGAGAGTCACAAGATACTGGACACTCTAACAACAAGTAGTGGAGAGTCACAAGATACTGGACACTCTAACAACAAGTAGTGGAGAGTCACAAGATACTGGACACTCTAACAACTAGTAGTGGAGAGTCACAAGATACTGGACACTCTAACAACAAGTAGTGGAGAGTCACAAGATACTGGACACTCTAACAACAAGTAGTGGAGAGTCACAAGATACTGGACACTCTAACAACTAGTAGTGGAGAGTCACAAGATACTGGACACTCTAACAACAAGTAGTGGAGAGTCACAAGATACTGGACACTCTAACAGCAAGTAGTGGAAGAGAATCAACAGAATTCATATGGGGACGGCGTGGGATAGTGGTTAAGTGACATGGCTTACAATCCGAAGATTCAGAGTTCGATCCCCATCACAGCACCGACCGGGAAAGGAAACCCTCAGAAAATGCAGGAGGAAGCAGGCCCTTACAAGAAATATATGCTGAAGTCGGATGCACTGGACCAACAGGCGAAAAATGAAAACCGTAGTGCAACGAACACCGCATTGGGGATTAGAGAAATAAGGCGGACGCAAAAACAAATAAAAATCACAATCTCTCGAGGCTGGCAGATAATAAGCCTTTCTCAGCCTATTTGACTGACTACTTCAACTGTAAGCCAGTACGACATGAATATCAACACACCAAAAGCAGAGACGATGAATGTCGGTAGAAAACGCCCAACACTTGATATTCATGTAAATGAGACAACAATAAAGTAGGTACAAGAATTTACGTATTTGGGAGCTGTTTTTACTCAGGATGGCAGACTCGACAGAGAGAGAGAGAGAGAGAGAGAGAGATAGAGATGACAGTGCAGAGGGTAAGCGATGTCACCTACCAGCAGTCTCTCCATTACTAAGGCGACAACAGATTTCCCTCCAAACAAAAATCAGATGATAAATAGTATCTTCATGACAACCCTGTGCTACCAGTGCCAAACATGGGCATTGAATAAGGTCCAGGAACGAACGCTAGCCACCTGCGACATACGGTGCCCACGAAAGGCCACTAACAACAGCAGAAGAGACACAATCACAAATACGAGTACCCGGGAGACGGTTGGAACAATTCCCTACCTACAGCACATACAGCAACAGAGAATGAGTTGGTTTAGCCACATTGTGAGAATGCAACCTTCTACAGGAGAACATCAGGAAGAAGAGTAAGAGGGAGGCCGAGGAAAAGGTGGATAAACAGCGGAAACTAGACATGCCGTAAAATTAGGAAACATTTTACTTGGGCCACGAGAGGCAAATACATACAACGACACTGAGCTACGACCCGGTAGAAGATCAGACAACAAAAGAAGAAGAAGAAGAAAAATAAGGAAGAAGAAAAAGAAGAAAAAGAAGAAGAAGAAGAAAAAGAAGAAGAAGAATAAAAAGATCTTATTTCAAGGACCAGAACTGAGACATGCCAAGAACACGGTTATCTTACCGTGCGCAGGGACGGACTTGAACTGTGCCCTGTCCTGTTCTACTTTCTCCACAAGTAATCCTGTCAGCTGATAACATGCCGTACAGGGATGACGTCATATATTCCAGTGGATCGAGGCTTGAGTGAGAGAGCGGGGCAGACAAGACAGAAACCTCCAGTACAAGAATGGAGATAGAAGCAACGACTGAGTTGGTTATCTGAGACCTCTCTAACAGGGGCAGTCATCGTGTCAGGCTCCCAATCCTCACTTCGGAAGATTGCTAACGCATGTGTGGATGGCAGCTGTAGAGGGAACAGACCTGCAGGGGGCTAGTGGGCACGTATTGTCCTGGGCATTCTGAGGATCAGGGCAACGAAAGAGCTGACATCTTGGCCTCACAACCGGTAATTATTGGGACACTAGAAATGGATAGGGGTGACAGTTTGAAGTAGGTCAGTGACTGCCTGTTGAAGGATGGCATTACAATAGATGTATCAACAATTCACAGACTGCAGAGCTTTGATATCGGACTAGGTTCGAGCGGACTGAGCGTAAGAGATGACTGGTGCGCAAGAGATGACTGAGGCGCAAGAGATGACTGAGACGCAAGAGAGGACTTGGGTGCAAGAGATGACTGAGGCGCAATGGCGCACTGGGCGCAAGAGAGGATTGGTGCACAAGAGAGGCCAGAGCAAACTTGTGCAAAACCAACAATCTACAGGAACCATTAGTATCCAGAGCCTTCGACACCTACTCGGAGAAACTGAGCACCTATGGGTATACCTGGAGTGCAGTGAAGTAGATTTTTAGGAACAGAACAGATCAAACCTACCTTGTCGAGTTTGGAGAACTTGTGCACTCCAATGATCTCAGATCAGAGCTGTACAGTAGGACGTTTTACGGATCTCAGATCAGAGCTGTACAGTCGGACGTTATACTGATCTCAGATCAGAGCTGTACAGTTGGACGTTTTACTGATCTCAGATCAGAGCTTTACAGTCGGACGTTTTACTGATCTCAGATCAGAGCTGTACAGTTGGACGTTTTACTGATCTCAGATCAGAGTTGTACAGTTGGACGTTTTACTGATCTCAGATCAGAGTTGTTCAGTTGGACGTTTTACTACCGAGATGGTCACCTAAGTCGGACATGTCATTAGGGAGAGACTGAGGGGCAGGTAGGGCCCTGTAAGTACGGCTGCACTAATCCACTCCCACTCCACGGGTCAAATGCCTTCTTGTACCGTTTTTTCTTTACTCTATCATTTATCCCCATGGATGACGAAGAGATGCTGAGCAGAAGACCTTGACCCTCAACCCCTTTGTAATGACCTCCTCCCGGGTGGTAAGGAATGCCATACATGCCATCACTACAGCATAACTGACAAAACAGGCTGAGAAACGCTGAGACTGCCGACCCAGATGTGAATGCTACGCCCCTGGATGTCGTGACTAGCCAGGGACACCGAGACACTGAACTGGCTAGTCCTCTAGTTTCAAGAAGTGCCAAAGGTGTTTTCCTTGCGTGATTTTATTTATTTTGGCAGGTCAGACCTGGTGGGAGTTTGAAGGTCACTGCTACACGATCCCCAATGTCAAGGACACTTTCACCAGCTGCAGGAATGCTTGTTCTCAGTACGGTAAGATCCCATGCTGTCTCAGGGCGCCTCTAGGAGCGCCTACCGGGGATGCATTCCTTAGTGGTCTTCTTCTTCTTCTTCTTCTTCCTCTTCTTCTTCTTCTTCTTCTTCTTCTTCTTCGTCTTTTTCTTCTTCTGCGTCATCATCCGCTCCTTAGCCACATATATTTTCCTCATAAACATACCGGCCGTTGTTCAGGCTTGTCCCATCATCAGACATATTTTCTCTCATAAACATGGTAATCGGTTTGAATATTCTTCTATCGCCATCCAATGACTTCATATGTTGAGTTGTGTGTACATGTTACCACTACGCTCCTCTCGTGAAGCCGACATACTTCGTAGTAACATATTCTACTGTATTTTCGTCCTATATGTTAGGTGCCCAGTACGCCATGAACTGACGCTAGTATAGACATGATTTGATGGACTTGTATGCACCTCCAGGATCTTACGTTAGGTGTACAGTATGCCATGAACTGACGCTAGTATAGACATGATTTGATGGACTTGTATGCACCTCCAGGATCTTACGTTAGGTGCCCAGTACGCCATGAACTGACGCTAGTATAGACATGACTTGATGGACTTGTATGCTCCCCAAGGATCTTACGTTAGGTGCCCAGTACGCCATGAACTGACGCTAGTATAGACATGACTTGATGGACTTGTATGCTCCTCCAGGATCTTACGTTAGGTGCCCAGTACGCCATGAACTGACGCTAGTATAGACATGACTTGATGGACTTGTATGCTCCTCCAGGATCTTACGCCGTCGAGCTGGACACAGAGCTTGAGCTGACCTTCCTGCGGGCCATGATCAACAGCACGAGCGACCAGTACTGGGTGGGACTCAATTATAGTGATGTCTCTAAGAGTGAGTGGACCTTTCCTTGAGGATTGTGTGCCTGATAGTAGAGATGGTGTGGTAGTGGAGTGGTGGAGTCCGAGAATGGTAGAGTAACAGAGTGGTAGAGTCACAGAGTCGTAGAGTCACAGAGTGGTAGAATCACAGAGTGGTAGAGTCACAGAGTGCTAGAGTCACAGAGTGGTAGAGTCATAGACTGGTAGAGTCACGGAGTGGTAGAGTCACAGAGTGGTAGAGTCATAGACTGGTAGAGTCACAGAGTGGTAGAGTCACAGAGTGGTAGAGTCACAGAGTGGTAGAGTCATAGACTGGTAGAGTCACAGAGTGGTAGAGTCACAGAGTGCTAGAGTCACAGAGTGGTAGAGTCACAGAGTGGTAGAGTCATATACTGGTAGAGTCACAGAGTGGTAGAGTCACAGAGTGGTAGAGCTGTAGAGTGGCAGAGTCACAGAGTGGTAGAGTCACATAGTGGTAGAGTCACATAGTGGTAGAATCACATAGTAGTAGAGTCACATAGTTGTAGATTCACAGAGTGGTAGAGTCACAGAGTGGTAGAGCTATAGAGTGGTAGAGTCACAGAGTGGTAGAGTCACATAGTGGTAGTGTCACAGAGTGGTAGAGTCACAGAGTGGCAGAGTCACAGAGTGGTAGAGTCACAGAGTGGTAGAGTCACATAGTGGTAGAGTCATAGAGTGGTAGAGTCACATAGTGGTAGAGTCATATAGTGGTAGAGTCACATAGTGGTAGAGCCACATAGTGGTATAGCGGTAGAGTGGTACTTAGTGATTCATTTGCTACGGTCTATTTAGACCGGTGACTGGATTCATTTGTTTCCGAAACACAATTGTCGATGTTGAACATCACATAATTTCTGATTGATTCATCTTCAGTAACGTTTCATTACATATAACCAATCACACACACACACACACACACACACACACACATATATATATATATATATATTTATACACACACACACACACATATACAAACACACACACATGTATATATATATATATATATACACAAACACATATACCCACACACAAACACACATTATTTATAGCAATAAGTTTAACGCTGGATAATAATAAACCAATGGAATCATTGCAATTAACATATGGGATTTTTGGTTTCCGAAATAAAAATTATTAGGACACGTGTTGCTGTTTGTTTTTTACCGGTAAATCAATTATTCGACTACACATAAATATGTATCGAAGGTTGCTATGAGTTTGTCAAGATAATTAAACAATAACACGTCATTACCATCAACATTTTCCATCACTGTCTTTCGTAAATAATCTAAGCTATAATTCTTACTCGTCACCGGTGTCTGACCTCCAAAGGTTGTTTCCGGCTTGCAGACAACTAAAAACATAAATAGATATGAATGGATAGAAACAAGATAAAACTGACATTCAAAAAGCAACGCAGCTTTTCTCGGAGACAAATAATAGACCATATCAATAAATGACAAAACAAACAAAGACAATGGGCTCGTCAATAAAACGATTTGCGGTAACGATTCCCCATTGGCCAGAGCGTGACATAGAATGTGTTAACCACGGTATGCCACTTAGGACTAAGTCAGAACAATCAATCAAAGTCCGTCGCTCCTCTCGGTGCATAGACCATCGACAACATCCGGCCATCACAGACGGCTCTGGACTGTTCTCTCTGCCTCTCTCATAGACCACCGACAACATACCATCATGGACGGCCTTGGACTTCTGTCTACCTCTCTCATAGACCACCGACAACATCCCACCATCATGGACGGCCTTGGACTTCTGTCTACCTCTCTCATAGACCACCGACAACATCCCACCATCATGGACGGCCTTGGACTTCTGTCTACCTCTCTCATAGACCACCGACAACATCACACCAGCGAGCCCGGACCAGACCTCCTCACCCCCCCCCCCCCTCCCTCTATCCAGGTGTGATCATTTAATTGTACTTCCCGAACACTAAAGAAAAGGAAATCTCCCGGAAAAGACGGGATAACAAACGAAATGCTGATGGGGCTGGGCCAAACAGCGAAGAAAAAACTACTATCAGTCCTGAACCAAAGCTGGAAAAGGGGTATTGTACCCCAGGCATGGAAAGATGCAATACTGGTACCAGTACCAAAAACAGGAAAGGACAAAACAGATCCAAATGGATACAGGCCCATAAGCCTACTGAGCTGTGTCGGCAAGCTGATGGAACGGATGATAAACACCAGACTGATGTGGCATCTGGAAGAAAAACGAATACTAATTCCACAGCAAGCCGGCTTTAGACAGCACAGATCCACTGAGGACCAGGTCATCCTCATAGCCCAGGAGATAGAAGATGCCTACCAGGCACAGAAACACACAGTAGCTGTTTGGGTGGATCTGGAAAAAGCATTTGACAAAGTCTGGAAGGATGGACTTAGAGTCAAGCTAAGAAGAAGTGATGTCTGTGGGAAGATGTACAAGTGGATCAACCACTACCTCAAACAAAGAACGGCCAGAGTCCAAGTACAAGGGCAGATGAGCAAAAAGGTGACACTCGAACAGGGAGTACCCCAAGGGGGAGTATTGTCACCCACACTCTTCCTGGTATATATAAACGATATTACAGAGAATATACCAAGAAGAGTCCATAGCTCAATGTTTGCAGACGATCTGGCTATGTGGACCACTGAAAAGAATCTCACCATAGCAAGAAATCGGATGCAGACGGCCCTAACATCGCTGGAAGAGTGGGCGAACTCATGGCTGGTCAAAATAAACGAGGAGAAAACCACGTGCACAATATTCTCGCTCTCATTAAAACCCCAAAGTACCAAATTAAGCCTAAATGGCAAAATCCTGCAGCCAAACGACAACCCAACCTATCTGGGAGTCACATTTGATCGGCGCATGACATGGAAAAGTCAGATTGAGAGAAACCGAATGAAAGCCAGAGAAAGAATGGCGATCATGAGGAAACTTGCTGGCACAAGCTGGGGAGCAGACGAAGGCATACTAAAGAAACTGTACACTGGAAGAGTGAGACCAGTTCTCGAGTATGGCATTGCGGCATGGACAACAGCAGCGAAGGCGAACTTCGATAAAGTTAACAAACTTCAAAACCAAGCCATGAGAATTATAACAGGTGGCATGAAGTCAACGCCAATTGTAGAACTTGAAAAGATTACAAAACTGCAATCCATGACAGAAGAGACTGCAGAGCCCAGCTGCAGTCAGAGAAACTCCGAAGACTGACGGACCACCCAATGTACCAGAGACTAAACAATTTGGGAAATGGGAAACTAAAGCGGAGAAACTTTGCAGAAATAGCCAAAGCAAAGATGCACGAAGATCCCATAAACGCACTAACAACACCAAAACCCATCACTACTGTACGAAAACCTACTTGGAGGCAGGATATATTTCCAGAGGTGGTAGAAAATATACCAGGTATTGCAAACAAAAACTGCCAGACTGAAAAAGAAAGGAGAGACACTACCCTAAGCTTCATAACGAAAAGCTACCCAAGCATGAACTGGACCCATGCATACACCGACGGTTCTGTAACAAACACTACACAGAACGGAGGGGCAGGAGCATTCTTGAACCTACCAAATGGCAGAAAAATAACACTGTCATTCGCTACTGGTAAGTACACAAGCAATTTCAGAGCGGAGGCAGAGGCACTGAGGGCGGCAGTGGAAGAAATGGTAACACACAGTGGAAATGAGAGCCATATAGTCTTGCTGACAGATGCTCTCGCCGTAGTCACAGCGCTAAAAAGCCACAAAAACACTGAGCTTAATGACTTAAGAGCAGCACTCTGCAAACTGTGCCAGCAGTCTGCACCAAAAAGGGTAGTGGTACAGTGGGTTCCGTCACACTGCAACATCCAAGGCAACGAGGAGGCAGACAGACTGGCAAAAGAAGGTGCAAGGCTACCACAAACAGATACCAGTATGACGTACGAAGAGTCAAAACGGCTTATCAAAGCCAGGTACATGACCAAATGGGAAACCGAACATACTGGTTACACCAAAAACGATGCCTATTACCAGTTGAACCGAAGAGAGCAGGTCGTTGTCTTCAGACTCCGCACTGGCCACAACAGACTCAGGTACCACCTATTCAACAAATTGAAGATAGGGTGTACCGACGAATGCCCGTGCGGTACTGGTAAAATGACCACTGAACATCTGCTGCAGAACTGCCCGACATACGAGGATCAGAGAGAGCAGATATGGCCATTGCCAGTGGAACTGCAAGACAAGCTCTATGGTAGTGGCGAGAGTCTCAGGATGACCGCCGCTTTTTTCGAGAAAATAATGGTTACTGTCTGACTGTGTACGCAGAAGAAGAAGAAGAAGAATTGTACTTCCTTCTCACATTCTCTACTCCTCGTAGTTCTCTCTCTCTCTCTCTCTCTCTTTATCTCTCTCTCTCTCTCTTTATCTCTCTCTCTTTATCTCTCTCTCTCTCTCTCTTCCAATGAGGATTCCATGTAAGAGCCTGTCTGGCTATGTTAGACTGTGCCTTCCGCAGCGTATGTCCTACCCAGCCCCATTTTCATCGCTGAATTTGTTGCTCCAATATCCTGTCACTTTTTGTCCATTATCCTTCGTAGGTATCTGTTAACGGAGGACTGTAGACTTTGTTGTATGACCTTGGTCGTTCTCCATGTCTCCCCCCCCCCCCCATACAGGAACACCGACTTGACTTTGTTGTATGACCTTGGTCGTTCTCCATGTCTCCCCCCCCCCCCATACAGGAACACCGACTTGACTTTGTTGTATGACCTTGGTCGTTCTCCATGTCTCCCCCCCCCCCATACAGGAACACCGACTTGACTTTGTTGTATGACCTTGGTCGTTCTCCATGTCTTTCCCCCCCCCCCATACAGGAACACCGACTTGACTTTGTTGTATGACCTTAGTCGTTCTCCATGTCTCCCTCCCCCACCATACAGGAACACCGACTTGACTTTGTTGTATGACCTTAGTCGTTCTCCATGTCTCCCCCCCCCCCCCCCCACCATACAGGAACACCGACTTGACTTTGTTGTATGACCTTGGTCGTTCTCCATGTCCCCCCCCCCCCATACAGGAACACCGACTTGACTTTGTTGTATGACCTTGGTCGTTCTCCATGTCTCCCCCCCCCCCCCATACAGGAACACCGACTTGACTTTGTTGTATGACCTTGGTCGTTCTCCATGTCCCCCCCCCCCCTACAGGAACACCGACTTGACTTTGTTGTATGACCTTGGTCGTTCTCCATGTCTCCCCCACCCCACCCCCCCCCCCCATACAGGAACACCGACTTGACTTTGTTGTATGACCTTAGTCGTTCTCCATGTCTCCCCCCCACCCACCCCCCCCCCCCCATACAGGAACACCGACTTGACTTTGTTGTATGACCTTGGTCGTTCTCCATGTCCCCCCCCCCCCATACAGGAACACCGACTTGACTTTGTTGTATGACCTTGGTCGTTCTCCATGTCTCCCCCCCCCCCCCCCCCCATACAGGAACACCGACTTGACTTTGTTGTATGACCTTGGTCGTTCTCCATGTCTCCGCTCCATACAGAAACACCGACTTGACACTTGGTGTGAATCTTGATCTCCCTGGGTCTCCATATATTGTTTAGTGTCAGGAATGCCCCTTGTGCCTTTCCAATTCTCATCCTTACATCTGTACCTCATGGTGTGTCTAATGTGCTGCCCAAATAAACCCAGTAGGACATAGTAGAGGCAACAAAAATGTATAATACATCAACACAGATCACAACACAGATCACAACACAGATCACAACACAGGTCACAACACAGATCACAACACAGAACACAACACAGATCACAACACATGTCACAACACAGACCACAACACAGATCACAACACAGATCACAACACAGGTCACAACACAGATCACAACACAGATCACAACACAGATCACAACACAGATCACAACACAGGTCACAACACAGATCACAACACAGATCACAACACAGATCACAACACATGTCACAACACAGACCACAACACAGATCACAACACAGATCACAACACAGATCACAACACATGTCACAACACAGACCACAACACAGATCACAACACAGATCACAACACAGGTCACAACACAGATCACAACACAGATCACAACACAGGTCACAACACAGATCACAACACAGATCACAACACAGATCACAACACAGATCACAACACAGATCACAACACAGGTCACAACACAGATCACAACACAGATCACAACACAGATCACAACACAGATCACAACACAGATCACAACACAGGTCACAACACAGATCACAACACAGATCACAACACAGATCACAACACATGTCACAACACATGTCACAACACAGATCACAACACAGATCACAACACAGATCACAACACAGGTCACAACACAGATCACAACACAGATCCCAACACAGATCACAACACAGGTCACAACACAGACCACAACACAGATCACAACACATGTCACAACACAGACCACAACACATGTCACAACACAGACCACAACATAGATCACAACACATGTCACAACACAGATCACAACACATTTCACAACACAGATCACAACACGTCACAACACAGATCACAACACAGATCACAACACAGGACACAGCACTGACACACAGATCGGAAGACACACACATTCAGTCAGGGAATATAAATCATACATTCTTTCAGATAATATAAATGACGCATTCACTGAAAGAATATAAATGACACATTCAATGAGATAATATAAATGACATATTCACTGAGAAAATACAAATGACAAATTTACTGAGAGAATATAAATGACACATTCACTGAGAGAATGTAAATGACACATTCACTGAGAGAATGTAAATGACACATTCACTAAGAGATTATAAATAACACATTCACTAAGAGAATATAAATGACAAATTCACTCAACGGGTATAAATGACACATTTACTAAAATATTATAGATGACACATTCACTCAGAGTTCACATGGGAGAGAAGCAGACAAGAACCAGGCAGCTCAATGTGGATGCCCACTGAGCCTAACCTCACCGGCCTGTGTGTCCGGCTGGCCACAGAGAGCCAGACAACAGGCACTGCGGCAGGCACCATCTACATGCTGGCAGACAACCCCTGTACAAGTTTGTACAAAATTGTCTGTGAAAAAGAAGCAGGTTAGTTCCCCGTGCTATTAAGCCCAGAATGTTCTTTCTATGTGTGTATGCGTTTGTGTGTATGTGTGTGGGTGTGTATGGGTGTGTTTGTGTGTGTGTTTGTGTGGATGTGTTTGTATGTGTGTTGGTGTGTGTGTATGTGTGTGTTTGTGTGGGTGTGTTTGTGTTGGTGTGGGTGTGTGTGTGTCTATACTAAAGTACATGTGTTTATTTGTGAGTGTCGGTGGGTGTGTCTATAGATGTATGTTAAGAATACGAACGACGAGAGAAGAGCTTTCATTAAATGGAGAACTTATGGAATTCGAAGGAAGTGAAGTCCAGCACATACACATCTTAAGTTCCAATGTTAAGTCTGTTCTGTTATATGGCCCTGAAACATGGACAACAAAAACAACAATGCGAATGGTATAGACTCTGCATGGAGTACAGTTGTGGAAATGGTTTGATTAGATCACCAATGTGAAGAAACTGTTGGACAGAACCACAGATACCAGTGGCACAAGATGTGAGGGAAGACATTGGAAACCAGCTCATATCATTACAAGACAGTCTCTGTTCTGGTACCCCCAAGCTAGGAAACGTACAGGTAGACCAAAACACATGTGAAAAAGGTAGCTCGAGAAAAACATAAGTAAAACAGGTAATAGAGGCAAAGCCGAGCGGAGGGCTGAGAACGCGCTGCTTGCCTTGTATTTGTTGCAGTCTCATCACTACATGATCGACAGTGCCAACCCCCACCACGTTGAACAGGCTGCTGTGACACAGACTCTTTCAAGGTGGATGAAGTGCACGTTGGGCTATCGTTTGGTCAGGCTGTTTCACTGAATTTGTGGTGTCTTTGTCTGTAAGTTTCACTTGACCATAACGTGAGGTGTGTGTCTTTGTAAATTTCACTTGACCCTAACGTGAGGTGAAGGTCTTGGTCTGTAAGTTTCACTTGACCCTAACGTGAGGTGGGGGGTCTTGTTCTGTAAGTTTCATTTGATCCTAAAGTGAGGTGGGGGTATTGGTCTGTAAGTTTCATTTGACCCTAACGTGAGGTGGGGGTTGTTGGTATTGTTGTTATTTGTGTTGGTAATATTGTTGTAGGCATTGCTTGTCGGTGTTGTTGTTACAATTTTGATTTGTTGCTTAGTTTTTGATGTTGTTGGTGTTGCTATTGTTGCTGCTGCTGTCGTTATGTAGTTGTTGTTGATATTGTTGTTTTCTCTGCTGTTTGTGTAGTTATTACTGTGTTGTTTATGCTGATGTTGTAGTTGTTGTTGTTGTTGATATTGATTTTGACACAAGCAACTTATCTTTCACGAGTAGCAATTGAATAACCCCCTCCCCCTCTTTTCACCCAATCACATCTTACCTGGCACTCTTTCTAATCAGTCCACCATTTTCTCGCTTCCTCAGTTCTGACGCATCCGATCAGTTACCGGGAAGTTGTCATCAAATCCAGCAATCGCTGTCCCATGGCAGGTTTTCACGGCATGACGAAATTGTTCTGCGCGATCAAGTGTGCCAGAAATAAGTTTTGTTTAGGTTTCCAGTTCAATGACCAGCTGAAGATCTGCACACCTTATCAGTTCGCAGTCGCCTGCGCCACAGCTCAAGCCTCGACTTTAAAACTCTACAACATGGAGATTTTGCGATGCTGATTTGTTTGTTTCGTTTTCACGTCGCGTACATTAATCTCATCCTAGTTTTGAATTTTCTTTCCATGAAAGCTCTTGCTTGCGTCATAGATTACAGGATTGATGTACATCGTTTAATCCTTGTTTTGATTTTCTTTCCTGGGTAGCTATTGTCGGTCTTACAGTATGTGTGTATATTGTTTCATAATGGTCTGTCTGTGGATTTTCTATCCACTCATTCCTGGTCAAGCAGAAAGGGACTGTCACATGTCACATCAGTGTGGAACATAAGTTAGCGACTATGCTCTGCTCCGACATACTATAGCCAAGATCGTTCTCGCTGCGTTAATCCCCCCCCCCCCCCAATCCCCCCGCCTTCCCCCGGCATTTCTTGTTGGTTATGCCGAACTTCTCGGGGGTTCTAGTTGTTTATTAACGGAAAGTTCAAGGCAAAGGGACTGACATGTCTTTTACGATGGGTTTTAGAAATACGAATGCACCATCTTTTTTTTTTATTGCTGCTACTGGTCTGGATTTGTTAGTCCTTCCTTGATTGAAAACATCGTCTCTTGATTTCTATACAGGTTCCGCATTAACCAAATTACTGGTTTTTCGATATCTCTATTTGTTGCAACATGTGAAAAATTATTTCCAGAAGACCGATCAAAGATGCTTTAGAAGACTCTTAATTGTCACATACAAGGATAGTGTCAGAAACATAGAAATAGGACGAAGATGATCTTTAGATGATCTGTTCACGGCTATCAAAAGGCGAAATATGGCTTATTATGGGCACATCAGGAGGTCCAGCTGAATTACAAAATTGATACTTCATGATTCCGTACCAGGAACGATAGGGCAGGGTCGTTCAAGGAAGAGATGGGCAGACAACATCACTGAGTGGTCAAACCTTCGTCCCTGTGAGGCAGGACTGGCGACAGCGGACAGAGAGAGATGGCGTGGGATGGTGGGAGTGTCTTCAAGTGTGCCCCAACGACCTGGTGGGTTACGGGTGTAACTGATCAAAGGCTTTCTCATAGCCAATAAAGCTGATAAATAGGGCTCGTCCTTGAAAGAACCTCATTTCTGCGAGAAGTCGCATTGATCCTTTGGCATCCCGTGTACCTGTAGCTTAACGGTCCAAGCCTTTATCTTTTAGTACCTGCTCTATCTTGCTATCGGTTCTTTCCTTAGTTATCTTCAATATCGTTGTAGATGCAATGGTATTCAGCTTACCGGTGAGAATTGCCAGCATTCCATTACATTTGATTTTTGTGGGTAGAGAAATTATAAATGAAGTTGTGTGTTCCTTTGACCATATTCCATTGTTGTAAATGTGACTAACATGTTGGAAAAGTCAATTATGCAAATCTTCTCCCGCAGTGTTCAGGTGTTCAATAGGCATGGCATCTATCCCTGGTGTTTTGTTTTTAGGGATTCAGTAAAATGCCTTATTAGACTCCTCTCTGGTTACAGGTAATCTCTCTTCTCTGGTTACAGGTAATCTCTCTTCTGTCAATGGTATGTTATTTAGTGGTATGTTATTTAGTGGTATGTCATTTAGTGGTATGTCATTTAGTGGTATGCCATTTAGTGGTATGTTATCTTGATACAGGCCCTCATCATCGTACAGTTCCCCCTAGACTACCTGAGCCACTTCAGGTGGCGTTTTTGTGGGTTTTTATTTACTCATTTTAACACAAGCCACTTAGAGTGGCTAGTCATCTTAGATCTCTATTGGGGAAATTTAGAAAACAATTTCGAAGCTTAGACCAATCCAACATTTTTAATGTCACTTCCTTTTGATGAACTTTACAATTTAAGAACCATTTGCACATTTTTTCTAAGACAACGAGGTTCGAATTTAAGAAATTAGCTGATCAATCGATTTGTTCCAGCAAAATGTGTTTGATAAAAATGGCTTCCAGTGATTGTAAGCGAAGATTTTCATCAGAACAAGCACTACAGCTTATCTATTCATGGACAATGATCAAATTGACAAAAGTTGTGTATAAATTGATATTTGTTTGGAATAAATTGATATTTGTTTGGAATAAATTGATATTTGTTTGGAATAAATTGATATTGCCAGTGAGGATGTGTGTTAGGAGCTTCAGACATGTACAAATACATTATGATATATTTTCGTCAGTTCTAACATGTTGCAAAAATATTTTGTTTGAAATGTATTTGCAATATATGTGGACCACTATTTATCCATTTATCTTTATGTGAAGAGAAATTGGTTCTATTTAATAGCCGATTCAGTTTTGTACATGAAATACATAAACACAATGTTACAATAAGAAAATGAGGTTATATTATAGTATGTTGACGTTACTTTAGTTAGTTTTTCTTGCTGACTTTTTCTTGCTGACTTTTTCTTGCTGACTTTTTCTTGTTGCCTTTTACTTCACAATGTCGTTTCAAAGATACAAATGCACACTAAATCGTTATTTACTGACAGAAAATGATACAACTTGTATATGTTGTGTATAAATGGACATTCTGTCAGTGATGGGCTAATGTTGCGAGAATCAGACATGCACAAAGTTGGATATATTATGGGAAATTCAAACTTTAAAAGACACATTTTAAAAATAAAAAACATATATTTACAATAAACGTAAATAACTATTTATCACATTTTGTAAATATAAAATCACAAAGTAGTTCTGTTTGATAGCCCATTAAATTATACCCAGTTCGTATATGAAATAAATTCGTGTCACGTTTAAAATAAGAAGATTATGATAACATGTAGTATATAACTGTAACCTAAACAAATAAAATATGTTATGTGACTCTAACCTAAACAAATAAAATATGTTATATGACTCTAAACTAAACAAATAAAATATGTTACATGGTCAGGTCAGGTCATCCCGTAATCCGTGAGGTCGTTGGGGCACACATGAAGACATCCTCACAACTCCACGTCATCCCTCTCTGTCAGATGCCGCTGTCTGTGACTCTTCTGGTCGGAGACTGGTCCATTCTTTTATGTTGTCCTCCCATCTCTTTTTGGGCCGGTTTCTTCGTCGTCTGCCATGCACCTTTCCGTGGAGGATTGTGTTTGCAAGACCATTTGATCTTGATATGTGACCGTACCAAGTGAGTTTCCTTCTTCTGATAGTTGCCAAGATATCTCCGAAAGGCCCTATTGCTGTTGTAATTCTATCTCGTATTTCCTCGTTTGTAACTCGATCTTCGTACGTGACGTTTAAAAGTTTTCGGAAACATCTCATCTCCAAGGCCTGCATCCTTCGTTGAAGGTCAGCTGTAACTATCTATGTCTTACACGCATAGAGAAATATTGACAGGACCAGTGTACGCATTAATCTGATTTTCGTGCGTAGTGCTAACCGTTTATCTTGCCAGATTTTGTTAAGCCGTGCAAGCGCCGCTATTGTCTGTGCTATTCTGGCCAACACTTCACATTTTGATCCTTCATCACTGACAATCAACCAAAGATATTTAAAATGGTCAACCACTTCGAATTCCTGACCGTTAGCTTTTATCCTGCTGTTGAAGCCCGTAGCGTTGTTGGTCATTAATTTTGTCTTTCCAGCGTTTCTCCATACCATAGTCAAGAGCTGTTTCATCGAGCCTTCTGGCCCATTCCTGGAGTTCTAATTCTGAACCCGCCAACCCGTTGATATCATCTGCAAAACGAAGGTTGGTAATCGTTCGGCCCCCTATCTTGACAGTACCAACGTGACCTCCAAGTGCCTCACTCATTCCTTCAAGGAATATATTTAAAAGAGTTGGAGAGAGTGTACACCTCTGTCTCACACCAACTGAAGTGCGAAACCAGTCTCCTCGCCTCCCATTCACAAGAGCTTCACTAGACGTCTTGTTATACAGGTGTTCAAGGACCGTTATAATATTTCCGTTGATATTAAACATCCTCATGGTTGCCGAAAGCGCTTTATGCCATACTTTATCAAACGCTTTCTTAAAGTCCACAAACACATGAAACAGTGTTTGCTGCTGTTCTAGATATTTCTCGCCTAGCAGCCGTAAATTAAATATATGTTCTGTAGTGCTTCTTCCCTGTCTGAACCCTGCTTGCTCCTCGGCAATAATGTTCTCTGCTTGGGGTTTCAATCGGTCGAGGATTAATGTAAGCATGACCTTGCTAGGGTGGCTAATGAGGCTTATTGTTCTGTAATTGTGGCACAGCTTTAGGTTTCCAGACTTATGTAACGGTATAACTATAGATTTCGTCCATAAGTCCGGCCAGTTTCCTGTCGGCCATATTTTGTTACAGATGTGTGTCAGGCCTTCCACCACTATCTCCCCACCTGTCTGTAAGAGCTCTGCTGGTATATTGTCCACGCCGGCCGCCTTCCCTCTTCTCATTGTCTTTACCGCTGCAATTACCTCTTCCTTCGTTATCAGTTGGTTATCCTCTATATTTGTTTGAGTTGGGGGGAATGTTTTCTCAGGTTTGTTTCGCCTTTCATAGTTGTATAGCTCGGAATAGTACTCTGTCCATCTTGCCAGTACGTCATTTCCCTCAATGAGACACTTGCCGTTTTTATCATGGATCATAAGGTTCCTGCTTTGTATTGGTGTTACCAGTTCTTTGACCACCTTGTATGCTCCTTTAGCATCATTTCTGTTTAGTCTCCCTTCGATGTTTGCGCATTGCTCACATATCCACGCTTCTTTCGCCTCTCTCATCTTTTGTTGTATGGCTTTCTTGACCTCTTTATAACTGCCGACCTCCTCCGGTGGGTGATTGTGTTTTTTCAGTGACCTTCTTTTATCACAATGGTCTAGAATGTCTTTGCTCACCCATGGCTTCTTTTTTTGTTTGGTGGCATCACATGATCTCTGTTGCAGTATCTATGAGAGCTGCGTTAAGAGACTCTGTAACTGCATCTGTATCCAGTTCCTCTCTGAGAGCCAACAGTGGCACAAATCTCCCTCCCACCCTTGCTTGGAACACTTCGGTGATTTTTGGGTCCATTAGTTCGTCCAGGTCAAACTTTAGCCTGGTCACATCCTTCTTTGCGACTCCCTTCAATCGCAGACGCATGGTCATCATAACCAGATCGTGGTCGCTTCCTTCTTTGCGACTTCCTTCAATCACAGACGCATGGTCATCATAACCAGATCGTGGTCGCTTCCTTCTTTGCGACTCCCTTCAATCGCAGACGCATGGTCATCATAACCAGATCGTGGTCGCTTCCTTCTTTGCGACTCCCTTCAACCGCAGACGCATGGTCATCATAACCAGATCGTGGTCGCTTCCTTCTTTGCGACTCCCTTCAATCGCAGACGCATGGTCATCATAACCAGATCGTGGTCGCTTCCTTCTTTGCGACTCCCTTCAATCGCAGACGCATGGTCATCATAACCAGATCGTGGTCGCTTCCTTCTTTGCGACTCCCTTCAATCGCAGACGCATGGTCATCATAACCAGATCGTGGTCGCTTCCTTCTTTGCGACTCCCTTCAATCGCAGACGCATGGTCATCATAACCAGATCGTGGTCGCTTCCTTCTTTGCGACTCCCTTCAATCGCAGACGCATGGTCATCATAACCAGATCGTGGTCGCTTCCTTCTTTGCGACTCCCTTCAATCGCAGACGCATGGTCATCATAACCAGATCGTGGTCGCTTCCTTCTTTGCGACTCCCTTCAATCGCAGACGCATGGTCATCATAACCAGATCGTGGTCGCTTCCTTCTTTGCGACTCCCTTCAATCGCAGACGCATGGTCATCATAACCAGATCGTGGTCGCTTCCTTCTTTGCGACTCCCTTCAATCGCAGACGCATGGTCATCATAACCAGATCGTGGTCGCTTCCTTCTTTGCGACTCCCTTCAATCGCAGACGCATGGTCATCATAACCAGATCGTGGTCGCTTCCTTCTTTGCGACTCCCTTCAATCGCAGACGCATGGTCATCATAACCAGATCGTGGTCGCTTCCTTCTTTGCGACTCCCTTCAATCACAGACGCATGGTCATCATAACCAGATCGTGGTCGCTTCATTCTTTGCGACTCCCTTCAATCGCAGACGCATGGTCATCATAACCAGATCGTGGTCGCTTCCTTCTTTGCGACTCCCTTCAATCGCAGACGCATGGTCATCATAACCAGATCGTGGTCGCTTCCTTCTTTGCGACTCCCTTCAATCGCAGACGCATGGTCATCATAACCAGATCGTGGTCGCTTCCTTCTTTGCGACTCCCTTCAATCGCAGACGCATGGTCATCATAACCAGATCGTGGTCGCTTCCTTCTTTGCGACTCCCTTCAATCGCAGACGCATGGTCATCATAACCAGATCGTGGTCGCTTCCTTCTTTGCGACTCCCTTCAATCGCAGACGCATGGTCATCATAACCAGATCGTGGTCGCTTCCTTCTTTGCGACTCCCTTCAATCGCAGACGCATGGTCATCATAACCAGGTCGTGGTCGCTTCCTTCTTTGCGACTCCCTTCAATCGCAGACGCATGGTCATCATAACCAGGTCGTGGTCGCTTCCTTCTTTGCGACTCCCTTCAATCGCAGACGCATGGTCATCATAACCAGATCGTGGTCGCTTCCTTCTTTGCGACTCCCTTCAATCGCAGACGCATGGTCATCAAAACCAGATGGTGGTCACATCCTTCTTTGCGACTCCCTTCAATCGCAGACACATGGTCATCATAACCAGATCGTGGTCGCTTCCTTCTTTGCGACTCCCTTCAATCACAGACGCATGGTCATCATAACCAGATCGTGGTCGCTTCCTTCTTTGCGACTCCCTTCAATCGCAGACGCATGGTCATCATAACCAGATCGTGGTCGCTTCCTTCTTTGCGACTCCCTTCAATCGCAGACGCATGGTCATCATAACCAGATCGTGGTCGCTTCCTTCTTTGCGACTCCCTCCAATCGCAGACGCATGGTCATCATAACCAGATCGTGGTCGCTTCCTTCTTTGCGACTCCCTTCAATCGCAGACGCATGGTCATCATAACCAGATCGTGGTCGCTTCCTTCTTTGCGACTCCCTTCAATCGCAGACGCATGGTCATCATAACCAGATCGTGGTCGCTTCCTTCTTTGCGACTCCCTTCAATCGCAGACGCATGGTCATCATAACCAGATCGTGGTCGCTTCCTTCTTTGCGACTCCCTTCAATCGCAGACGCATGGTCATCATAACCAGATCGTGGTCGCTTCCTTCTTTGCGACTCCCTTCAATCGCAGACGCATGGTCATCATAACCAGATCGTGGTCGCTTCCTTCTTTGCGACTCCCTTCAATCGCAGACGCATGGTCATCCTAACCAGATCGTGGTCGCTTCCTTCTTTGCGACTCCCTTCAATCGCAGACGCATGGTCATCATAACCAGATCGTGGTCGCTTCCTTCTTTGCGACTCCCTTCAATCGCAGACGCATGGTCATCATAACCAGATCGTAGTCGCTTCCTTCTTTGCGACTCCCTTCAATCGCAGACGCATGGTCATCATAACCAGATCGTGGTCGCTTCCTTCTTTGCGACTCCCTTCAATCGCAGACGCATGGTCATCATAACCAGATCGTGGTCGCTTCCTTCTTTGCGACTCCCTTCAATCGCAGACGCATGGTCATCATAACCAGATCGTGGTCACTTCCTTCTTTGCGACTCCCTTCAATCGCAGACGCATGGTCATCCTAACCAGATCGTGGTCGCTTCCTTCTTTGCGACTCCCTTCAATCGCAGACGCATGGTCATCATAACCAGATCGTGGTCGCTTCCTTCTTTGCGACTCCCTTCAATCGCAGACGCATGGTCATCATAACCAGATCGTGGTCGCTTCCTTCTTTGCGACTCCCTTCAATCGCAGACGCATGGTCATCATAACCAGATCGTGGTCGCTTCCTTCTTTGCGACTCCCTTCAATCACAGACGCATGGTCATCATAACCAGATCGTGGTCACTTCCTTCTTTGCGACTCCCTTCAATCACAGACGCATGGTCATCATAACCAGATCGTGGTCACTTCCTTCTTTGCGACTCCCTTCAATCGCAGACGCACGGTCATCATAACCAGATCGTGGTCGCTTCCTTCTTTGCGACTCCCTTCAATCGCAGACTCATGGTCATCATAACCAGATCGTGGTCGCTTCCTTCTTTGCGACTCCCTTCAATCGCAGACTCATGGTCATCATAACCAGATCGTGGTCGCTTCCTTCTTTGCGACTCCCTTCAATCGCAGACGCATGGTCATCATAACCAGATCGTGGTCGCTTCCTTCTTTGCGACTCCCTTCAATCGCAGACTCATGGTCATCATAACCAGATCGTGGTCGCCTCCTTCTTTGCGACTCCCTTCAATCGCAGACGCATGGTCATCATAACCAGATCGTGGTCGCTTCCTTCTTTGCGACTCCCTTCAATCGCAGACTCATGGTCATCATAACCAGATCGTGGTCGCTTCCTTCTTTGCGACTCCCTTCAATCGCAGACTCATGGTCATCATAACCAGATCGTGGTCGCTTCCTTCTTTGCGACTCCCTTCAATCGCAGACGCATGGTCCTCATAACCAGATCGTGGTCGCTTCCTTCTTTGCGACTCCCTTCAATCGCAGACTCATGGTCATCATAACCAGATCGTGGTCGCCTCCTTCTTTGCGACTCCCTTCAATCGCAGACGCATGGTCATCATAACCAGATCGTGGTCGCTTCCTTCTTTGCGACTCCCTTCAATCGCAGACGCATGGTCATCATAACCAGATCGTGGTCGCTTCCTTCTTTGCGACTCCCTTCAATCGCAGACGCATGGTCATCATAACCAGATCGTGGTCGCCTCCTTCTTTGCGACTCCCTTCAATCGCAGACGCATGGTCATCATAACCAGATCGTGGTCGCTTCCTTCTTTGCGACTCCCTTCAATCGCAGACTCATGGTCATCATAACCAGATCGTGGTCGCCTCCTTCTTTGCGACTCCCTTCAATCGCAGACTCATGGTCATCATAACCAGATCGTGGTCGCTTCCTTCTTTGCGACTCCCTTCAATCGCAGACGCATGGTCATCATAACCAGATCGTGGTCGCTTCCTTCTTTGCGACTCCCTTCAATCGCAGACGCATGGTCATCATAACCAGATCGTGGTCGCTTCCTTCTTTGCGACTCCCTTCAATCGCAGACGCATGGTCATCATAACCAGATCGTGGTCGCTTCCTTCTTTGCGACTCCCTTCAATCGCAGACGCGTGGTCATCATAACCAGATCGTGGTCGCCTCCTTCTTTGCGACTCCCCTCAATCGCAGACGCATGGTCATCATAACCAGATCGTGGTCGCTTCCTTCTTTGCGACTCCCTTCAATCGCAGACGCATGGTCATCATAACCAGATCGTGGTCGCCTCCTTCTTTGCGACTCCCCTCAATCGCAGACGCATGGTCATCATAACCAGATCGTGGTCACTTCCTTCTTTGCGACTCCCCTCAATCGCAGACGCATGGTCATCATAACCAGATCGTGGTCGCTTCCTTCTTTGCGACTCCCTTCAATCGCAGACGCATGGTCATCATAACCAGATCGTGGTCACTTCCTTCTTTGCGACTCCCCTCAATCGCAGACGCATGGTCATCATAACCAGATCGTGGTCGCTTCCTTCTTTGCGACTCCCTTCAATCGCAGACGCATGGTCATCATAACCAGATCGTGGTCACTTCCTTCTTTGCGACTCCCCTCAATCGCAGACGCATGGTCATCACAACCAGATCGTGGTCGCTTCCTGTCAGCTCCGGGGAAACTTCTTGTTTTGTCGGTGTTGATGCTCGATCGGAACCTCCTCTGGACCAGTATATAGTCAATCTGGCTGTGCACTTCATTGCTTGGGTTATGCCATGTCCAGCGTCTCGTCGGCTTGTTTAACCCAAACGTATTTGCCACCAACAGCTGGTTGAATCTTGCAAATTCTAGGAGTCTGAGGCCCCGGTCATTGGTTTCTTTATTTCCGTATGGGCCACATGTTTCCCTCTAGTCGTGGACTGAATATTCTTCAATTTTTGCATTCCAATAATCCTGGATTACCAATATGTCTTTTTTTTTTTGGCGTTTCGTGTATCAGACTTTGAAGTTGATCATAGAATGCCTCCATTTCACAATCTCCGTAGCCTGCAGTGGGTGCGTAGCACTGTATTATGGTAATATTAAACGGTGCTGCCTTTAGCCGTAAGATGATAAAACGGCTAGATATTGGACGGCAACCCAATATCCATCTGGATGTGTTTTTATGCACCAGTATCCCCACTCCGAATAAATGTTTGTCCTCCCTGCCACTGTAGTAGAACTTGTGGCCTTCCTCCGTGGTAAACTCTCCAAAGCTTTTCCATCGAGCCTCGCATATACCAAGGATGTTCCACCGGTAGTTCTCCATCTCGTTCGTTAGCTCATTGATTTTGCCACATGGTTTCAGTGTTCTAACATTCCACGTACCTATTGTGAGCTTGTCTTTCCTCAGTTTGATGGTTCCACCAGTAGCACACTTATCGCCTCCGACCTGGTGTGGGAAGGCCATTGTTAACCCTGGCTGCGACCGAGCCGGTATGTTTTTGTTTTTTTTGCTTTCTCCTTATTTCTCTAATCCACAAGGCGGTGTGCGTTGCACTGCGTTTTTATTTTGCGCCTGTCGGCCCAGTGCATCCGACTTCAGCATGCATTTTATGTAAGGGTCTGCTTCCGCCTGCATTTTCTAATGGTTTGCTTCCCCGGGGTAACGGCCGGTGCTGTGGTGGGGATCGAACCCAGCACCTTCTGGTTGTGAGCCGTGTCACTAAACCACTAGGCCACGCCGTCCCCTTGCCGGTATGTTTGATTGTGGTTGTGTCCTCATGTGTTAATCTTGGGCGGTTTTCTCTTGGCGGTGCCCATCTCCTCTCCAAGCCGGTGCGGGCCAACATCTGGAGGAGCATATCTCCCCAGGCGAGCCATTGCCTCGTTTGCCTACAGCCTCGCGGCCATAGTTTCCCAGTGTGCACCACTTGGATGTGAGGTTGACTTGTGTGTTCGCTTTCTCGGCAGGCTACTCATTTCAATTGTTGCCCCTCAGAAGAAGGACTAGCCGACCCCGACATCGCTGGTTTGCGATGCCGAGCGCAAAACACACCATAATATGACTCTAAACTAAACAAATAAAATATGTTATATGACTATATCCTAAACAAATAAAATGTGTTATATGACTCTAAACTAAACAAATAAAATATGTTATATGACTCTATCCTAAACAAATAAAATATGTTATATGACTCTAAACTAAACAAATAAAATATGTTATATGACTATATCCTAAAAAAATAAAATATGTTATATGACTCTATCCTAAACAAATAAAATATGTTATATGAATATATCCTAAACAAATAAAATATGTTATATGACTCTATCCTAAACAAATAAAATATGTTATATGACTCTATCCTAAGCAAATAAAATATGTTATATGACTCTAAAATAAACAAATAAAATATGTCATATGACTCTATCCTAAACAAATAAAATATGTTATATGACTCTAACCTAAACAAATAAAATATGTTATATGACTCTATTCTAAACAAATAAAATATGTTAAATGACTCTATCCTAAACAAATAAAATATGTTATATGACTCTAAACTAAACAAATAAAATATGTTATATGACTCTATCCTAAACAAATAAAATATAATATATGACTCTAAATTAAACAAATAAAATATGTAATATGACTCTAACCTAAACAAATAATAATGAAACAGACGGTGTAAAAACGTAGTTTTAGTGTCGGTATCATAAGAGTTAACATATTCTCTTCATCTCTTTCTTGATATCTAGTTCTGTTATTGGTTTCCCGGTATTGTCATGCATCATCCATGACGGTATGCTCTTACTTTTGCTAAAGGACTGTTTTAATATCTTATGAACTTGACCCGATTTCCTGTTCTCTCCAGGTCTTCAATTTCCTCGCATTGGTCTATCCACCATTTCTCCCGTATCATCTTATATTCTCAACCCCATTCATTGTTGGTACCCTTATATTTAGTCCATTCTTGGTACCCTTATATTTTGTCAAATCTTGGCTTCTTTATATTTAGTCCATTCTTGGTACCATTGTTTAGGCAATTCTTGGTGCCCTTATATTTAGTCCATTCTTGGTACCATTGTTTAGGCAATTCTTGGTGCCCTTATATTTAGTCCATTCTTGGTACCCTTAATTAGTCCATTCTTGGTACCATTTTTTAGTCAATTCTTGGTGCCCTTATATTTAGTCCATTCTTGGTACGCTTAATTAGTCCATTCTTGGTGCCCTTATAATTAGTTAATTTGTAGTTCCCTTATATTTAGTCCATTCTTTACGCCCTTATATTTAGTCGATTTGTGTTTCCCTTATATTTAGTCCATTCTTGACGCCCTTATATTTAGTTAAATTGTGTTTCCTTTATATTTAGTCCATTCTTGACGCCCTTATATTTAGTCAATTCGTGGTGCCCTTATATTTAATCCATTCTGGGTGCCCTTATATTTAGTCAATTCTTTGTGCCCTTATATTTAGTCCATTCTTGGTGACCTTATATTTAGTCCATTCTTGGCGCCCTTATATTTAGTCCATTCTAGGTGCCCTTATATTTAGTCCATTCTTGGTGACCTTATATTTAGTCCATTCTTGGTGCCTTTATGTTTAGTCCATTCTTGGTAACCTTATATTTAGTCCATTCTTGGTGACCTTATATTTAGTCCATTCTTGGCGCCCTTATATTTAGTCCATTCTAGGTGCCCTTATATTTAGTCCATTCTTGGTGACCTTATATTTAGTCCATTCTTGGTGCCTTTATGTTTAGTCCATTCTTGGTAACCTTATATTTAGTCCATTATTGGTGACCTTATATTTAGTCAATTCTTGGTGACCTTATATTTAGTCAATTCTTGGCGACCTTATATTTAGTCCATTCTTGGTGACCTTATATTTAGTAAATTCGTGGTGCCCTTACATTTAATCCATTCTGGGTGCCCTTATATTTAGTCCATTCTTGGTGCCCTTATATTTAGTCCATTCTTGGCGCCCTTATATTTAGTCCATTCTTTGTGCCCTTATATTTAGTCCATTCTTGGAGACCTTATATTTAGTCCATTCTTGGCGCCCTTATATTTAGTCCATTCTTGGTGCCCTTATATTTAGTCCATTCTTGGTGACCTTATATTTAGTCCATTCTTGGTGCCTTTATGTTTAGTCCATTCTTGGTGACCTTATATTTAGTCCATTCTTGGTGACCTTATATTTAGTCCATTCTTGGTGCCCTTATATTTAGTCCACTCTTGGTGACCTTATATTTAGTCCATTCCTGGTGACCTTATATTTAGTCCATTCTTAGTGACCTTATATTTAGTCCATTCTTGGTGACCTTCTATTTAGTCCACTCTTGGTGACCTTATATTTAGTCCATTCTTGGTGACCTTCTATTTAGTCCACTCTTGGTGACCTTATATTTAGTCCATTCTTGGTAACCTTATATTTAGTCCATTCTTGGTGACCTTATATTTAGTCCATTCTTGCTGACCTTATATTTAGTCCATTCTTGGTGACCTTATATTTAGTCCATTCTTGGTGACCTTATATCTAGTCCATTCTTGGTGACCTTATATTTAGTCCATTCTTGGTGAACTTATATTTAGTCCATTCTTGGTGACCTTATATTTAGTCCATTCTTGGTGACCTTATATTTAGTCCATTCTTGGTGACCTGATATTTAGTCCATTCTTGGTGACCTTATATTTAGTCCATTCTTGGTGACCTTATATTTAGTCCATTCTTGGTGACCTTATATTCAGTCCATTCTTGGTGACCTTATATTTAGTCCATTCTTGGTGCCCTTATATTTAGTCCATTCTTAGTGCCCTTATATTTAGTCCATTCTTGGTGACCTTATATTTAGTCCATTCTTGGTGACCTTATATTTAGTCCATTCTTGGTGACCTTATATTTAGTCCACTCTTGGTGACCTTATATTTAGTCCATTCTTGGTGACCTTATATTTAGTCCATTCTTGGTGACCTTATATTTAGTCCACTCTTGGTGACCTTATATTTAGTCCACTCTTAGTGACCTTATATTTAGTCCATTCTTGGTGACCTTATATTTAGTCCATTCTTGGTGACCTTATGATTAGTCCACTCTTGGTGACCTTATATTTAGTCCATTCTTGGTGCCCTTATATTTAGTCCACTCTTGGTGACCTTATATTCAGTCCATTCGTGGTGCCCTTATATTTAATCCATTCTGGGTGCCCTTATATTTAGTCAATTCTTTGTGCCCTTATATTTAGTCCATTCTTGGTGACCTTATATTTAATCCATTCTTGGCGCCCTTATATTTAGTCCATTCTTGGTGCCCTTATATTTAGTCCATTCTTGGTGACCTTATATTTAGTCCATTCTTGGTGCCTTTATGTTTAGTCCATTCTTGGTAACCTTATATTTAGTCCATTATTGGTGACCTTATATTTAGTCCATTCTTGGTGACCTTATATTTAGTCAATTCTTGGTGACCTTATATTTAGTCCATTCTTGGTGACCTTATATTTAGTCAATTCGTGGTGCCCTTATATTTAATCCATTCTTGGTGACCTTATATTTAGTCCATTCTTGGTGCCATTATATTTAGTCCATTCTTGGCGCCCTTATATTTAGTCCATTCTTTGTGCCCTTATATTTAGTCCATTCTTGGAGACCTTATATTTAGTCCATTCTTGGCGCCCTTATATTTAGTCCATTCTTGGTGCCCTTATATTTAGTCCATTCTTGGTGACCTTATATTTAGTCCATTCTTGGTGCCTTTATGTTTAGTCCATTCTTGGTGACCTTATATTTAGTCCATTCTTGGTGACCTTATATTTAGTCCATTCTTGGTGACCTTATATTTAGTCCATTCTTGGTGACCTTATATTTAGTCCATTCTTTGCGCCCTTATATTTAGTCCATTCTTTGTGCCCTTATATTTAGTCCATTCTTGGTGACCTTATATTTAGTCCATTCTTAGTGACCTTATATTTAGTCCATTCTTTGTGACCTTATATTTAGTCCATTCTTGGTGACCTTATATTTAGTCCATTCTTGGTGACCTTATATTTAGTCCATTCTTGGTGACCTTATATTTAGTCCATTCTTGGTGACCTTATATTTAGTCCATTCTTGGTGACCTTATATTTAGTCCATTCTTGGTGACCTTATATTTAATCCATTCTTGGTGACCTTATATTTAGTCCATTCTTGGTGCCCTTATATTTAGTCCATTCTTGGTGACCTTATATTTAGTCCATTCTTGGTGACCTTATATTTAGTCCATTCTTGGTGACCTTATATTTAGTCCATTCTTTGTGACCTTATATTTAGTCCACTCTTGGTGACCTTATATTTAGTCCATTCTTGGTGCCCTTATATTTAGTCCACTCTTGGTGACCTTATATTTAGTCCATTCTTGGTGACCGTATATTTAGTCCATTCTTAGTGACCTTATATTTAGTCCATTCTTGGTGACCTTCTATTTAGTCCACTCTTGGTGACCTTATATTTAGTCCATTCTTGGTGACCTTCTATTTAGTCCACTCTTGGTGACCTTATATTTAGTCCATTCTTGGTGACCTTATATTTAGTCCATTCTTGGTGACCTTATATTTAGTCCATTCTTGGTGACCTTATATTTAGTCCATTCTTGGTGACCTTATATTTAGTCCATTCTTGGTGACCTTATATCTAGTCCATTCTTGGTGACCTTATATTTAGTCCATTCTTGGTGAACTTATATTTAGTCCATTCTTGGTGACCTTATATTTAGTCCATTCTTGGTGACCTTATATTTAGTCCATTCTTGGTGACCTTATATTTAGTCCATTCTTGGTGACCTTATATTTAGTCCATTCTTGGTGACCTTATATTTAGTCCATTCTTGGTGACCTTATATTATGTCCATTCTTGGTGACCTTATATTTAGTCCATTCTTGGTGCCCTTATATTTAGTCCATTCTTGGTGCCCTTATATTTAGTCCATTCTTGGTGACCTTATATTTAGTCCATTCTTGGTGACCTTACATTTAGTCCATTCTTGGTGACCTTATATTTAGTCCACTCTTGGTGACCTTATATTTAGTCCATTCTTGGTGACCTTATATTTAGTCCATTCTTGGTGACCTTATATTTAGTCCACTCTTGGTGACCTTATATTTAGTCCATTCTTGGTGACCTTATATTTAGTCCACTCTTAGTGACCTTATATTTAGTCCATTCTTGGTGACCTTATATTTAGTCCATTCTTGGTGACCTTATGATTAGTCCACTCTTGGTGACCTTATATTTAGTCCATTCTTGGTGCCCTTATATTTAGTCCACTCTTGGTGACCTTATATTCAGTCCATTCTTGGTGACCTTATATTTAGTCCATTCTTTGTGACCTTATATTTAGTCCACTCTTGGTGACCTTATATTTAGTCCATTCCTGGTGACCTTATATTTAGTCCATTCTTGGTGACCTTATATTTAGTCCACTCTTGGTGACCTTATATTTAGTCCATTCTTGGTGCCCTTATATTTAGTCCATTCTTGGTGACCTTATATTTAGTCCACTCTTGGTGAGCTTATATTTAGTCCATTCTTGGTGCTCTTATATTTAGTCCACTCTTGGTGACCTTATATTTAGTCCATTCTTGGTGACCTTATATTTAGTCCATTCTTAGTGACCTTATATTTAGTCCATTCTTGGTGACCTTATATTTAGTCCATTCTTGGTGCCCCTATATTTAGTCCATTCTTGGTGACCTTATATTTAGTCCATTCTTGGTGACCTTATATTTAGTCCATTCTTGGTGACCTTATATTTAGTCCATTCTTTGTGACCTTATATTTAGTCCATTCTTGGTGACCTTATATTTAGTCCATTCTTGGTGACCTTATATTTAGTTCATTCTTGGTGACCTTATATTTAGTCCATTCTTGGTGCCCTTATATTTAGTCCATTCTTGGTGACCTTATATTTAGTCCATTCTTGGTGCCCTTGTATTTAGTCCATTCTTGGTGACCTTATATTTAGCAATGCCTTGCTCTGGAAATGTTCTTCTATTTGCGTCCTTCCTCAGTTTTTCTAAGCATTTCAGTTCTTGCCCACGATTTTTGTGTTTTCTGTTTTCTTCTTACTCAATGTTATAATCGCATGTGTATGCGAGACATGAATATATACCTTGGGAGACATGAATATGTACCTTGGGAGACTTAATATGTACCTTGGGAGACATGAATATGTACCTTGGGAGACATGAATATGTACCTTGGGAGACATGAATATGTACCTTGGGAGACATGATTATGTACCTTGGGAGACATGAATATGTACCTTCGGAGACATGAATATGCACCTTGGGAGACATGAATATGTACCTTTGGAGACATGAATATGTACCTTGGGAGACATGAATATGTACCTTGGGAGACATGAATATGTACCTTGGGAGACTTAATATGTACCTTGGGAGACATGAATATGTACCTTGGGAGACATGAATATGTACCTTGGGAGACATGAATATGTACCTTGGGAGACATGAATATGTACCTTGGGAGACATGAATATGTACCTTGGGAGACATGAATATGTACCTTCGGAGACATGAATATGTACCTTGGGAGACATGAATATGTACCTTCGGAGACATGAATATGTACCTTGGGAGACATGAATATGTACCTTGGGAGACATGAATATGTACCTTGGGAGACATGAATATGTACCTTGGGAGACATGAATATGTACCTTCGGAGACATGAATATGTACTATGGGAGACATGAATATGTACCTTGGGAGACATGAATATGTACCTTTAGAGACATGAATATGTACCTTGGGAGACATGAATATGTACCTTAGGAGACATGAATATGTACTATGGGATACATGTATATGTATTATGGGAGATACCTGAAGGTGTTTGCATCTGGTTATGTGACCGTGTGCGTGCGTATATGTGTGTGTGTGTATGTGTGTATGTGTGTGTATTTGTACGTGTATGTGTGTGTGTGGAGTATGTGTGTATCTGTGTGTATGTGTGTGTGTGGTGTTTGTGTGTGTATATGTATGTATGTGTATGTGTGTATGTGTGTGTATGTGTATGTGTGAGTATGTGTATGTTTGTATGTGTATGTGTGTGTGTATGTGTGTGAGTGTGTGTGTATGTGTGTGTGTATGTGTGTGTGTATGTGTGTGTGTGTGTGTATGTGTGTGTGTGTGTGCGTGCGTTTGTTGTGGCCATGTGACGGTGTGGGTATCTGGTTTGGTGACACTATTGGGATGTGCTAGGTCGCACTGTCCTCTCGTGTACATGAATAAAGCCATCACAATGGACAACCCAGGTTGTTCGTAGGTAGTTGTGATCGCAAGGTATGTAAATCCAAACAGAGGAGTGTCTGATCGTCTCAGAATAGTTTGCCTATGACCGTCTGTAAATTGTTGAGCTCTGACCGTCTGTAAATTGTTTAGCTCTGACCGTCTGTAAAGTGTTGAGCTCTGACCGTCTGTAAATTGTTGAGCTCTGACCGTCTGTAAATTGTTGAGCTCTGACCGTCTGTAAATTGTTGAGCTCTGACCGTCTGTAAAGTGTTGAGCTCTGACCGTCTGTAAAGTGTTGAGTTCTGACCGTCTGTAAAGTGTTGAGCTCTGACCGTCTATAAAGTGTTGAGTTCTGACCGTCTGTAGAGGGTTGAGCTCTGACTGTCTGTAAAGCATTGAGTTCTGACCGTCTGTAGAGGGTTGGGCTATGCCAGCCTATGACCAGTTTCGTCTTAAGGAACCACATGCCAGGAAAGACAGCGACATGTTGACAAATAGTTTTAGTGAGACTTTATCTGGTACTGGCACAACAGTACTGGGTTAACTGAGACTGGCACAAGAGTACTGGGTTAACTGAGACTGGCACAAGAGTACTGGGTTAACTGAGACTGGCACGAGAGTACTGGGTTAACTGAGACTGGCACAAGAGACTGGCAAAACAGTACTGGGTTAACTGAGACTGGCACAATAGTACTGGGTTAACTGAGACTGGCACGAGAGTACTGGGTTAACTGAGACTGGCACAAGAGTACTGGGTTAACTGAGACTGGCACGAGAGTACTGGGTTAACTGAGACTGGCACAAGAGTACTGGGTTAACTGAGACTGGCACAAGAGTACTGGGTTAACTGAGACTGGCACAAGAGTACTGGGTTAACTGAGACTGGCACAATAGTACTGGCTTAACTGAGACTGGCACAAGAGACTGGCAAAACAGTACTGGGTTAACTGACACTGGCACAAGAGACTGGCACAACAGTACTGGGTTAACTGAGACTGGCACAAGAGACTGGCACAACAGTACTGGGTTAACTGAGACTGGCACAAGAGTACTGGGTTAACTGAGACTGGCACAATAGTACTGGGTTAACTGAGACTGGCACAAGAGACTGGCAAAACAGTACTGGGTTAACTGAGACTGGCACAAGAGACTGGCACAACAGTACTGGGTTAACTGAGACTGGCACAAGAGACTGGCACAACAGTACTGGGTTAACTGAGACTGGCACAAGAGTACTGGGTTAACTGAGACTGGCACAAGAGTACTGGGGAAACAAGGGGGACATATCCTTGGCAGTTGTTTGTCCCAGATTCTTATGGTGGGGATTGTGATGGTGATGATGTTGGTAATTGTGCTCGTTAAGATGATGTGGATGAATATGATGATGATTGTGGTTATGCTGATGAGAAAAAAACAAGGACTGTTTGGATGAGGAATTAATTTACTGACTTAGTCGCTCCTCTTCTACCGAGAGGTGTAGAGGTATGAGGAATTAATAAAAACAGTAATTGACCAAAGTTGGCAAATGTGTTTATTAGATTTTTTCTCTTTATTGAAAGCACATGCACTTAAATATTCGAATATTCTATTTCTATTCGAATCGATACCGAATATTGAATTAAATGGACTATTAGTATTCGGCAGAATAGTACACTGTAATCGAATACGAATAGATCAAAGAGCGACTTTATCATTTACTACCAAGTAAGTTGAGTAAATTTCAGTTGAATTCCATGCTAAATTGACACATGGCTTCTTGCGATGAGTACTTGATTGTGTCGCTGGTTGCATGAGGAGATTATTCAGAGAATATGCAGCCAGTCAGGTGAAACCAAATGTATAAGTTTCAGCTCGTCATCGCATTGTGACCTTTGTCTATGTTTAGATAGTACCTTCTTTTGCTGTATTGTACAATGACGTTTCATTTGTTTAAGAAATATGATTCAGTATTCTATAGCTACGAGCTAATACTAAGTAGCATATCTTTTGCAGAATGCCGCTTCTTACAACCGTCACCGATTTGGTTGCTAGAAGTTTCTTGGAAGGTGGATAGTACGGTAGGTACAAACCCAGTGTGTGTCAAACTAGACACGGTGGGAATTGAACGGGTGCGTTGGTGTTGTGAAAAACGAGCGAGTTATCTCTCCCCCCCCCCCCACATCACAGGACACGCCGCCTCCTTGCAGCCAGCAACGTTAGAGAAAAGCCTAGTCCAATTTAGAAATATGTGTGTGTGTGTGAATGAGTGTGTGTGAGTAGGTGGGTGTGAGTGAGTGTGTGTGTGAGTAAGTGTGTGTGTATGAGTGTGTGTGTGAATGAGTGTGTGTGAGTGTGTGTGAGTGAGTGTGTGTGAGTTTGTGTGTGTGTGAGTAGGTGGGTGTGAGTGAGTGTGTGTGTGAGTAAGTGTGTGTGAATGAGTGTGTGTGAGTGTGTGAATGAGTGTGTGTGAGTGTGTGTGAGTGAGTGTGTGTGAGTGAGTGTGTGTGAGTGTGTGTGAGTGTGTGTGAATGAGTGTGTGTGAGTGTGTGTGAGTGAGTGTGAATGAGTGTGTGTGAGTGAGTGTGTGTGAGTGAGTTTGTGTGTGTGAGTGAGTATGTGAATGCGTGTGTGTGAGTGAGTGTGTGTGAGTGAGTGCGTGTGAATGAGTGTGTGTGTGTGAGTGTGTGTGTGTGTGCGCGTGAGTGTGTGTGTGTGAGTGTGTGAGTGAGTGTGTGTGACTGAGTGGGTGAATATGTGTGTTAGTGAGTGTGTTGGAATATGTGTGTGTGAGAGAGTGTGTGTGAATATGTATGTCTGAGAGTATGTGTGAATATATGTGTGAGAGAGTGTGTGTGAATATGTATGTGAGAGAGTGTGTGTGGATATGTGTGTGTGAGAGAGTGTGTGTGAATATATGTGTGTGAGTGAGTATGTGTGAATATGTGTGTGTGAGTGAGTGTGTGCGAATGTGTGTGAGAGAGTGTGTGTGAATATGTGTGTGTGAGAGAGTGTGTGTGATTATGTGTGTGGGAGAGTGTGTGTGTGAGTGAGTGTGTGTGTGTGTATGTGTGTGTGAGTGGGTGTGTGTGAGTGTTTGAGAGTGTGTGTGAGTGTGTGTGTGTGTGTGAGTGTATGTGTGTGTATGTGTGAGTGTTTGTGTGTGTGAGTGTGTGAGTGTGTAAGTGAGTGTGTGTGATTGTTTGTGTGTATGAGTGTGTGAGTGAGTGTGTATGAATGTGTGTGAGGGTGTGTGTGAGAGTGTGTGTGTGAGTGTGTGTGAGTGAGTGTGTGTGTGAGTGAGTGTGTGTGTTTGTGCGTGTGCATGTGTATGCGTGTGAGTGAGTGTGTGTGTGAGTGAGAGTGTGTGTGTGAGTGAGTGTGTGTGTTTGTGTGCGTGTGAGTGTGTATGCGTGTGTGTGTGAGTGTGTGTGTGAGTGTGTGTGTGTGTGTGTGTGCGTGAGTGTGTGTGTGAGTGTGTGAGTGAGTGTGTGTGTGACTGAGTGGGTGAATGTGTGTGAGAGAGTGTGTTGGAATATGTGTGTGTGAGAGAGTGTGTATAAATATGTGTGTGAGAGAGTGTGTGTGAATATGTGTGTGAGAGTGTGTGTGTGAATATGTGTGTGTGTGAATATGTGTGTGTGAGTGTGTATGTGAGTGTGTGTGTGATTGTGTGTGTGTGCGTGTGTGTGTGAATATGTGTGTGAGAGTGTGTGTGTGAGTGTGTAAGTGAGAGAGTGTGTGTGAATATGTATGTGAGAGAGTGTGTGTGAATATGTGTGTGTGAGTGTGTGTGTGAA
Organism: Ariolimax columbianus; assembly: GCA_036924085.1. NCBI lineage: Eukaryota > Metazoa > Mollusca > Gastropoda > Stylommatophora > Arionidae > Ariolimax > Ariolimax columbianus. The sequence continues at coordinate 71,858,094 of JAVGWX010000017.1, forward strand.
TATGTATGTGAGAGAGTGTGTGTGAATATGTGTGTGAGAGAGAGTGTGTGAATATGTATGTGAGAGAGTGTGTGTGAATATGTGTGTGTGAGTGTGTGTGTGAATATGTGTGTCTGAGTGTGTGTGTGAGTGTGTGAGTGTGTAAGTGAGTGTGTAAGTGAGTGTGTGTATGTGAGTGTGTGTGTGAGTGTGTAAGTGAGTGTGTGTGTGGTTGTGTGTGTGAGTGTGTAAGTGAGTGTGTGTGTGAGTGTGTGTATGTGTGTGTGTCAGTAGATAGGATGACAATAAAACATTATGTTAGCTGACTAACACGATTATATCACGCAGCGCAGTAACCTCCAAAGCAGGAACAACGAAATACAACAACTATTAAAGGAAATATCGGTCGACGTGTTCAGCTGAACTTTGCATGCCAAACTGTCACTGACTGTTTGTGTCCTTGATGGACCGTGTATTCAAAACATTTTCGGGGCAAGCTGACACACATGTTGACCAGGTCAGACGGTGTTGACTTACAGAATATCCTGTATCATGTGGGTTACGTGCACTGATTTGGGCTGGTCTGTGAAGAAATCTGATCCCAGAACCAACAACATCCTCGATTAGGGAATGAGGGGAGTAGGTCAGTCCCATGATAAATGTTGGCATTAACACTGAGCCTTCCTGTTGGAGGGGTTGATGCCGTGTCGTCTTCTTACTCTTCTTTTCCTCCTTTTTCGTCTACTTCGTGGTTTTCTGTTCTTCTTCTTGTTCACCTTCTAATTATTGTTCTGTTCAGCCATCATCATGGTCTCCGTACCTGGCTGCCGCCTGCACCATGGGGGGAACAAAGTGCTCTCTGGGAGGAGGCAGCAACATGGGGGGGGGGGAACAAAGTGCTCTCTGGGGTCGGTCCTCTGATTGTGTGGAGGCTAGTCAACTGGTGTGTAGGCAGGGATCGGTCCTCTGATTGTGTGGAGGCTAGTCGACTGGTGTGTAGGCAGGGGTCGGTCCTCTGATTGTGTGGAGGCTAGTCAACTGGTGTGTAGGCAGGGGTCGGTCCTCTGATTGTGTGGAGGCTAGTCGACTGGTGTGTAGGCAGGGGTCGGTCCCCTGATTGTGTGGAGGCTAGTCGACTGGTGTGTAGGGAGGGGTCGGTCCTCTGATTGTGTGGAGGCTAGTCGACTGGTGTGTAGGGAGGGGTCGGTCCTCTGATTGTGTGGAGGCTAGTCGACTGGTGTGTAGGCAGGGGTCGGTCCCCTGATTGTGTGGAGGCTAGTCGACTGGTGTGTAGGCAGGGGTCGGTCCACTAGAGAATTGGGTTGAGGCTAGTCGACTGGTGTGTAGGCAGGGGTCGGTCCTCTGATTGTGTGGAGGCTAGTCGACTGGTGTGTAGGCAGGGGTCGGTCCTCTAATTGTGTGGAGGCTAGTCGACTGGTGTGTAGGCAGGGGTAAGTCTCCTGATTGTGCGGAGGCTAGTCGACTGGTGTGTAGGCAGGGGTCGGTCCCCTGATTGTGTGGAGGCTAGTCGACTGGTGTGTAGGCAGGGGTTGTTGCTGCTGGATATGTGAACAACAGAGTGTGCCAGTATCAGACGAAATTGTTCAGCTTGGCTGGTCTTTGGTAATGATAGACTGGCAGAGTTTACAATGACCTTAGGCAAACTGAAGGCCAAGAGAAGTGTCAAAGTTGATGACATCACACTGTAACGTACCAGGAATCGAGAGAGATGATTGGTTGAAAGTTGAGGGCCGACGCTAGAAACTTCATTGTAAAGTTCCAGAGACAGCCGCTCGAAAAAAGATAACTCGTAGATCCCCACAGCCCACTCCCCATAGCCCACTCCTCACAGCCCACCTCTCACAGCCCACTCCTCACAGACACTCCTCACAGCTCACCTCTCACAGCCCACTCCTCACAGACACTTTTTCACAGCCCACTCCTCACAGCCCACCTCTCACAGCCACTCCCCACAGCCCACTCATCACAGCCACTCCCCATAGCCACTCCCCACAACCCACTACCCACAGCTCACTCATAACAGCCCACTCCCCACAGCCCACTCACAACAGCCCACTCCCCACAGCCCACTCTCCACTCACAACAGCCCACTCCTCATAGCCCACTCCCCACAGCCCACTCCCCACAGCCCACTCCTCACAGCCTACTCCCCACAGCCCACTCCCCATAGCCCACTCCCCATTCCGGTTGCAACTTTTATTCTGTAGTAGAAACTTGGACAATGGAGAAACAACATTAGTGGACAGAAATGCACTTTTAAAATATAGATAAATAAAATAGAACAGGGCTGCATCTAGAGGAAGAAATATAAAACATTGCAGGAGCTCTTGAAGCAATTAAAAATCAAAGAGAGTTATTCAACGAAACTAGTCTCACATTTTGAGCAAATCAAACGTCATAACATGTCGGTGACAGCAATTCTAGAGGCAATGTGGAGATCAAAGTGCTAGAGGTAGGTAGATACAGCTATAAGTGGGAGGAAGCTATCAGCTGATGGACTGTGGCATGCATGTCAGAGCCAGATACAGCTATAAGTCAAAGGAAGCTATCAGCTGATGGACTGAAATGCCTGTCAGAGCCAGATACAGCTATAAGTGAGAGGAAACCATCAACCGATGGACTGAAATGCCTGTCAGGTTCTACATCCTAGACAAGAGATCAAGAATGTTGAAGGATCAATGCCGTGACATAACAAAAGGACCCACGGTGTTGAGTTGACTCAATCTGAGTTCATCTCCTTCTTGTGGCAGAGTATGTTCGTCTCATGGAGGTACGCAATTCGACACCAGAGTTAGTATTCCTTGAAATTGTGTTATGTTGTTCATTATATTTGTATGTCTTATCTTGTCTTATCCACTTGTGCTGTGAGGCTACTTGGTGAGCAGTAGGTTTCTGTCCAAAGCCAGGAGCGTCGTTGAAGTAGTCATTAAAGGCATTACGATTAAAAATATATTCCCAACATTTCCTGTCCACCTCGTTCTCAGTGTATTACGGTTGAGAAAACCAGATCGTTTTGCGTTATAGACGCACAGGAGTAGTTTGTCAGGTTGGACTCATGCTGCACAGTGTCCTAACGACTAGACATTCATTTTGCGTTATAGACGCACAGGAGTAGTTTGTCAGGTTGGACTCATGCTGCACAGTGTCCTAACGACTAGACATTATCACGGTATATCTTCTTCTTCTTCTTCGTACGCTGTCAGACGTCAACTTGAATTTGTTCGAAGAAAGCAGCTGTCATCCTGAGGCTGTCGACACTGCCATAGAGCTTGTCTAGTGTTGCCACTGGTGATGGCCATATGTGCTTTCTCTGGTCCTCGTATATCGGGCAATTTTGCAGCAGATGTTCAACGGTTATTTTCCCTGTGCCACAGGTGCATTCGTCAGTGCCACCCATCTTCAGTTTATCTCACGGTATATGACAGGTCACGAGTAGAAGAGAACTGGACGTTCAAGCTTAGTGTGACACCGCCGGAAGTGGTCACCAAGGTAGACTACTCTCACAAGAGAACGACAAGTCTGCTGGAAGCCATTCATCTTGTCTTTGTGGTCAGCCGGTCCGTGCTTCCATGATCTGGTACTACAAACATTCCACGTTTATTATGTGTTGATGAGCATCAAAAGGTTTAGGAGCTATAGTTGCTTATAGAAAAGGCACAATGATACAAGTAACGGACTTCCAAAGTAAGGCTGCTAGCTTTGTGATGTTGATGGTATCCGTGAATCGTGTTGTCTGTCGAGTGTCGACGTGTGTCACTGTGTAGACGTAGTGTGTGTCGTGTCATTGTGGCAAAATGAAACAAGTTCCTTTTATATGTTGTCTGCTCTGTTTCTTTATTCTGACATTGTGGTCTTAATGTAAGAAAGCCAGCTGCTAACAGTACAATGCTATTTTAGTTGTGGAATCCCTAGGATAAGCGATATAGAAGCAGACCAAAACAAACAATGAAACATGGATACGTAACTCTATTAGTCTATACTGATAATACTCTATACTAACACTAGTCTATTATACAAATGACTTAAAGAATAGATAAACTTATTAAGTTATTACTAATCTTAGCATGGAGGACAATTACTCACAAACGAGTCAAGAGAAAGCTCAAGCATATATCTCAGGACAAGTGGACTTAACTTAACGTCTTTATGCTGGTTTAGAAGACTCTGCAGAGTCTGTATACAACCAGTTCCAATTACATCATCTTGCTCTAGAAGCTGTACGCATCCAATCTATTCTTAAATGCATTGACCGTCCCAGCCTCCACCACCTCACTTGGCAATGCATTCCAAGCATTCACAACTCTCTGGCTAAAGAAATACTTCCTAATATCTCATCTGGACCTCTCCTTAGTCAACTTGTAGCTGTGCCCTCTTGTCCTTGTTGGTGGTTGTACTTTAAAAAACGTGTTATAGTCTACCTTATCCATTCCTCTGATCATCTTATACACCTGTATTAAGTCACCTCGAATTCTCCACTCTTTTAGACACTGTAGGCCGGTTCTTTTTAATCTTTCCTCATAACTGTAATTCTGGAATCCCACTATCAGCGTTGTCGCTCTTTTTTGTATTCTCTCCAGCATGTCTATATCCCCTCTCTGATAAGGACTCCACACCTGTACACAGTACTCCAATGTAGGTCTAACTAATGCTTTATACAGTTTGACTATCACCTCCTTGCTCCTATGTTTAATATTTCTTTTTATCATCCCTAACATTGCATTTGCCTTTTTTACTGCTACCTGAACTTGCTCCCTCACCTTACATGTATGATCTATTATAACCCCTAAGTCCCTTTCTTTATCTATCTTTCTAATATTGTTCTCTCCCATTCTGTAATTATGTTCCATATTGGATCTACCCATGTGCATGACTGTACATTTATCTACATTAAACTCCATTTGCCAGATTACAAACCATTCTCGAATTTTATCTAAATCCGACCTCAATATATCCACTTCTGCTTTAGATGAGACACTACTGCATAGTTTTGTATCATCAGAAAAACTTGGCATGTGTTTGTTGAAGACCCTTTCTGATCTCTACAGTTTACAGGGAGCTAAACAGGTTTTGATTTTAATGATCTTGACTTTTACCTCTCTGCCCACAAACTTGGCACAATTTCCCCTCCTGCTGCATTATTTTTCACGACGCCACGTCGTTTAACTGTGGTTGCTACTTTAAGAGAACATTTTTATTTGATGGTCATTTGATATGATTTGTTTGTGAGTAGAGAGAATAAATTAATAAAGAATTTGGTTATTGTTTTTGTTGTGCGTGTGTTTCTGATAGAAACAAAAATTAAGGTGATAGTGTTGAAACAACAGCACTCTTTGACTTACCCCCTTTCAGCATCTCTTGGTTGAAATAAAATCTGCAACAATGAATTACCCATGTTTGCCGTAATGGTTATGTCTGCCACTTTGACTATAAACGTAATTATTGTATCTAAATGTACAATCTAAACATAACTACCTCCGATAAATCCGTTGCTGAAATTTGACTCCCCCATTCCCAATAATCGGTAAATCTTTAAATCCGAGCGAAAAATAACAGAAATCATTTCCAAACGCCTAAAGCTAATTCCATGATCACCATTGTTATTATCTAACAGTACATTACGGAAATCAGAACTCTCTACAATTAAAGAGCAGTATTGTTCAGAATATTACTACTATTAGATACGGCCACCGCTATGCAACAGTTACATAAGTCGGACAGACTCGACGTACACGTCGTAATGGTTAATATTAAATCAGAACTATACAGACACCCACTATAAAAGATCATTAGCTGGGAGGCTGTTGATGATCGTGATGAGGAGCGTACCTTAACCAATAGATTTGTGCTGCATCATGAGAACTTAGGTTCATATTTATTGCTAGAATGAGAAGCAAGGTCGTTGTAAAGTGGAGTAGTGCATGTGACAGCAACCTCCAGTATGTGACAGCAACCTCCAGTATGTGACAGCAACCTCCAGTATGTGACAGCAACCTCCAGTATGTGACAGCAACCTCCAGTATGTGACAGCAACCTCCAGTATGTGACAGCAACCTCCAGTATGTGACAGCAACCTCCAGTATGTGACAGCAACCTCCAGTATGTGACAGCAACCTCCAGTATGAGACAGGAAACAGCAACCTCCAGTATGAGACAGGAAACAGCAACCTCCAGTATGAGACAGGAAACAGCAACCTCCAGTATGAGACAGGAAACAGCAACCTCCAGTATGAGACAGGAAACAGCAACCTCCAGTATGAGACAGGAAACTGCAACCTCCAGTATGAGACAGGAAACAGCAACCTCCAGTATGAGACAGGAAACAGCAACCTCCAGTATGAGACAGGAAACAGCAACCTCCAGTATGAGACAGGAAACTGCAACCTCCAGTATGAGACAGGAAACAGCAACCTCCAGTATGAGACAGGAAACTGCAACCTCCAGTATGAGACAGGAAACAGCAACCTCCAGTATGAGACAGGAAACAGCAACCTCCAGTATGAGACAGGAAACAGCAACCTCCAGTATGAGACAGGAAACAGCAACCTCCAGTATGAGACAGGAAACAGCAACCTCCAGTATGAGACAGGAAACAGCAACCTCCAGTATGAGACAGGAAACAGCAACCTCCAGTATGAGACAGGAAACTGCAACCTCCAGTATGAGACAGGAAACAGCAACCTCCAGTATGAGACAGGAAACAGCAACCTCCAGTATGAGACAGGAAACAGCAACCTCCAGTATGAGACAGGAAACAGCAACCTCCAGTATGAGAAAGGAAACTGACTTCAGTTTCGAGTTATCTATTTCGACCTCTCTACTGAGGGTCATTATAGCCTTACTTCAGAAGGGTTGGATTTGGCAGAAGTGGATGTCGAACATACAGGCCACAAACTTTCAGAGGTTTATTTGGGTCATATCTCCTAACTATACTGGCGTTTATAAAATTGCTAGCTTGCAGATCTTGAAGGCACATATAGTTGGAACTTGGTAAGCAATAGGGGTGACAATCTGAGGTCAATCAATAGCCTCCTCTTAGAGGAGGATGACATAGCAATCGATGGACCAGTACTCCACAGACTATAACATTTAGAATTAAACATGAGTTCATGCGGAGAGGATGCAGTAATGTGTGCATCCAGCAAGCTGTGCGGACCATCAGTATCCAGGATTGTATCCAGCAAGCTGCTGGGGCCATCAGTATCCAGGATTGTATCCAGCAAGCTGCAGGGACCATCAGTGTCCAGGATTGTATCCAGTAAGCTATGGGGACCATCAGTATCCAGTAAGCTATGGGGACCATCAGTATCCAGCAAGCTTTGCGGACCACCAGTATTCAGGATTGTATCCAGCAAGCTGCAGGGACCATCAGTATCCAGGATTGTATCCAGCCAGCTGTGGGGACCATCAGTATCCAGGAAGCTGTGGAGACCAATATCCAGGATTGTATCCAGCAAGCTGTGGGGACCATCAGTATCCAGGATTGTATCCAGCAAGCTGTGGGGACCATCAGTATCCAGGATTGTATCAAGCAAGCTGTGGAGACCATCAGAATCCAGGATTGTATCCAGCAAGCTGTGGGGACTATCAGTATCCAGCAAGCTGTGGCATCAGTATCCAGGATTCCAGTGACGTAGCAGATCAGAAAGCAGTAGAGTATTTAGGTACACAAGACTTTCAAACAGAACAATTGAGAGCCTTAGAAGGATTTGAATCTCAGTATAGGAATAGCCTGAGGTAGTTGGATATGTAAGTTGTTAATAGGTTTAAAGTGATACAACATGTTGAATTATTATAAAAATGATTCAGAGATTAATGAACTAATGCGAAATAACTGTTTATGGTCATGTCGCTCAATCACTTGTTCTGTCATAGTCAAGAAATTTGGTGAGTATAGAATGTTTTCATGCAAGTGCATAGAAGATAATGTTCAATATAATGTTGTCTGTATCTCATTGCCAAATGTCTTCTGTCTTAACAGTTTTTTCATGTTATAAAAGTCTACATTCATCCTTCTTATACATTCATCCTTCTTATACATTCATCTTTCTTATACATTCATCTTTCTTCTGTATTTTTGTGGTCTTATAATTGTTTTATTCTTCACATTTTATTAATATATTTCTTTAGGTTTGATCCAGACATTTTCTAAATAATATTTCAATAAAGGTATACTAGATGTATAACTTTAGCAGTGATGTAATGATGGATTGACTGGATGAGAGTGGGCCACAAGGGTTCAGTTAACTGGATTGACAGTTGTTACTAGTGGTCTAATGATGGATTGACTAGATGGGTGGGTCACCAAGGGTTTAGTTGACTGGATTGAGAGTTGTTAGAAGTGGTCTAATGATGGATTGACTAGATGAGTGGGCCACCAAGGGTTTAGTTGACTGGATGAGTGGGCCACCAAGGGTTTAGTTGACTGGATGAGTGGGCCACCAAGGGTTTAGTTGACTGGATGAGTGGGCCACCAAGGGTTTAGTTGACTGAATGAGTGGGCCACCAAGGGTTTAGTTGACTGGATTGAGAGTTGTTAGTAGTGGTCTAATGATGGATTGACTGGATGAGTGGGCCAACAAGGGTTTAGTTGACTGGATCAGTGGGCCACCAAGGGTTTAGTTGACTGGATGAGTGGGCCACCAAGGGTTTAGTTGACTGAATGAGTGGGCCACCAAGGGTTTAGTTGACTGAATGAGTGGGCCACCAAGGGTTTAGTTGACTGGATGAGTGGGCCACCAAGGGTTTAGTTGACTGGATGAGTGGGCCACCAAGGGTTTAGTTGACTGAATGAGTGAGCCACCAAGGGTTTAGTAACTGGTTGAGAGTGGGCCAGCAAGGATTGAATCATGTGACGTCATCATAATTGAGTTATAATACGAGCCGCTGCTTAGGATACGTTTGTGTAGTTAAAACTAATCGACAGCACTATGATATGAGGTGCTACCCAATCTGAAACAGGCATGGACAAGTTACGATTGAAGGAAGAAGTAGGCAGGTTAAAAGGAATGGCTGATGGGAGAAGAAATGGGTGAGTTAGAGGCGGGAAATGTTATGCAGGGCAGGAGTATAAGAACGGGGGGGGAAACTTTGAGTGTTGGACCGGTGTTCTTGCTTTCATATTGTATAGTAGGGACAGTGTGGGCTAGTGGTTACGTAACACGGCTCACAATCCGAGGGTGCGTGATTCGCTCCCCATCACAGCATCGGCCGTTATCCCGGGGAAGCAAACCCTTAGAAAATGCAGGAGGAAGCAGACCCTTACATAAAATGCAAGCCGAAGTCAGATGCACTGGGCCGACAGGTGCAAAATAGAAACCGCAGTGCAACGCATATCGCCTTTGGGAAATAGAAAAATAAGGCGATCGCAAAAGAAAATTTAAATATTGAATAGTTTAATTGATGGAATGCATGTTCTTCTCGAGTATGCACATCAACTTGTAAATTTTCATCTAGTTAACCGCATTAAGAGTTTTTAACCAAATTCTGGCGGTTATATCATGATATTTAGAAGACTTACAAATATGATAAGAACTAACTAATGTGATAATTAATTAACATCTTTCTGTTATCCCTCAACATGCAGGTCATTTGATTTTTGTTTCCGCTGAATGCATAATGGCTGTTTATTTTCAGAAATTGGAGCTGGCCTAGCAGGATTTGGAGCAGTGTTCTTGCTTCTAGGCATAGTGTTACTGTTTGACAAAGGGCTGCTAGCTATAGGCAATGTAAGTTTCTGCAAAGTTTTATTCACTCTTTATGTTTTTTGTCCTATGTGTAGTTTCTGCTTCTTCTTCCTCAGATCGAGGTTGTGGTTTCTCTTACATCGTCTGATAAAGGTTGTGGTTTCTCTTACATCCCCAGATTGAGGTTGTGGTTTCTCTTACATCCTCATATCGAGGTTGTGGTTTCTCTTACATCGTCTGATAAAGGTTGTGGTTTCTCTTGCATCGTCTGATCAGGGTTATGGTTTCTCTTACATCCCCAGATCAAGGTTGTGGTTTCTCTTACATCCCCAGATTGAGGTTATGGTTTCTCTTACATCCTCAGATTTAGGTTGTGGTTTATCTTACATCCTCAGATCAAGGTCACAGTTTCTCTTACATCCTCTGATCAAGGTCCTGGTTTATCTTACATCCTCAGATCAAGGTCAGTGTCTCTTACATCCTAAGATCAAGGTCACAGTTTCTCTTACATCCTCAGATCAAGGTCACAGTTTCTCTTACATCATCATACCAAGGAAACAGTTTCTCTTACATCCTAAGATCAAGGTCAGTTTCTCTTACATACTCAGATCAAGGTCCTGGTTTCTCTTACATACTCAGATCAAGGTCAGTTTCTCTTACATACTCAGATCAAGGTCCTGGTGTCTCTTACATCCTCAGATCAAGGTCAGTTTCTCTTACATCCTCAGATCAAGGTCACAGTTTCTCTTACATCCTCAGATCAAGGTCACAGTTTCTCTTACATCCTCAGATCAAGGTCACAGTTTCTCTTACATCCTCAGATCAAGGTCACAGTTTCTCTTACATCCTCAGATCAAGGTCACAGTTTCTCTTACATCCTCAGATCAAGGTCACAGTTTCTCTTACATCCTCAGATCAAGGTCACAGTTTCTCTTACATCCTCAGATCAAGGTCACAGTTTCTCTTACATCCTCAGATCAAGGTCCCGATTTCTTTTACAAAGGCCACCATTGTTTGTAAGGTTGTTTTATCTCTGTACATCTTTTGTTTTATCTCTGTACATCTTTTTGTTTTATCTCTGTACATCTTTTTGTTTTATCTCTGTACATCTTTTTGTTTTATCTCTGTACATCTTTTTGTTTTATCTCTGTACATCTTTTGTTTTATCTCTGTACATCTTTTGTTTTATCTCTGTACATCTTTTGTCTCATCTGTCTTGTGAGGCCAATATTATTCTCTCTCTTCCTGTGTGAGCGTGCAAGTTTAAAACATGTGTTCCATGGTTATGGTATGCTCCGCACACCTGTCATCTGTTCCAACCCTCATTTTGTTGTAAAGATGAGCCTTGAGTCTGTTATGCCCAGTTTTCAGTCTGCAGATGGCAGCTTGCTCTTCTCCAGCTAAATCGTAGTAGTTGTCTTCTTTTTCCTGAATTTGGCTTTAATTATAGTCCTGAAAATAATCCATGAAATTCCTATCCAAGCTGTGTGGCCACCAGTAAATCTAAGATAAGCAAATATCTGCATCCTCTGCTATCTCTTACAGAGGGCACCGTTATTTGTAAGGCCTTTTTATCTGTGTACAGCTTTTTTGTCTCTTCTGTCTTGCGATGCCAATATTATTCTATCTCTTCTATCTGCTATCGTTTTAACTACCACACCTGGCCACTGGGCCAAGGTAGTTCAAGACGACAGACTGGGGTTGATGATAGGGCAGATCTTACTCAATGAAAGCACAAGTGCAGTGACAAGACATTCGATGATTTCATAAGTCTCTCTATCCTGACGCTGTCGCCATCATGTTATAAACTTCTGATTCTAAAAAAATAGTAAGTTACTGATGAGAAAAATAGAGGATCTCTGTACCTCCAGAAACATTGTAAAAGGTGACTAAAGAGTGTTGCGCATGGAGCTAGCGACCTCATTGTATAAAACAAATTGCAGCAGAAGCCACCATTGAGGAAGTTCACAAACGTCGAAGTCGTCCAATGGGCAGGTCTCGAGAACACACTCACAATGTTAAACTGTTGCCGTTTGGCCCTATTTGGACATGTGACTCGCCTCGCGGAGGATGTCTCCATCTACCAGCTCTTAAAGGAAGACCATGCACGTAAACAATGGGAAGTGACCCTATGTTTTTATATGTGCATGTGATTTGTTCATGTTTTGTCTGTGTGATTTGTTCATGTTTGGTCTGTGTGTGTGATTTGTTCATGTTTTGTCTGTGTGATTTGTTCGTGTTTGGTCTGTGTGATTTGTTCATGTTTTGTCTATGTGTGGGATTTGTTCATGTTTTGTCTGTGTGATTTGTTCATGTTTTGTCTATGTGTGGGATTTGTTCATGTTTTGTCTGTGGGATTTGTTCATGTTTTGTCTGTGTGATTTGTTCATGTTTTGTCTATGTGTGGGATTTGTTCATGTTTTGTCTGTGTGCAATCATTTTGACCATTTCTTGTTTGGTCCACTCCATTTCATAACTGGTACGCAGTGTCTCACACTTTCCTAGCACGTCCTGGTAAGACTAAATTATACTACTCATGTTACACTTACCTGGCACATCCTGGTACGTGTCTCACTCTTACCTGGCACATCCTGGTACATATCTCATGCTTACCTGGCACATCCTGGTACGTGTCTCACACTTACCTGGCACATCCTGGCACGTGTCTCACACTTACCTGGCACATCCTGGCATGTGTCTCACAATTGCCTGGCACATCCTGGTACGTGTCTCACACTTACCTGGCACATCCTGGCCTCTGTCTCACACTTACCTGGCACATCATGTCTTGTTATGATTTGTTAGTTCTTTTTGTTAATTTCTTGACCCTATTGAAGACATTGTGGTCGTAACACAGATATCGTTACGTCTGTGTCCTGGCAGGGTCACTGAGTCCTACGTGAATGTATCAATCTCAAGAAATGTATGTCCTTTCTATTTCAGATCCTCCTTATCTGTGGCCTTACTTTCGTTATTGGCCTGGAAAGAAGTTTCCGATTCTTCTTCCAGCGTCACAAGTTGAAGTCCACGGGGTTCTTCATTGGAGGCATGCTAGTGGTCCTGCTGGGCTGGCCCGTTGTTGGGATGTGTCTGGAGCTGTATGGGTTCTTCTTGTTGTTTAGGTAAGTCTTGGAACATAACTTATCATTTTCATGAACTCTTGACCGTCCGAATGAACTAAATTTCTGCCTCGACATCCAAAACATTAACAGCTACTCCCCTTTTAAATTGACATAAAAACATGACAAAAAAGCTAACGGAGTCAGGAACTCCATGGAACTGTTGGACAGAAACAGACCAAATAGAGAGATTGAAATGGTAGGATAGGATCACTGATGTGAAACTGTTGGACAGAACCAGACAGATATCAGTGGAGCATGATGAAAGGACAACTCGCTGCATTGGATAAAACACTAAGGAAAGCAGTTGATTGCATAACAAGACAGTCTCTGTTCTGAATCCTCAAGACAAGAAAAGTAGAGGGAGACCAAAACACACAAAGAGAAGAAAGCTGGAAACAAGAATAAAAGAAATGAGGAAGATGTGGGCCGAGCTGGAACAGACAGTCTAGGATAGGAAGATGTGGGCCGAGCTGGAACAGACAGTCCAGGATGGATAAGATGTGGGCCGAGCTGGAACAGACAGTCTAGGATAGGAAGATGTGGGCCGAGCTGGAACAGACAGTCTAGGATAGGAAGATGAAAGGGATTGATTGATTGACTGAGGACTACTACCACAGCTACTGCTTCTGCTGCTAATATTACTACATTAACTACTACTGTGCTTCTACTACTATCGCCATCTACTACCACTCCTGATTCCACTACTATCACTCCTGATTCCACTACTAACACTCCTGATTCCACTACTATCACTCCTGATTCCACTACTATCACTCCTGATTCCACTACTATCACTCCTGATTCCACTACTATCACTCCTGATTCCACTACTACCACTCCTGATTCCACTACTATCACTCCTGATTCCACTACTATCACTCCTGATTCCACTACTATCACTCCTGATTCCACTACTATCACTCCTGATTCCACTACTATCACTCCTGATTCCACTACTATCACTCCTGATTCCACTACTATCACTCCTGATTCCACTACTATCACTCCTGATTCCACTACTATCACTCCTGATTCCACTACTATCACTCCTGATTCCACTACTATCACTCCTGATTCCACTACTATCACTCCTGATTCCACTACTATCACTCCTGATTCCACTACTATCACTCCTGATTCCACTACTATCACTCCTGATTCCACTACTATCACTCCTGATTCCACTACTATCACTCCTGATTCCACTACTATCACTCCTGATTCCACTACTATCACTCCTGATTCCACTACTATCACTCCTGATTCCACTACTATCACTCCTGATTCCACTACTATCACTCCTGATTCCACTACTATCACTCCTGGTTCCACTACTATCACTCCTGATTCCACTACTATCACTCCTGATTCCACTACTATCACTCCTGATTCCACTACTATCACTCCTGATTCCACTACTATCACTCCTGATTCCACTACTATCACTCCTGATTCCACTACTATCACTCCTGATTCCACTACTATCACTCCTGATTCCACTACTATCACTCCTGATTCCACTACTATCACTCCTGATTCCACTACTATCACTCCTGATTCCACTACTATCACTCCTGATTCCACTACTATCACTCCTGATTCCACTACTATCACTCCTGATTCCACTACTATCACTCATGGTTCCACTACTATCACTCATGGTTCCACTACTATCACTTCTACAAAACCAAGATCACTCCACCAATTATGGCTCTTCTATTAAACCTAACTGTTTATGTTCCTTGCAGCGGTTTCTTCCCAGTGGCTGTTGGTTTCTTGAGGAATGTACCAGTTGTAGCCACATTTCTAAACCTGCCTGGTATCAGATTGGTGAGGTTGCTGTTGTGTTTGTGGTGTATCTGTTGCTGTTGTGTTTGTGGTGTATCTGTTGCTGTTGTGTTTGTGGTGTATCTGTTGCTGTTGTGTTTGTGGTGTATCTGTTGCTTTTGTGTTTGTGGTGTATCTGTTGCTGTTGTGTTTGTGGTGTATCTGTTGATGTTGTGTTTGTGGTGTATCTGTTGTGTTTGTGGTGTATCTGTTGTGTTTGTGGTGTATCTGTTGTGTTTGTGGTGTATCTGTTGTGTTTGTGGTGTATCTGTTGTGTTTGTGGTGTATCTGTTGTGTTTGTGGTGTATCTGTTGTGTTTGTGGTGTATCTGTTGTTGTTGTGGTGTATCTGTTGTGTTTGTGGTGTATCTGTTGTGTTTGTGGTGTATCTGTTGTTGTTGTGGTGTATCTGTTGTGTTTGTGGTGTATCTGTTGTGTTTGTGGTGTATCTGTTGTTGTTGTGGTGTATCTGTTGTGTTTGTGGTGTATCTGTTTTGTTTGTGGTGTATCTGTTGTGTTTGTGGTGTATCTGTTGTTGTTGTGGTGTATCTGTTGTTGTTGTGGTGTATCTGTTGTTGTGGTGTATCTGTTGTGTTTGTGGTGTATCTGTTGTTGTTGTGGTGTATCTGTTGTTGTTGTGGTGTATCTGTTGTGTTTGTGGTGTATCTGTTGTGTTTGTGGTGTATCTGTTGTGTTTGTGGTGTATCTGTTGTGTTTGTGGTGTATCTGTTGTGTTTGTGGTGTATCTGTTGTGGCTGGCAGTGATGGCAATGGGTATATTCTCCGAGTCTCTGACCTAGCGTTGACCAGTTGTAACTAGCTTGTATGTCTGTTATTTGCTGTGTCTCTAGATATAAAAATGATTATTGTTGTTGAAAGCTACTCGGAACCAAAAAATGGTCCAGTGACCGCACAAGGACAGAATCAAAGCGACACTTATGTTATGGCCATATGCCTACTTCGGGGACAATATATATGTCACAATGTCTGCCTTGATATATATATATATAATTTGAACATATTTTCTCCTGATAGTATTGAGTATCTCTTGATATCTGTGTGGTTTTTGTTCATGTCTCTCTAATCATATTAACCAGTTCTTGTTTGGTCCACTCTACTTCATAACTGGCATACCATGTCCCACACTTACCTGCCACATCCTGGTGTGGTGTTGAACTCAAACCATTCATGTTACATTATGTCTGATCTTTTTTGTTGTGATTTGTTAGTAGTTTTAGTTTGTTCTTTGTCCCCGACGAAGTTCTTGTGACTGTAGCGTAGATATCATTTTGTTTTCTGTCCAGTTTTGTGCAGTCACCGAGCCATTGCCTGCCTATTTTGTTGTCCACTTCAAAGCTGCTTGTACTGAGTTTACCTGTTGATGGTTTGACTTTGGTAGCGGGCTACAGTGAAGCTCCTTACATCCTGGGGTGTACTTTATAAGGTGGACTGATCCTCCTAGCTGTAGTGTAATTGATGGCTCCTTAGTAAGCTCACCACTGTGGGGATTACATAGTTGATCCCCACCTTATTGACCCGACTATTCTGACACAACCTGAGAGACTAGCGGAGACATGTGGCGGGATCTTGATCACTATGCTAATTTGTTGCTCCCCAATAAATATGAAGAGTTATCTTCAGCCTTGACGGCAGTTGTTGCCATGGTAACCACCAAATATGGTCCAACCCTTATTGCTTTCATTTGTTTGTTCTGTTCCTAAGCTATTCAGTTTTAAGGAGAGAAAGTACAGATGGATAGAACATATGTTCAGGAAGAATCGTAAAACTATAGCTCTACATGTGTGAACCCACAGAATGGATAATGGGAGGCAAGAGAACAACTGGCAGATAAGAGGGAAAGCAAAACAGATGGAGCTTTATAGCCAAAGTTCTCGAGAGGCCACCCAAACTAAAAATTGGTGGGGAGTGATCGTTACAGCTGGTTATGTTCCTATAGAAGTGGTGGGGAGTGATCGTTACAGCTGGTTATGTTCCTATAGAAGTGGTGGGGAGTGATCGTTACAGCTGGTTATGTTCCTATAGAAGTGGTGGGGAGTGATCGTTACAGCTGGTTATGTTCCTATAGAAGTGGTGGGGAGTGATCGTTACAGCTGGTTATGTTCCTATAGAAGTGGTGGGGAGTGATCGTTACAGCTTACTGTGTTCCCTAAGAATTATTGGGGTATAACGGTTGCAACACTGCCTGAACTGGCCAGCTGACCTTGGATATGGATATGGTACTTGAACTGAACTGACCAGCCGACCTTGGATATGGCACCTGAACTGAACTGACCAGCCGACCTTGGATACGGATATAGCACCTGAACTGAACTGACCAGCCGATCTTGGATACGGATATGAAACCTGAACTGACCAGCCGATCTTGGATACAGATATGACACCTGAACTGAACTGACCAGCCGATCTTGGATACGGATATGACACCTGAACTGATCAGCCGATCTTGGATCCAGATATGACACCTGAACTGAACTGACCAGCCGATCTTGGATACGGATATGACACCTGAACTGACCAGCCGATCTTGGATACGGATATGACACCTGAACTGATCAGCCGATCTTGGATACGGATATGACACCTGAACTTACCAGCCGATCTTGGATCCAGATATGACACCTGAACTGAACTGACCAGCTGATCTTGGATACGGATATGACACCTGAACTGACCTTTATAGTCAAGTAATATAGGCAAATGAAATAATCACCAATGGAGAAATCATCGAACAAGTACAGGCGTTTACATATTTGGGCCAAACCATCAAAGAAGTTGCCCGTAATAAGACGGAAATTAAGACCAGGATGTCGATGACAAAAAAGGGCTTCAGAGAAAAACAGAAATTGTTAACCTCAAAGAATATCAGGATAGAGCTGAGGACAAGAATAATTGACACTCATATATGGTCATATATTGCACTGTATGGGGATGAAACAAGATTGAAAGCGTTTGAAATGTGGTGCTACTGTCGAATGGAAAGAGGGAGTTGGACAAAAGGATGATCCTATGTTCTCACTGATGTCGGCGCACAAAGACAAATATTGAAAATGATAAACGATGGTTGAGTTGGCTGGGTCACAATATGAGACATGAAAGTCTTCTACAGAAGATACTAGAGGGCAAGACAAGGGAACTAGGGCGACCAAGACTAACTTACATCTCAGGCATGCTGGGACATTCAAGTACGGACCTATGCTGAAATGAAGAGAGTTGCAGAGGATAGAGTCAAATTGAGAGACATGCTCAGACAACCTTACAACCAGTCTCAGACAACCTTACAACCAGTATCAGACAACCTTACAACCAGTCTCAGACAACCTTAAATCCCTTTCAGACAACCTTACAACCAGTCCCAGACAACCTTATAACCAGTCTCAGACAACCTTAAAACCAGTTTCAGACAACCTTACAACCAGTGTCAGACAACCTTACAACCAGTCTCAGACAACCTTACAACCAGTCTCAGACAACCTTACAACCAGTCTCAGACAACCTTACAACCAGTCTCAGACAACCTTACAACCAGTCTCAGACAACCTTACAACCAGTCTCAGACAACCTTACAACCAGTCTCAGACAACCTTACAACCAGTCTCAGACAACCTTACACCCGGGACTGATCAACTAAATAATGATGACTTTTCTGATATTATTGATTGTATATTGATTGTATATTGTTGCTTGATTTCAATGATTATTATTGGATAGGAATGATTAGATGTTATTCCCAAGTGTTATTTAACTGCCCCATCTGGTGTTGCAGAAAACTTGTGCTCTGTCTGTGTTGCAGGTTGCAGACAAACTAGGAGAGTCTAAGGTAGCTGTATAAGACACCTTGCAGTATCCACAGTTTGGGATGTAAGGGCATTGGGCTTTGAGGTGCCTGCATATTCTCCTTGGTGTTGGCTAGCTATCTGGACAGAGACTGTATGACAGGCCAACATGGGTTGCCAGTTGGGCTCCAAGTTGCCTTGTCGCTGTTTCTATCTTGTTTTTAAAATGTTTGGTGGATGTAACGTCGAAAGTGTCAGGGGCAGGTGAAATATACTGACCATGACTGCACAAAGGACCTTTGTGCAGCACACTGACCAAGACCCCACCCCATGTCAGGGTCAAGTACAACATCCTGATCAAGATCTCACGAGGTCAAGTACAACATCCTGATCAAGTCCTCACGGGGTCAAGTACAACATCCTGATCAAGACCTCACAGGGTCAAGTAGTACATCCTGATCAAGACCTCACAGGGTCAAGTACAACATCCTGATCAAGACCTCACGGGGTCAAGTACAACATCCTGATCAAGACCTCACAGGGTCAAGTACAACATCCTGATCAAGACATCACAGGGTCAAGTACAACATCCTGATCAAGACCTCACAGGGTCAAGTACAACATCCTGATCAAGACCTCACGGGGTCAAGTACAACATCCTGATCAAGACCTCACAGGGTCAAGTAGTACATCCTGATCAAGACCTAACAGGGTCAAGTACAACATCCTGATCAAGACCTCATGGGGTCAAGTACAACATCCTGATCAAGACCTCACAGGGTCAAGTACAACATCCTGATCAAGACCTCACAGGGTCAAGTACAACATCCTGATCAAGACCTCACAGGGTCAAGTACAACATCCTGATCAAGACCTCACAGGGTCAAGTACAACATCCTGATCAAGACCTCACAGGGTCAAGTACAACATCCTGATCAAGACCTCACAGGGTCAAGTACAACATCTTGATCAAGACCTCACAGGGTCAAGTACAACATCCTGATCAAGACCTCACAGGGTCAAGTACAACATCCTGATCAAGACCTCACAGGGTCAAGTACAACATCCTGATCAAGACCTCACAGGGTCAAGTACAACATCTTGATCAAGACCTCACAGGGTCAAGTACAACATCCTGATCAAGACCTCACAGGGTCAAGTACAACATCCTGATCAAGACCTCAGAGATTGGAATGTTATCTGTGCAATATGTGTGGAGAAACACACGGCCATTTGAGTCTGTCCTCTCCATGAGAGGGAGAGGATGACAGCATGGTCTGCTTCCAGCACTTTAAGAGATAACCTTTGAGAGGATTCTACCACAGACTGCCAATTTGATATGAGAGGATTCTACGACAGACTGCCAATTTGATATGAGAGGATTCTACGACAGACTGCCAATTTGTTATGAGAGGATTCTACGACAGACTGCCAATTTGATATGAGAGGATTCTACGACAGACTGCCAATTTGATATGAGAGGATTCTACGACAGACTGCCAATTTGTTATGAGAGGATTCTACGACAGACTGCCAATTTGTTATGAGAGGATTCTACGACAGACTGCCAATTTGATATGAGAGGATTCTACGACAGACTGCCAATTTGATATGAGAGGATTCTACGACAGACTGCCAATTTGATATGAGAGGATTCTACGACAGACTGCCAATTTGATATGAGAGGATTTTACGACAGACTGCCAATTTGTTATGAGAGGATTCTACGACAGACTGCCAATTTGTTATGAGAGGATTCTACGACAGACTGCCAATTTGTTATGAGAGGATTCTACGACAGACTGCCAATTTGATTTGTTATTTGAGAGAAGACAAAAACATAACTGGATCTGATTGGTCAGTGTCTTTTTGTGTGTTGGTTTGTACCTGGTGTTTTCTTAACCGAACTGAACATCTTTATACTGGTTTAGAAGACTGCAGAGTCTGTATACAACCAGTTTCGTTGACATCACCTTGCTCTAAAAGCTATGTGCATCCAATCTATTCTTAAAAACATTAATTGACCCTGTTTCCACTATTTCCTGTGGCAATGCATTCCAAGCATTCACCAGTCTCTGACTAAAAAAATATTTCCTAATATCTAATGTGGATCTCTCTTTAGTCAGCTTGTAGCTATGCCCTCTTCTTATTGTGGGTGGCTGAAATTTGATAAACTTATATAGTCTAATTTATCGATTCCTCTGATCATCTTATAAACCTGTATTAAGTCACCACGAATTCTTCTCTCTTCTAGACACTGTAGGCCGGTTTTTCTGAGTCTTTCCTCATAACTGTAATTCTGGAATCCCACTATCATCTTTGTCGCTCTTTTTTGTATTCTTTCTAGCATGTTTATATCTCCTCTCTGATAAGGACTCCACACCTGTACACAGTACTCCAATCTAGGTCTAACTAATGCCTTATATAGTTTGCTATGTTAATATTTCCTGTTATCATACCTAACATTGCTTTTGCCTTTTTCACTGCTACCTGGACTTGCTCACTTACCTTACCTGTATGATCTATTTTAACCCCTAGGTCCCTTTCCTTATCTATCTTTCTAATATTGTTCTCTCCCATTCTGTAATTATGTTCCATATTGGATCTACCCATGTGTATGACTGTACATTTATCTACATTAAACTCCATTTGCCAGCTTACAGACCATTCTCGAATTTTACCTAAATCCGACCTCAATATATCCACTTCGGCTTTAGATGAGACACTACTGCACAGTTTTGTGTCATCAGCGAATGGTTCGATCGTGGATCCGACATCAATGTCGTTACTATATGTCAAGAACAACAGCCCTGTGGCACTTGTCGTTAATGAATTGACTTTGTCAGTCCAACTTAATGTTGTTCATCTGGTTTGACATGTCCCGTTCAACTGAGTGGCAAAGCTGGTAGAACACTAGTCTCTTGCTGTGAAGGGAGCGAACCCTAATAATCAGGATCAAGGGGAACATACTGCTCAAGACTTCCACCTCACGTCCTCGTTTGTGCTCCTGGAAACAGGATGTGTCACCGCAGTCAGGCCAACGAGGTTAATTTACTGAAGAGCCTCACATTGCACTACAGCTAGGAGGACCCTGGTGCACTTCAAGTATGTCTCAGGGATGTAAGAAGAGGCATTGCACCAACGGAACATCGAGGTCTCAGCACGAGCAACTTGTGTTGCAATCACCAGTCTAGACATATCTGTCTACCCACCTGGAAATGGAGACCTGGCTCACAGTTCAGGAAGACAAGGCAGTGAGTAATGGATCCTGTCATATAGTCTCTCACACCTCATCCCGGCTGGCAATACCAGTCATGGGACTACCTGTATTTTCACCTGTCCACACCTACATTTTTTTGTTACACCTGGTCATTGTTTGACTTCATTATGTTTTGGCTGTGGTCAGCTCTACTAAGTTGTTTTTTTCATTTTGTTTTCCCCTCATAGTTTTGTTCATTGACAGAAGCATGTTTGTGTGTGGATTGATTTTCTTGTTGCGCTATTATGTACAACATCTTCATGTATGCAGACTGACAACAACTTGAATGTGTCTAAAATAAATATTGATTAACCTGAGTTGATTCATCAAGTTTGTCTAGGATCTCTTTGTTTCTCTCTCTCTTTCTCAATATATACTCACACACATACATGCAAGTATAAGTCAGTAGGTAGGTCACAAACTGATATGGAATAGCTGAAAAATGTAGTTGGTAGTTTCTAAAGGTGTCATTAGGTGGCAGAAACATCCAGTTTTGTGGATGCTGTAGGTGGCAGAAACATCCAGTTTTGTGGATGCTGTAGGTGGCAGAAACATCCAGTTTTGTGGATGCTGTAGGTGGCAGAAACATCCAGTTTTGTGGATGCTGTAGGTGACAGAAACATCCAGTTTTGTGGATGCTGTAGGTGGCAGAAACATCCAGTTTTGTGGATGCTGTAGGTGGCAGAAACATCCAGTTTTGTGGATGATGTAGGTGGCAGATGTTAGGTATCACATACACAACTCAGATACAAAATGGCATCCATGCACACAGAGTATACCGTCACAGAACGGCACGTTGCTGTGTTTTTTTTTAGCGAAAAGGTCATTCTGCGAAGGATATTCATAAGGAAATGCTTCCTGTTTGCGGTGAGAAATTTTAGTTCTGTGAAGCGGCGCATAACTGGGTCAACATTCTCAAGGACACTCACAAATTGCCAAGGAAGCTGGACCAGATTTCAGCAGAAGCATCTATGTGGTGGGATGGGGAGATGATTTGAGTTGACAGGTGAGCAACGATAGACCATTTTGGAGTTGCAATAGGGTGGTCTCACGATAGCCTACAGCATAATGTACGGCCCCACAAGGGCTTCGTGAATGACAAATAAGTTGAACATATGAAGTACAAATGTGCCTGAGACATCAGACCACAGGCTTCCATGCTGCAGGTTTTGGTGGCTGAGACAGCAGACCACAGACTTCCATGCTGCAGGTTTTGGTGGCTGAGACAGCAGACCACAGACTTCCATGCTGCAGGTTTTGGTGGCTGAGACAGCAGACCACAACTTCCATGCTGCAGGTTTTGGTGGCTGAGACAGCAGACCACAGACTTCCATGCTGCAGGTTTTGGTGGCTGAGACAGCAGACCACAGACTTCCATGCTGCAGGTTTTGGTGGCTGAGACAGCAGACCACAGACTTCCATGCTGCAGGTTTTGGTGGCTGAGACAGCAGACCACAACTTCCATGCTGCAGGTTTTGGTGGCTGAGACAGCAGACCACAGACTTCCATGCTGCAGGTTTTGGTGGCTGAGACAGCAGACCACAGACTTCCATGCTGCAGGATTTGGTGGCTGAGACAGCGATGAGATAAGTGTATCAATGTTGGTGGAAATTATGTTGAGAAATAAGGAACAATGTCACTGCGACAATAATCGGTTTTCAAGTTCATATCTCATTTAGTTGTTTTTTTAAATAGCAATGTGTGACCTATTTACTGACTTGATGGTCTTCAGACCCCACACAGGCCACAACACACTGAAGTACCATCTATTCAATAAACTGAATATAGGTGCTACTGACGAATGCACCTGTGGTACTGGGGAAATTACCAGTGAACAGCTGCTGTAAAATTGCCCGACATACGAGACCCAGCGAAAGCATATATGTCCATCACTAGTGCCAACACCAGACAAGTTCTTTGGCAGTGTCGACGGCCTCAGGATGATTGCTGCTTTCTCTGAACACAAATTCAAGTCGGACATCTGACAGGGTACGACGAAGATCCGCGACAGCAATGTCTGCCATAGGACTGGCTCTACCTGTGTATTTTGTTACAACTCACGAGGAAGACATCACTCAGCGTGTGAACGATGTGCCTTGAGTGTGTAGCTAACTGGACAGGGCCCAATCTCTCCTGGACGATGTGCCTTGAGCGTGTAGCTAACTGGACAGGGCCCAATCTCTCCTGGACGATGTGCCTTGAGCATGTAGCTAACTGGACAGGGCCCAATCTCTTCTGGACGATGTGCCTTGACTGTGTAGCTAACTGGACAGGGCCCAATCTCTCCTGGACGATGTGCCTTGAGCATGTAGCTAACTGGACAGGGCCCAATCTCTTCTGGACGATGTGCCTTGACTGTGTAGCTAACTGGACAGGGCCCAATCTCTCCTGGACGATGTGCCTTGAGTGTGTAGCTAACCAGACAGGGTCCAATCTCTCCTGGACGATGTTCCTTGAGCATGTAGCTAACCAGGCAGGGCCCAATCTCTCCTGGACAATGTGCCTAGAGCATGTAGCTTAGCAGACAGGGCCCAATCTCCTGGACAATGTGCCTTGAGCATGTAGCTAACCAGACAGGGCCCAATCTCTCCTGGACAATGTGCCTTGAGCATGTAGCTTAGCGGACAGGGCGCAATCTCTCTTGGACAATGTGCCTTGAGCATGTAGCTTAGCGGACAGGGCCCAATCTCTCCTGGACAATGTGCCTAGAGCATGTAGCTTAGCGGACAGGGCGCAATCTCTCCCAGTTGATGTATTAGTTCATTTTTAGCCTGTGTGAACATTTTCTAGCCACACAAAACCTGCACTTTCAGTAAAACAGGACCATGGAAACCAAACTTGTAGATTAGAAGTGAATGGACAAAGTCAAGTTAGCATCAAGTGAACATTCCTCACTAGCTTTCCAAATTCAAATTTGCCCAAAGGGATATGCTGTGTATCCGAGCATTTAAACAAGCATGTGCCCCCTGTCAGGTAGCCGGGTATTCGTAGTAGTACGTTCTGTTTTGTTGTTATTGCAATGTTTACCTCCTACAGCTCATTGTGGAAGTCAGATTGTTTATTGTGTAGGAACTTCGTGACTTGTAGAATGTTTGCCCTGACAGTGACTGTCTACTCATTGAATGTTTGCCCTGACAGCGGCTAACTGTCTACTCATAGAATGTTTGCCCTGACAGTGACTAACTGTCTACTCATTGAATGTTTGCCCTGACAGTAACTGTCTACTCATTGAATGTTTGCCCTGACAGTAACTGTCTACTCATTGAATGTTTGCCCTGACAGCAGCTAACTGTCTACTCATTGAATGTTTGCCCTGACAGAGGCTAACTGTCTACTCATTGAATGTTTGCCCTGATAGCGGCTAACTGTCTACTCATTAAATGTTTGCCCTGACAGCGGCTAACTGTCTACTCATTGAATGTTTGCCCTGACAGTAACTGTCTACTCATTGAATGTTTGCCCTGACAGTAACTGTCTACTCATTGAATGTTTGCCCTGACGGCGACTAACTGTCTACTCATTGAATGTTTGCCCTGACAGTAGCTGTCTACTCATTGAATGTTTGCCCTGACAGTAACTGTCTACTCATTGAATGTTTGCCCTGACAGTGACTAACTGTCTACTCATTGAATGTTTGCCCTGACAGTGACTAACTGTCTACTCATTGAATGTTTGCCCTGACAGTGACTGTCTACTCATTGAATGTTTGCCCTGACAGCGGCTAACTGTCTACTCATAGAATGTTTGCCCTGACAGTGACTAACTGTCTACTCATTGAATGTTTGCCCTGACAGTAACTGTCTACTCATTGAATGTTTGCCCTGACAGCGGCTAACTGTCTACTCATTGAATGTTTGCCCTGACAGAGGCTGTCTACTCATTGAATGTTTGCCCTGATAGCGGCTAACTGTCTACTCATTAAATGTTTGCCCTGACAGCGGCTAACTGTCTACTCATTGAATGTTTGCCCTGACAGTAACTGTCTACTCATTGAATGTTTGCCCTGATGGCGACTAACTGTCTACTCATTGAATGTTTGCCCTGACAGTAACTGTCTACTCATTGAATGTTTGCCCTGACAGTGACTAACTGTCTACTCATTGAATGTTTGCCCTGACAGTAACTGTCTACTCATTGATTGTTTGCCCTGACAGCGGCTAACTGTCTACTCATTGAATGTTTGCCCTGACAGAGGCTAACTGTCTACTCATTGAATGTTTGCCCTGATAGCGGCTAACTGTCTACTCATTAAATGTTTAGCCTGACAGCGGCTAACTGTCTACTCGTTGAATGTTTGCCCTGACAGTAACTGTCTACTCATTGAATGTTTGTCCTGACAGTAACTGTCTACTCATTGAATGTTTGCCCTGACGGTGACTAACTGTCTACTCATTGAATGTTTGCCCTGACAGTAACTGTCTACTCATTGAATGTTTGCCCTGACAGTAACTGTCTACTCATTGAATGTTTGCCCTGACAGTGACTAACTGTCTACTCATTGAATGTTTGCCCTGACAGTGACTAACTGTCTACTCATTGAATGTTTGCCCTGACAGTGACTGTCTACTCATTGAATGTTTGCCCTGGCAGAGGCTAACTGTCTACTCATTGAATGTTTGCCCTGACAGTGACTAACTGTCTACTCATTGAATGTTTGCCCTGACAGTAACTGTCTACTCATTGAATGTTTGCCCTGTCAGAGGCTAACTGTCTACTCATTGAATGTTTGCCCTGACAGAGGCTAACTGTCTACTCATTGAATGTTTGCCCTGGCAGAGGCTAACTGTCTACTCATTGAATGTTTGCCCTGACAGAGGCTAACTGTCTACTCATTGAATGTTTGCCCTGGCAGAGGCTAACTGTCTACTCATTGAATGTTTGCCCTGACAGAGGCTAACTGTCTACTCATTGAATGTTTGCCCTGAAAGCGTCTAACTCTACTCCTTGATTTTCTGCTGACAATGGTTATTTTACGTTCACAATGTGTATACAAGATCTCAGAGTTTTTTTCATCAATCTCCAACATGACTAGACGTTGGTCTCACCTCACTTGAGACCAGGGAGCGCTCGAAACTTGTGCTGTTCGAAACCCAACCATTTCGCGCTTCTTCTTTTGGGAAGCAAGGGCCCGCACTTCTCAGTCATCTATGGTCAAAGGGACATAACCAAAATAATTAAACTCGCACTACGGTGCAACTTTTGTCAAGAGTAGCTTGCATGATTTGTCGTTCAGGAACTGTTGTTGCATATTTTTTTTATTTTACGAGTTTCTACTGGTGGAGGCGCGCCTATTCCACACCATACCGTAGTCAATTTGGGCGATATTAAGACGCATAAACCAGTGCTTGGATGTATATGTATCTATGCTAGGCTTGTGCACTCTCAGAAGCCAGCCCAACCAAAGCGTAATGGAAGGACTTCACCCTGAGGGTGCGTGTGAAAGTTGTGCAGGAGTACAGAGCAGCAATAGTGTCCTGTGAGACTACAAAAAAATGTTTGAACTGAGAAGAGCGGCAAGTGTTTCTGTGTCTTTGTTGATGACCTGTGCTCGTTTGGGAGTTGAACGGTTCTGATTTGTTGGTATACAACGGGTGTCCCACTCAATAGCGAAGTGCTGTAAATAGCACAGGCTGAGCTATTTCCTCACATCCAACTAGCCACAAATTAGGCCAGCCTTCCCTGAGTTACACTCCAAGTTCTCAAAGTATGTTTCAAATGCTATTTCAGTGCAGTCTTGTGAATTCGATTTGATCCCGTGTAAAAGGATTGGGTGATAGATGATTTATTCTGTCAGAAATAAAACAATGACATAGAACTGATTGGCAAGAAAACGTAGACAACTGTGCAGAAGTACGTCCACAGCATGGGTTTCATCTACCTCATTCAGCACAAACAGGAAGTACAACCTTTATGTCCTTAACTCAGCTTACCCTATAATTATCATCATCCTCCGCTACTGGCCTCGTACCGTAACTCACTCCTCTCTTGTGGCAAGGCACTTCTGCCATCTGGAGGTCCGGCATGCGAGTTTCAGGCTGCATATTACTTCACTTCCGTTATGTTGTGTGTGTTGCTCAAGGCCAGATAACAACTTGTCTTGTAATTAATGTCACGAGCAAACTTTCTTTGTTTACAACTTGCTCAGCTGAAATTTACATGTGTCCCTCCTAACACCACACCCTCCCAACACCACATCCTCCCAACAGGAGGCAAACACGTAAAATTAAAAATATAATTTTAAAAAGTTTCGTGAACGACAAATCATGCAAGCTACTCTTGACAAAAGTTGCGACGAAGTGCGAGTTTAATTATTTCGGTTATGTCCCTTCGACTAGAAATTGCCCGATAATATGCGGGCCCTTGCTTCCCAATAGAACATGCGCGAAATGGTTGGGTTTCGAACAGCACAAGTTTCAAGCGTACCATGGTCCCAAGGGAGGTGAGACCAACATCTAGTTATTTTGGAGATTGATGAAAAAACTCTGAGATCCCGTATACATACTCTGCACGTAAAAGAACCATTGTTTGCAGAAAATCGAAAAGTAGACAGTCGCTGTCCGGGCAAACATTCAATGAGTAGACAGTCGCTGTCAGGGCAAACATTCAATAAGTAGACAGTTAGCCGCTGTCAGGGCAAACATTCAATGAGTAGACAGTCTCTGTCAGGGCAAACATTCAATGAGTAGACATTCTCTGTCAGGGCAAACATTCAATGAGTAGACAGTCTCTGTCAGGGCAAATATTCAATGAGTAGACAGTCTCTGTCAGGGCAAACATTCAATGAGTAGACTGTTACTGTCAGGGCAAACATTCTACAAGTCACGAAGTTCCTACACAATAAACAATCTGACTTCCACAATGAGCTGTAGGAGGTAAACATTGTAAAAACAACAAAACAGATCGTACTACGAAAACCCGGCTACCTGACAGGGGGCACATGCTTGTTTAAATGCTCGGATACACAGCATATCCCTTTGGGCAAGTTTGAATTTGGAAAGCTAGTGAGGAATGTTCACTTGATGCTAACTTGACTTTGTCCATTCACTTGTACTCTACAAGATTGGCTCTCATGTGCCGGTTTTGTGTGGCTAGAAAATGTTCACACAGGCTAAAAATAGACTAATACATATAATACTCAAGGCACATCGTCCAGGAGAGATTGGGCCCTGTCTGGCTAGCTACACGCTCAAGGCACATCGTCCAGGAGAGATTGGGCCCTGTCTGGCTAGCTACAAACTCAAGGCACATCGTTCAGGAGAGATTGGGCCCTGTCTGGCTAGCTACACACTCAAGGCACATCGTCCAGGGGAGATTGGGCCCTGTCTGGCTAGCTACACACTCAAGGCACATCGTCCAGGAGTGATTGGGCCCTGTCTGGCTAGCTACACACTCAAGGCACATCGTCCAGGAGAGATTGGGCCCTGTCCGGTTAGCTACACGCTCAAGGCACATCGTCCAGTAGAGATTGGGCCCTGTCCGGTTAGCTACACGCTCAAGGCACATCGTACAGAAGAGATTGGGCCCTGCCTGGTTAGCTACACGCTCAAGGCACATCGTCCAGGAGAGATTGGGCCCTTTCTGGTTAGCTAAACGCTCAAGGCACATCGTCCAGGAGAGATTGGGCCCTGTCCGGTTAGCTACACGCTCAAGGCACATCGTCCAGTAGAGATTGGGCCCTGTCCGGTTAGCTACACGCTCAAGGCACATCGTACAGAAGAGATTGGGCCCTGCCTGGTTAGCTACACGCTCAAGGCACATCGTCCAGGAGAGATTGGGCCCTTTCTGGTTAGCTAAACGCTCAAGGCACATCGTCCAGGAGAGATTGGGCCCTGTCCGGTTAGCTACACGCTCAAGGCACATCGTCCAGAAGAGATTGGGCCCTGCCTGGTTAGCTACACGCTCAGGGCACATCGTCCAGGAGAGATTGGGCCCTTTCTGGTTAGCTAAACGCTCAAGGCACATCGTCCAGGAGAGATTGGGCCCTGTCCGGTTAGCTACATGCTCAAGGCACATCATCCAGGAGAGATTGGACCCTGTATGGTTAGATACATGCTCAAGGCACATCATCCAGGAGAGATTGGGCCCTGCCTGGTTAGCTACACACTCAAGGCACATCATCCAGGAGAGATTGGGCCCTGTCTGGTTAGCTACACACTCAAGGCACATCATCCAGGAGAGATTGGGCCCTGTCTGGTTAGCTACACACTCAAGGCACATCATCCAGGAGAGATTGGGCCCTGTCTGGTTAGCTACACACTCAAGGCACATCGTTCACACGCTGAGTGATGTCTTTCTCTTGAGTTGTAACAAAATACACAGGTAGAGCCAGTCCTATGGCAGACATTGCTGTCGCGGATCTTCGTCGTACCCTGTCAGACGTCCGACTTGAATTTGTGTTCAGAGAAAGCAGCAATCATCCTGAGGCCGTCGACACTGCCAAAGAACTTGTCTGGTGTTGGCACTAGTGATGGACATATATGCTTTCGCTGGGTCTCGTATGTCGGGCAATTTTACAGCAGCTGTTCACTGGTAATTTTCCCAGTACCACAGGTGCATTCGTCAGTAGCACCTATGTTCAGGTTATTGAATAGATGGTACCTCAGTGTGTTGTGGCCTGTGTGGGGTCTGAAGACCACGACCTGCTCTTCTGTAAAACTGGTAATAAACATAACTAGTTGTGTAGCCAGTATCTTCTGTTCCCCATTTGTCCATGTGTCTGGCCCAATAAACCTTCTGGACTCTTCGTAGGTCCCACTAGAATCTGGTTGTGGTAACCTTGCACCTTCCTTCCCCAGTCTGTCTGCCTCCTCGTTTCCTTGAATGTTCCAGTGGGATGGGACCCTGTGTACGACAACTCTTCTGGGTGTAGACAGCTGGCATAGTTGACAGAGTACTGATTTTAGGTCAGTTAGATGCTGTCGGGGATGAAGTGTAAGAAACTTCACTGTACGAGGCCACAACATGTTTATGAGGTGGGGTGGTCAGTTCCTGTCTCCACTGCCTTTACTTCCCTAATAGCATGCCAGGTACCCATTTACAACGGAGTCGACTGAAAGGTGTATGTAACGACGTATGAACATAGAACCACGCACATTTGAGTCGTGTCAATGGTTGCATAGGACCCTCTGTGTCTCACAGCCCACAGAACCCCATGTGTCTCATGGCTTACAGAACCCCATGTGTCTCACGGCCCACAGGACCCCCTGTGTCTCACGGCTCACAGAACCCTCTGTGTCTCACGACCCACAGAACCACATGTGTCTCACGGCTCACAGAACCCCATGTGTCTCACGGCCCTCAAAACCCTCTGTGTCTCACGGCTCACAGAACCCTCTGTGTCTCACGGCCCACAGGACCCCTGTGTCTCACGGCCCACAGAGTGGTGTTCACCTGACCGAGTTGTTCGTGTCTCGAGGAGCCTGGTCAGCCGACAGCACGCAGAAGATAACAATTCTACACAGGCACATACACACACACACACACACGAAAAACACATTACAAAACCCACATGCACACTCTGGTTATAGAGACACAGAAAGCACTTGCTAGATTTCTCCAGCCAGTTGTGTTGAAACACATCACGGACAACACGAAACAGTTCGCCTGAACAACATCGTGCCTTGACTGCTGGTCAGATGTGTTGACGGACCAGCTTGACCAAACGTTTCAAACTTGGGCCTTCAAACGTAAGTATCATATTTGTTACCGATAGTACATTTCCATTTTTCCATCTTCATGCTTCTTTATTGTTCATTCTTAAACTCCTGCTACCAAGCCCTGGGCATTCTTAAACTCCTGCTACCAAAGCCCTGGACATTCTTAAACTCCTGCTACCAAGCCCTGGACATTCTTAAACTCCTGCTACCAAGCCCTGGACATTCTTAAACTCCTGCTACCAAGCCCTGGACATTCTTAAACTCCTGCTACCAAGCCCTGGACATTCTTAAACTCCTGCTACCAAGCCCTGGACATTCTTAAACTCCTGCTACCAAGCCCTGGACATTCTTAAACTCCTGCTACCAAGCCCTGGACATTCTTAAACTCTTGCTACCAAGCGCTGGACATTCTTAAACTCCTGCTACCAAGCCCTGGACATTCTTAAACTCCTGCTACCAAGCCCTGGACATTCTTAAACTCCTGCTACCAAGCCCTGGACATTCTTAAACTCTTGCTACCAAGCGCTGGACATTCTTAAACTCCTGCTACCAAGCCCTGGACATTCTTAAACTCCTGCTACCAAGCCCTGGACATTCTTAAACTCCTGCTACCAAGCCCTGGACATTCTTAAACTCCTGCTACCAAGCCCTGGAACGGGCTTTGCAAGTAGAAAGATATAGTCCGATGAACGAAATGTGTTGTGTCGCTAGTTTACAGCTTGATTGCGATAGTTACACCTTTCGGTCCGACTTATGCAGGAAATCTTGATTCGTGTTTTGGTGCGGTATTGTTTTGTACTGAGGAAGGGACATCTTGTTTTAATTAAACCGGTCTGTGGTAGAAGAATCTCCACAACTTGACATTGACCACCTCATCATTACCCGAGGTAGTTCTACCAAATTCTTCCCCTTTCTCCATTTCCCCAATTCATTCATTCTCTGATGCATTGTTTGGTCCGTCAGTCTTCTGATCTTCTCTGCTTGACCCTAGGCTCTTGTGTGTCGGTTCATGTTCTACAAAAGCTGTTGACGCCTGTTATTCTTAAGGCTTGGTTTTGAAGTCTGTTGATTTTTCTCACAGTTTGACTTTGCAGCTGTTGCCACAGCCGTAATGCCATACTCGAGAACTGGTCTCTCTCTAACAGTCTACAGTTTCTCTAGTATTCTCTCGTCTGCTCCCCAGCGTGTGCCAGCAAGTGTCCTCGTGATTTACATCTTGTCTTGCTCTCATTCGGTTTGGTTTGATCTGATTGTCCATGTTATGCGACGATCAGATGTGATGTACAAGTAATTTGAGCTGTCGGTCATGCTCAGACATTCACTATTGAGACCTAGTTTAGTATTTTTGGGTTTGTTCGAGAGGGAGAATACTGTGCAAGTTGAGGGAGAATAGTGTTGAGGGAGAATAGTGTGAATGGTATGCTTGTTTTCTTCATTTATTGTGGCCAGCCATGTTAGGGCCTACTCGCCGTGATCACGTGCTATTCGGATGTCCACAAGGCCTAATTATGTTGTGAGTGCGTCCTGTTATAGTTTGCGTAGACCAGAGGGAGTGAGTGCGTCCTGTTATAGTTTGTGTAGACCAGAGGGAGTGAGTGCGTCCTGTTATAGTTTGTGTAGACCAGAGTGAGTCAGTGCGTCCTGTTATAGTTTGTGTAGACCAGAGGGAGTGAGTGCGTCCTGTTATAGTTTGTGTAGACCAGAGGGAGTGAGTGCGTCCTGTTATAGTTTGTGTAGACCAGAGTGAGTCAGTGCGTCCTGTTATAGTTTGTGTAGACCAGAGTGAGTGAGTGCGTCCTGTTATAGTTTGTGTAGACCAGAGGGAGTGAGTGCGTCCTGTTATAGTTTGTGTAGACCAGAGGGAGTGAGTGCGTCCTGTTATAGTTTGTGTAGACCAGAGTGAGTCAGTGCGTCCTGTTATAGTTTGTGTAGACCAGAGTGAGTGAGTGCGTCCTGTTATAGTTTGTGTAGACCAGAGTGAGTGCGTCCTGTTATAGTTTGTGTAGACCAGAGTAAGTGAGTGCGTCCTGTTATAGTTTGTGTAGACCAGAGTAAGTAAGTGCGTCCTGTTATAGTTTGTGTAGACCAGAGTGAGTAAGTGCGTCCTGTTATAGTTTGTGTAGACCAGAGTGAGTGAATGCGTCCTGTTATAGTTTGTGAAGACCAGAGTCAGTGCGTCCTGTTATAGTTTGTGTAGACCAGAGTGAGTGCGTCCTGTTATAGTTTGTGTAGACCAGAGTGAGTGAGTGCGTCCTGTTATAGTTTGTGTAGACGAGAGTGAGTGAGTGCGTCCTGTTATAGTTTGTGTAGACCAGAGTGAGTGAGTGCGTCCTGTTATAGTTTGTGTAGACCAGAGTCAGTGAGTGCGTCCGTTTATAGTTTGTGTAGACCAGAGTGAGTGAGTGCGTCCTGTTATAGTTTGTGTAAACCAGAGTCAGTGAGTGCGTCCTGTTATAGTTTGTGTAGACCAGAGTAAGTTTGGGTGACAAGACTCCCCTTGCGGTACTCCGTGCTCCATTATCATATTCTTGCTCGTCTGCCCTTGCACTTAAATTCTGACTGTTGTGTTTTCGAGGTAGTGACTGATCCATCTGTTGTACATTTTCCCAGACACTTCGCTTCTTAGTAGCTAGACTTGCATTGCCTCTTTCCATGCCTTGTCGAACGTCTTCTCTAGATCCACCAAACTACTTAATGTCTATAGCACCAGGTCATAGGGTAGAGGCCTAGTCACATTTGTCACATTGACCGTCTTACCGTTGACCTGCAGCAGGTTATAATGTGTCCCTGGACAGCACCAGATGTGGGCCGGTCATGATGTGTCTCTTGTCCTGGACAGCACCGGATGTGAGCAGGGCATGTGTCTCTGGTCCTAGAGAGCAACGGATGTGGGCAGGTCATGATGTGTCCTTGGACAGCACCAGATGTGGGCAGGTCATGATGTGTCCGTGTCCTGGACAGCACCGGATGTGGGCAGGTCATGATATGTCCCTGGTCCTGGACAGCACCGGATGTGGGTACGTCATGATGTGTTCTTGGACAGCACCGGATGTGGGCAGGTCATGATGTGTCCCTGGTCCTGAACAGCACCGGATGTGGGCAGGTCATGATGTGTCCCTAGTCCTGGACAGCGCCATTGTACAGATGTTGTCGTCGCTGTATCCCCATCTCATCAGGTTTTTGCTGCATCATGTCACCCTAGACTGAAGTCTCTCTAAGGTTCTCCATGTTGGATGTGATGGGTGTTCTCCTGGTGCAGGCTCACCCTGCAGCTTGATCTATGGTTTCTGTTTGTCGCACCATTTCTCAGCGTGAGGCTCTCCAGGGCCCTCCTGTCAAGGTTGTGTCGCTTGTAGGAAACTGTCTAGACCTTAGTCTCGTACTCTGTATTTGGTGTCCGTCCATTAGGGCCTCCCTTGTTGCCCGTACATTAGGAGCCCCCCTTGTTGCCCGTACGTTAGGAGCCTCCCTTGTTGCCCGTACATTATGAGCTTCCCTTGGTACCCGTACATTAAGGGCATCTGTTGGTAGCCGTACATTAGGGGTCTCCCTTGGTGCCCGTCCATTGCGGGCCTCCCTTTGTACCCGTACATTAGGGGTCTCCCTTGGTGCCCGTCCATTGCGGGCCTCCCTTTGTACCCGTACATTAGGGCCTCACTGGCGAGGTTGTGTCGTTAATCGATGGTATGTTTGTATCCCAGCTTCAAAGAACAGAAAGGACGGCGCCGTACCTGCTGCTGGTTTAACATTTCGCTGGTGTTTTAGTTCAATTTGGATGCTGCAGGTCACATATTTGATGGGGGGGGGGGGGGGGGGGGGGGGGTTCCCCTGATTATCCTGGTCTGGATATCGTCTATATGAATTAGTACTACGCTTGAACCTTTGACGTATTTTTATGGTCAAGTGCAGACCGATGAACTTCACAAGATTTGCTTCCTTCGCCCTAACTGCAGAAAGCGTCGGTTTTGGTGTGACTGAAATGTAGAAGGGATTATGCTAGACTAGAACACGGCCCGGGAGAGATGCCCAGCAAATCATTCACATGCTGGGTGCAGTCCCTGCCACACACGCTGGGTGATGTCCCTGCCACACACGCTGGGTGATGCCCCTGCCACACACGCTGGGTGATGTTCATGCGACCTCTTGTGGTTATGGGAAATTCACGACACACAACGATAGAAGTCACCGCCCTTCCCTGCCTGACGGCATATCTGTTTACTGGAGTAGCACATTCCCACGCCTGCGGTACAATTCCTCTTTTCTATCTATAGTTTATGGCTGACAGTAATTTCCTATTTGTCATTTATCACATCATCATCATTTCATTTATTATTCCGTTTTTTCAGTTTATTTCTTTTTCCATAATTTTCTCCAAGCCCCATCTATTTCGTTCATTGTAAGTTTTGCCGTCAAGTGCTCCTCTGGTGCCATCTTGATGTTCTCGTGGCTCTTTTGTTCTTCACTTATATCTGTATGCCTGTCTGTAGGGACATCGATGTGTTTTGCTCTGGCATAATGTTCTATAAAAGCGTTTGGAATTTTTTTTCCAGTAAGCATGTTGTCGCCCTGCTTGATGGTAATTTGTTTATTTGATGGTATTTCGTCATTCATGGCTCTGACTAATTTCCATAGTTTGTTCCCTTCTCTATCTAGATTGAGGCTTTCTGTTCTTTCCAACTGTCTCTTGTTATTTGGTTCAGTGTTCTGTTATATTTCGCATTAATAACCCTGAGGAAGATATTTGCTTCAATAGATTGCTCTCTCTCTCTCTCTCTCTCTCTCTCTCTGCCGTGTTCCTAGCGTACGTAACTTCATCCTCGACTTTCTGCAATTCTTGATTCCAAAATGGCTTATAGTTCTTCCTTGCCCCTCTTGGTATGGTCTCGGTGGCTGATTGTAGTATTGCTTTGCTTAGGCTTTCCACCATAGGTTTCGTTTCGTTATTTCGTGTGTTGATGGTTTCACACAGCCCATCTGTCAGCTTGCAAGTCTGTCCCAGTCAGCTCGTGTGTAGTTCCAGCGTGGCAGCGGTTTTATTTCCAGAGGAGCCCCTCCCATATCAATGTCTAGCCTAATTGAGATACAGTACAGGTGTAGTTGCAGACAGTACAGGTGTAGTGGTAGACAGTACAGGGATAGGGGTAGACAGTACAGGTGTAGTGGTAGACAGTACCGGGATAGTGGTATACAGTACGGGGATAGGGGCAGACAGTTCAGGGATAGGGGCAGACAGTACGGGGATATGGACAGACAGTTCAGGGATATGGACAGACAGTTCAGGGATAGGGACAGACAGTTCAGGGATAGGGACAGACAGTTCAGGGATATGGACAGACAGTACAGGGATATGGACAGACAGTTCAGGGATAGTGGTAGACAGTACAGGGATATGGACAGACAGTTCAGGGATAGGGACAGACAGTTCAGGGATATGGACAGACAGTACAGGGATATGGACAGACAGTACAGGAGTAGTGGTAGACAGTACAGGGGTAGTGGTAGACAGTACAGGGATATGGACAGACAGTACGGGGATATGGGCAGGCAGATTGAGACAGATACAGTATGTGGGACATAGTGAAAGAGTGACCAGTATGTTTTGCTAAGAGATAAAGTGATAAGATAAAGTGACAGAAGAGAAAATGACAAGTAAAGAAGACAGAAGATAAAGTGATCAGCATGCTGTAAGAGATAAAGTGATAAGATAAAGTGACAGAAGAGAAAATGACAAGTAAAGGAGACAGAAGATAAAGTGATCAGCATGCTGTAAGAGATAAAGTGACGGACATGAAATCATCAAATGTATGTTTTGTAAAGTCGCCAAACGAGACAATTTATGTGGAAAAAAACCAGTTTATTACAGCTGTCATTACTTTCAATAATAAATACATTTATAAATGTCAGCATTCACACTTTGTATATCTCAGGCATATGTGTCTACGTGAGCCAGGTAGTTAGAGTTCAACCCTCGTTGTTAATCAATTGACATGTGACGCTACATCATTATGATGGTGCGAGTTTTGTCTATCAACGACCTAATCCCTTTTTGTTCTGGAGTAATGTACACCAACTACTTTAGCTACACCACAATACTCCTCTGCGTACAACACTCTATTTATATCCTTAGACGGTTATCTTCTCTTTACACTTGGTCTCGTATTCCCACTTGGTCTCGTATTCCCACTTGGTCTCGTATTCCCACTTGGTCTCGTATTCCCACGTGTTCTCGTATTGCCGTATGTAGGTATCTTGTGTCTATCTTCTCTTATTTCGTTTGTGCCCAACCAATGCCATGGGCTATGTCTCTGACAGCAGGTGGCCATCCTGGGACGCAGGGTAGCCTTCCTTCGTGGATGTTCAGGGCGAGTCAGTTAACTTTCTAAAAGCAATATGCGTTTTATCAATCAACTGAGGAAGGGGTCTGGGAGGTACGTGGCTGCCGAGAGAAACCAGCTCAGCTAAACGGATGTATCCTGTCATGTTATTCCAGGTAGAAAAATATATTTCTGCGATTACTGTATCGCTCTCTCTATCCCATCCCATCTCTCTCTATCCCATCCCATCTCTCTCTATCCCATCCCATCTATCTCTATCCCATCCCATCGCTCTATCCCATCTCTCTCTTTCCCATCCCATCTCTCTCTTTCCCATCCCATCTCTCTTTCCCATCCCATCTCTCACTCTATCCCATCCCATCTCTCTCTATCCCATCCCATCTCTCTACCCCATCCCATCTCTCTCTATCCCATCCCCTCTCTCTGTCTATCATCCCATCTCTCTATCCCATCCCATCTCTCTCTATCCCATCCCATCTCTCTCTACCCCATCCCATCTCTCTCTATCCCATCCCCTCTCTCTGTCTATCCCATCCCATCTCTCTATCCTATCAAATCTATCTATATCCCATTCCATCTCTCTCTATCCCATCCCCTCTCTCTCTATCCCATCCCATCTCTCTCTATCCCATCCCATCTCTCTCTATCCCATCCATCTCTCTCTATCCCATCCCATCTCTCTCTATCCCATCCCATCTCTCTATCCCATCCCATCTCTCTCTGTCCATTCCATATATACATCTCTTGCGATCTCTCTATCGCATCCCACATCTATCTCTATCCATCCATCCCATATATCTCTCTCTGTCCCTCTCTATCCTATCCCTCTTTATCCCATCACTCTATACCCCTCCCATCTCTCTATCCCATCACTCTCTATCCATCCCATCTCACCTGTCTTCCTATCCATCCCATATCTCTCTCTCTCTCTCTCTCTCTCTCACCCATATATATATACTGCCTCTGGAACCAGAATCTCCTGTAAGCTGGTTATGATAAACCAAATGTTAGACCTGTGCTAGAACTGGTCATTAGATAGAGTGCCAGGCTCGGTTTTGGGACCAATGTTGTTCTTGATATATATAAACGATTTGGACATTGATATGGGATCCATGATTGCAAAACTTGATGAAGACACAAAACTATTCAGTAGTGTCTCATCTAAAGCGGAAGTGGATATATTGAGGTCGAATTTAGATAAAATTCGAGAATGGTCTGTTATCTGACAAATAGAGTTTAATGTAGATAAATGTACAGTCATCCACATGGGTAGATCCAATATGGAACATAATTACAGAATGGGAGAGAACAATATTAGAAAGATAGATAAGGAAAGGGACCTAGGGGTTATAATAGATCATACAGGTAAGGTTAGAGCAAGTTCAGGTAGCAGTGAAAAGGGCAAATGCAATGTTAGGTATGATAAAAAGAAATATCAAACACAGGAGCAAGGAAGTGATCGTCAAACTGCATAAAGCATTAGTTAGACCTAGATTGGAGTACTGTGTACAGGTGTGGAGTCCTTATCATAGAGGGGATATAAACATACTGGAAAGAATACAAAAAAGAGCGACAAAGCTGATAGTGGGATTCCAGAATTACAGTTATGAGGAAAGAAAAACCGGCCTACAGTGTCTCGAAGAGAGAAGAATTCGAGGTGACTTAATACAGGTTTATAAGATGATCAGAGGAATGGATAAATTAGACTATAACAAGTTTTTCAAAATACAACCACCTACAAGAACAAGAGGGCATAGCTACAAATTAACTAAAGAAAGGTCCAGATTAAATATTAGGAAATATTTTTAATAGTCAGAGAGTGGTGAATGTTTTGAGCAGATGGGGCTCGAAAGTCAAGGAAGGCAGCTCATCTAGGAGAAGGAAAACTCTGATTTCAAACCATCTGAAGCCTTGCAGATAAGATATTGGCGTATCTAGACGGGTGTTGTCAGATATGGCTTTTTTTCTGATCTGAACGTTGGTCAGCGACTACCAAACCTGACAACCAATAATGTGCGAAGGACCACACTCAAGAGGATACAATACCTTATCGTAGAGCGAGGAAAGGCAACCTGAACTGAGTGTTGTGGTAGGGCAGACCAGGCCCTAAGCGTTGGTTGGAGGCTGATCTAAGAGTGAAGCTGATCGTCAGGTGAACAGATGGCTCTGGAGAGCAGACAGCTTCTGCAGCTTGCCTTGTTCCAAATGTATTGGTATCACATTTCCCTTGGAGCAAACAAGACAGACGGAGCATGGGACCGTACTGCATGGGCAACACATGGTCTCAATATTTCTGCCCGGGCGGTGTGCTAAAACTACAATTACTATCGTCTGACAAGACGAGAGGTGCCGGGGAATATTTGGAATGCATTGTCACAGGAAATAGTGGGATCGGGGTCATTTACAATTAAAATCTGCAGAGCCTTCTAAGCCATTAATAAAGAAGTTAGAGAAATCTCTTTTCCAAATCTTCTCTATGTGGGCCACACTATCATGTGCCTTGTCTCTCTCTAATCCCTTTTTATTATGTGACTTGTGACCTCATCCCCCCTCTAATCCCTTTTTATTATGTGACTTGTCACCTCACCTCCCCCTCTAATCCCTTTATATTATGTGCCTTGTCACCTCTCCCTCTAATCCCGTTATATTATGTGACTTGTCACCTCACCTCCCCCTCTAATCCCTTTATATTATGTGCCTTGTCACCTCTCCCTCTAATCCCGTTATATTATGTGACTTGTCACCTCACCTTCCCCTCTAATCCCGTTATATTATGTGACTTGTCACCTCACTTCCCCATATAATCCCGTTATATTATGTGACTTGTCATCTCCCCCTCTAATCCCGTTATATTATGTGACTTGTCACCTCTCCTCCCCCTCTAATCCCGTTGTATTATGTGACTTGTCACCTCTCCTCCCCCTCTAATTCCGTTGTATTAAGTGACTTGTCACCTCTCCTC
Source organism: Ariolimax columbianus (assembly GCA_036924085.1). Classification (NCBI taxonomy): domain Eukaryota; kingdom Metazoa; phylum Mollusca; class Gastropoda; order Stylommatophora; family Arionidae; genus Ariolimax; species Ariolimax columbianus. Next base: position 71,898,731 of record JAVGWX010000017.1, read on the forward strand.
CCCCTCTAATCCCGTTGTATTAATTGACTTGTCACCTCTCTTCCCCTTCTAATCCCGTTGTATTAAGTGACTTGTCACCTCTCCTCCCCTTCTAATTCCGTTGTATTAAGTGACTTGTCACCTCTCCTCCACCTCTAATCCCGTTGTATTAAGTGACTTGTCACCTCTCCTCCCCTTCTAATTCCGTTGTATTAAGTGACTTGTCACCTCTCCTCCACCTCTAATCCCGTTGTATTAAGTGACTTGTCACCTCTCCTCCCCTTCTAATTCCGTTGTATTAAGTGACTTGTCACCTCTCCTCCAGCTCTAAGCCCGTTGTATAAAGTGACTTGTCACCTCTCCTCCCCGTCTAATCCCGTTGTATTAAGTTACTTGTCACCTCTCCCCTCCCTCTAATCCCGTTGTATTAAGTGACTTGTCACCTCTCCTCCCCCTCTAATCCCGTTGTATTAAGTGACGTGTCACCTCTCCCTTCCCTCTAATCCCGTTGTATTAAGTGACTTGTCACCTCTCCTCCCCTTTTAATCCCGTTGTATTAAGTGACTTGTCACCTCCCCCCCCTCTAATCCCGTTGTATTAAGTGACGTGTCACCTCTCCCCTCCCTCTAATCCCGTTGTATTAAGTGACTTGTCACCTCTCCTCCCCCTCTAATCCCGTTATTTTGTGTGACATGGGAAATCCTAATCTGACCCAGAAAACCGTTTCTGTGATATAACCAAACCCCAGCTCGCCTTCTGTAGAGTCTCTACTCCGTCTGATGCCAGGTTTTCGTGAGCCTGGCGTGGATCTGCTGCCTGACCAGGACCTAAACGTTGCCAGGATCTGGCGTGGATCTGCTGCCTGACAAGGACCTAAACTTTGCCAGGATCTGGCGTGGATCTGCTGCTCGACCGGGACCTAAACGTTGCCAGGATCTGGCGTGGATCTGCTGGCTGACCAGGACCTAAACTTTGCCAGGGTCTGGCGTGGATCTGCTGCCTGACCATGACCTAAACTTTGCCAGGTATTATAAGGACAGTCCCAAAGCAGTCGTCCTCGATGAAGATGAAGTGTTAGAGACCACCTTGTACGCGGTATCATCAAAGCTTCTGTCATGTGATGTTACAAACTTGGACTAACCTTCCCAAACTAAATTCACGCAAGCGTTCCCACCTGGGGTAGATCGTATAGTGTGGCCACCTTGGCAAGAACTCTTGCCCATTGTCGTGATAGACTTGCGCTCTTTCAAAATAGTATTATTGAAGACAGAGGGCTGAGGTTTGCATGATAACAGTTAAAAAGATACTGTTAAATGTAATGGTAACTGACACACTGTGAGCATAATGATGTTGCTGACAAGGCAATGTTACGGTGAGACCGATGCCAGGTGCCTTCTACAACCTGCGAGTCCTGGAACAGAAGTTAGGTTCTTACAACACGATTGTCAAAATCAGTTCTGCTGTATGGCTTAGAAACATGGACATGTAACTATGTGTAATCATCATCATGTAGCATGTCGTGGGAGACTGTTGCCATATCTTGCCAACATCATCTGGAGAACAGCTTGGGATGTCGTGGGTCCTTCCTATGCTCCATCTGGCTCTTTCCCCGGGTACCACACTAGTCCACCCATGGCTCACATCCGGTGGGTGTGTGATGGTCCATGTCTTACATCCGGTGGGTGTGTGATGGTCCATGTCTTACATTCGGTGGGTGTGTGATGGTCATGTCTTACATCCGGTGGGTGTGTGATGGTCATGTCTTACATCCGGTGGTTGTGTGATGGTCCATGGTTTACATCCGGTCATGTGATGGTCATGTCTTACATCCGGTGTTGTGTGATGGTCCATGGCTTACATCCAGTCCTCGTGTGATGGCCTTTGTCTCATATCAGGTCGTCGTGTCCATGTGTCACTTCAGGATGTTGTGGGATGGTCCATCAGGATGTTGCAAAAGCGGGGTTCTATGTCCTCACATGTATCACGGTGTGCCTGTTGTGCCATCTCTAGAACCTCTGCATTTGCTATGAGAATTCTTCTCCCGATTTTTTGTTGAACAAAATCAAATCAGGACTATCTAATAATGTTCCAATCAGTCCTAGTATATGGCACAGAAACATGGACATGTATCACATCCAGACTTTTCAAGTACTACACTATAACTATCACTAATGGGTTTATGCATGCTGGGGTCCAATGGGAGGTCCAGGGTCTACTGAGAAAAAAAGGTTGCCATGCCTCTGAAGTCACCACGTGCCGCACGTGTTTTTTAAATTCTACTTCCGGTAGAGAGAACAACAGAAAAACTAAATGCTTGACTGAGGTTTCGAACTCGTTTCCTCGTGTTAGAGAGACTGGCATACAATCCGCTCCTTGGGCTGTACAGCACACGTGTCAACTAGTACGTTCAGGCTGTTTACATTTGTATCATTATTACGTGCTGCTTGACCTTCTTAGTCGCCGCGATGTGTGCAGATTACATTTGTAGTTTTACCTGTGAAAGGGGAGGCTGGGACCAAGTGGGGGCTGGGACCAAGTGGAGTGGGACCAAGTGGAAGTTGGGACCAAGTGGAGGCTGGGACCAAGTGGAGTGGGACCAAGTGGAGGATGGGACCAAGTGGAGTGGGACCAAGTGGAGGCTGGGACCAAGTGGAGTGGGACCAAGTGGAGTGGGACCAAGTGGAGTGGGACCAAGTGGAGGCTGGGACCAAGTGGAGGCTGGGACCAGGTGGAGGCTGGGACCAGGTGGAGGCTGGGACCAGGTGGAGGCTGGGACCAGGTGGAGGCTGGGACCAAGTGGAGTGGGACCAAGTGGAGTGGGACCAAGTGCAGTGGGACCAAGTGGAGGATGGGACCAAGTGGAGGCTGGGACCAAGTGGAGTGGGACCAAGTGGAGTGGGACCAAGTGGAGTGGGACCAAGTGGAGTGGGACCAAGTGGAGGCTGGGACCAAGTGGAGTGGGACCAAGTGGCTGGGACCAAGTGGAGGCTGGGACCAAGTGGAGGCTGGGACCAAGTGGAGGCTGGGACCAAGTGGAGGCTGGGACCAAGTGGAGTGGGACCAAGTGGAGTGGGACCAAGTGGAGTGGGACCAAGTGGAGGCTGGGACAAAGTGGAGGCTCATGGATCTAGTCAAAGAGGTCAGGTCAACCCGTAACCGGTGAGGTCGTTGGGGCACACATGAAGACATCCTCACAACTCCACGCCATCCCTCTCTGTCAGATGCCGCTGTCTGTGACTCTTCTGGTCGGAGACTGGTCCATTCTTTTATGTTGTCCTCCCATCTCTTTTTGGGCCGGCCTCTTCGTCGTCTGCCATGCACCTTCCCGTGGAGGACTGTGTTTGCAAGACCACTTGATCTCCATATGTGACCGTACCAAGTGAGTTTCCTTCTTCTGACAGTTGCCAAGAGATCGTCGAAAGGCCCTATTGTCGTTGTAATTCTATCTCGCATTTCCTCGTTTGTAACTCAATCTTTGTACGTGACGTTTAAAAGTTTTCGGAAACATATCGGAAACATCTCATCTCCAAGGCCTGTATCCTTCGTTGAAGGTCAGCTGTAACTGTCCATGTCTCACACGCATAGAGGAATATTGACTTGACCAGTGTACGCATTAATCTGATTTTCGTGCTTAGTGCTATCCGTTTATCTTGCCAGATTTTGTTAAGCCGTGCAAGCGCCGCTATTGTCTGTTCTATTCTGGCCAACACTTCACATTTTGATCCTTCATCACTGACAATCGACCCAAGATATTTAAAACGGTCAACCACTTTTATCTTGCTGTTGAAGCCCGTAGCGTTGTTGGTCATTAATTTTGTCTTTCCAGCGTTTATCCCCATACCATAGTCAAGAGCTGTTTCATCGAGCCTTCTGACCCATTCCTGGAGTTCTGCTTCTGAACCCGTCAATATCATCTGCAAAACGAAGGTTGGTAATCGTTCGGGCCCCTATCTTGACAGTACCAACGTGACCTCCAAGTGCCTCACTCATAATTCCTTCAAGGAATATATTTAAAAGAGTTGGAGAGAGTGTACACCTCTGTCTCACACCAACTGATGTGCGAAACCAGTCTCCTCGCCTCCCATTCACCAGAACTGCGCTGGACGTCTTGTTATACAGGTGTTCAAGGACCGTTATAATATTTCCGTTGATATTATACATCCTCATGGTTGCCCAAAGCGCTTTATGCCATACTTTATCAAACGCCTTCTTAAAATCCACAAACACATGAAACAGTGTTTGCTGCTGTTCTAGATATTTCTCGCTTAGCAGCCGTAAATTAAATATCTGTTCTGTAGTGCTTCTTCCCTGTCTGAACCCTGCTTGCTCTTGGGCAATAATGTTCTCTGCTGGGGGTTTCAATCGGTCGAGGATTAATCTAAGCATGACCTTGCTATGGCGGCTGATGAGGCTTATTGTTCTGTAATTGTGGCACAGCTTTAGGTTTCCAGACTTATGTAACGGTATAACTATTGATTTCGTCCACAAGTCTGGCCAGTTTCCTGTCGCCCATATTTTGTAACAGATGTGTGTCAGGCCTTCCACCGCTACCTCTCCACCTGCTTGTAAGAGCTCTGCTGGTATATTGTCCCCGCCGGCCGCCTTCCCTCTTCTCAATGTCTTTACCGCTGCAATTACCTCTTCCTTCATTATCAGTTGGATATCCTCTATATTTGTTGGAGTTGGGGGGAATGTTTTCGCAGGTTTGTTTCGCCCTTCATAGTTATATAGCTCGGAACAGTACTCTGTCCATCTTGCCAGTACGTCATTTCCCTCAATGAGACACTTGCCGTTTTTATCATGGATCATAAGGTTCCTGCTTTGTCTTGGTGTTACCAGTTCTTTGACCACCTTGTATGCTCCTTTAGCATCATTTCTGTGTAGTCTCTCTTCGGTGATTGTGCATTGCTCACATATCCACGCTTCTTTCGCCTCTCTCATCTTTTGTTGTATGGCTTTCTTGACCTCTTTATAACTGCCGACCTCCTCCGGTGGGTGATTGTGTTTTTTCAGTGACCTGTTATCACAAAAATGTCTAGAATGTCTTTGATCACCCATGGCTTCTTTTTTGTTTGGTGGCATCCCAGGATCTCTGTTGCAGTATCAATGAGAGCTGCGTTAAGAGACTCTGTAACTGTATCTGTATCCAGTACCTCTCTGATAGCCAACAGTGGCGCAAATCTCCCTCCTACCCGTGCTGGGAACACTACGGTGTTTTTTGGGTCCATTAGTTTGTCCAGGTCAAACTTTAGCCTGGTCACATCGTTCTTTGCGACTCCCTTCAATCGAAGGCGGTCCACAAAAGGAATATGTTGTAAAGCGATATTTGCATTACCCATTTACCAAATGAAGTTATGCAGACAGAATGAGTCACGTAACCATTTCAGAAGTCAGAAAATGTTAACTGGTTTCTCTGGATGTTGTCCCTAAATTGTGAACAAATCGAATGTCCCCGGAGTTCCCCACTTGTCCATCAACTTATCCCGGGAAAATGTCACCGATAAATGACATTTTGTAGGTAGGTAAATATACGTTCTATCTGGATTATAGATGTCACCTTCATCTGGGACTGTCAGTCATCCGAGCGTGAAGTGGGGGTGGGGGGGGGGGCGGGGGTTAGGGGGCGGATAAGAAGAGGAGGGGGAGCGTGGGTGGTTTCATCAAGTACTTCTGATGACCCAGTGGTGTCCATGCTGCTGTAGTGACTTGGGTATGTGCTCAAACCGTTAGTTGATGTTGGAACAGAACCCATTACCTCAATGGTTCTAAAATGATGTCGTAGCTGGGAGTGGAACATAGGATGAGCTAAGACATGCACAACCCTCCTTCAGCCGACTCCCAACCACACACATCCTAGTGCAGAGACCTGTTCTTATTTCTGTAACGCACTAAAACAGATTTGTCTCGGTGGATCATGTTTGAAGCCACACGTGGTAGTCCATCTAGGTAATACATTAAACCACCTGCTAACTTGCAGGAAGTCTGGTGGCAGCAAAAGCAAAGGGAGTTAACCAGAGATAAAGATTTGCCGAAAGTAGATGTGCAGAGCCAACATGCGCAGATCTCGTAGTCCAACTTGAACTGGGACAGACCGTATCCACGGGTATCCACTTGTATCCAATAACACAAATAGGTAACCAACAACGTCACATTTCCCCTGTAGCCTAGCTAGCTCTTGGAATACGCAGGTCCGTGCCTTTATTGGTCTGCCTTTAAGATCGCTTGGCTGTTCGTATTAGGTTTGGGGGTGGTTTCTTTCCTGCAGCTAAACTAGGCCTGGTGGAGGCACTGCTCAATGGTGGCCTGGGGAAGACGCAGCTACATGGTGGCCTGGGGTAGGCGCGGCTCCATGGTGCCCTGGGGAAGGCGCGGCTCCATTGTGGACTGGGGAAAGACGCGGCTCCATGGTGGTCTGGAGAAGGCGCGGCTCTATGGTGGCATGGCACTTCTTACAGTTAAGCTAGCCCTGAGGACTGCGTGGCTATGTGGTGTCCTGTCCCGGCCGAATGTGACCTGTGCTCTGCCTTTGGAAACTGGTAACCGTTAATCTGTCAATGATTGAGGTCTTGAGTCAGGCAGACTCCACCTAGTGAGGTCCTGCTTCAGGCAGGCTTACCCTAGTGAGGTCCTGTTTCAGGCAGACTGCCCCTATCTTCGCTCGTGAAATAAGATATGGAAGAATATGATTGACCACACCAAGAAATTGTTTTTAACTGCCTGAGTTTGCTGTAGAAGAAACGGTCAGCAATGTTTGCAGATCCTGGCCGGCTTGTTAGTCCGTGGTATCTCGTGCTGTGATTGGTCGTGCGGGGATGTTGTCATTGGAGATGGCGTCATTGGAGACGTCATGGCCGCGTTTTCCGGATATACCATCGTGACGCACGAGCAGGGCTCAACCAATGGCCGCGTGTCCTTGACCTGCACGGTGTCCAGGCTGTCCTCCAGGTAGGACTCCGCGATGGTCCAGATTGTTAGAGGAGTACTATGTCGTCGGAAGCGCAGACTTCTCGGTAGCTGCCGTCGGAGCAGTGGGGTCCCTGGAAGGTGCAAGTCAGGAATGAGGATATGGACTACATACGTTTTCGGGTGGGGGTTGTTGTTGGGAGGTGGTTGTAATTATGGTTGTAATGGTGTTTGGATTGGTGTGGTGGTAGTGATGTTTCTGTTGGTGTGGTGGCTGTTGTTGGAGTGGTAGGTGTGGGAGTGGTGATTGGGTTGGTATGGTTGATGCGCAACTTGAAAGAGGGGTAGCTAGAGGAAATATGTTTGTAAAGGTCATTACACGTTCTCTCCATCCCAGCGACAGATGAATCCGTCTGGTATTGTGTGCTGGTATTGTATTGTGTGCTGGTATTGTATTGTGTGCTGGTATTGTATTGTGTGCTGGTATTGTGTGCTGGTATTGTATTGTGTGCTGGTATTGTGTGCTGGTGTTGTGTGCTATCAAATATTTGGGCTATTATTTCCGGAATGTTCGTTGACAAACAGGATGCTAAAACACAGGCAGTAGATGTTTGGCGTGGAGGAGGTGATGTGGCATACGTTGGAGATTCTACTACCTTAGAGAACTTTAACTACATTTTCCGATGGCTCTTACGTCATGTCCTGCGTGGCAGGGGTCTAGTCTCATCTGTCACACATTCTACACTGGAGGAGTGCTACATCGCTCAGGTAGTCGCCATTAACGACATGCTCTCAGTGTGGCAGTAGACTTATTCCTGTTTTCATCCAACAAATAAGGGAGCCGGTCTGTCAGAGATACGTGTGTGCCATCACGTCACACCCATGACAGGTACAGACTGACGGGGTGGTTTTGTGAGTGATAGTAGTGTCATACCAAGATAATTAGCTGAGTCAGTGAAAAGTGAGAATTAGTTAAGTCAGTGAAAAGTGAGAATTAGTTAAGTCAGTGAAACTTGAGAATTAGTTAAGTCAGTGAAACTTGAGAATTAGTTAAGTCAGTGAAACATGATTATTAGTTAAGTCAGTGAAACATGATTATCAGTTAAGTCAGTAAAACATGATTATTAGCTGAGTCAGTGAAACATGATTATCTCAGGCATCATCTGAGTTCCTAAAACATGACTATTATGTTCAGATACACGGTTATTTCAAGTTAGTCTGAGAAACATGATACATATTTACGAGAAGATGATAATTTTGTGAGAAATACAGTCTAACTATGTGAAATGAACATGATTATTTAAATGAGGAACTAATGTGAAATGAACATTTATCCTTATTTGGCTTGTCTTCGTTCGTTCTCAATCTCCCACTACCTTAACACTGAAAGGGCTTAAGTAGCAGAATGTAGTCCAGAGAACGGAATGCGTTGTGTCGTAGTTTACAGCTTGGCTGCGATATTTGCACCTTTCAGTCCAACACATACGACCAGCAACCATTTTTTTTAGTACCGGGTTAGCATTCCCTCTTCGATCCCTTCTCCTTAGCCATTCTGCCCTGCTGCAGCCTGTTATCCAGGATCACCGCGTGGAGGTGTAGAAGGATCTTGGCAGCTCATGCGCTGCTCAGCATCTCGATCCCTTAGCCTTATTTAAATGAGAAGAATATCTATGTAAGATAAGAATGTCAGAGAAACATGACCATTAAATCAGCTTATTTAAAGGTTTTTGTAAACGAAAGATGAAACGAGCTTTTAAAAAAAAGTGAACGAAGAAATACGAGCCATTCACATATCAACCATAAAAGCTGTGATGGTGCCAGCGGAGCATGAGAGTCAGCAATACTTTTGTTAGTGTGACAGATCAAGCAAACATCGACACATCATTCATTGTTAGTAGATATTGAAATGCAACAGAGAGATGGATGCACAACTGTCACACTGCGTTACTCAGTGGCAGCAGCTGGTGGTGGTGACAGTGATGGTCATGAGGTAGTGATGGTGTTAGTCATGTTGTTAGTGATAGTGGTGACAATGATGGTGACTCGTGGTGGTAGTGAGGGTAACTGGTTGGTGTGACGATGGTGATTGTGACTGGTGGGTGTGACGGTGGTGATGGTGACTGGTGGGTGTAACGGTGTTGGTGGTGATGGTGACTGGTGGGTGTGACGGTGGTGATGGTAACTGGTGAGTGTGATAATGGTGATGGAAGCTTTATTGGTGGTGATATTATGAATTGTGATGCTGACGGTGACAGTTACGGTGATGGTGATAATGGTGTGGGGGTGGTGATAGTGGTGGTGGTGGGGGTAGTAGTGGTATTAAAAACCAAGATGAATTTATTACAATGACGACTCTGCTATCATGGCACATGATGATGATGTGATGGGCGTGGCAGGTGTTAGTAAATTAGTAGAGACATACCGCCGCGGCATGCAAGCATAACAAGCCATTTGTCCGGGTTTTCGTGTCAATCTGAAAATTGATGTCATCTCATTATATGCTGGGTGAACATGGGCATTAATCAGGTAGGCTTAGGCGTTAACCTTGAATGTTGTTGATTTTTTCTCAGTAAACTCGAATATTTGAGATGAAGTGATGTCATAGGATGTGAATATCATATTTCTAGAGTTTCAGTCGTGGTGACAGAGGAGCCAAGTGTTCTAATGTTGACCAAGAGAGGAGCCAAGTGATCTAATGTTGACTGAGAGAGGAGTTAAGTGGTCTAGTGTCGACAAAGAGGAGACAAGTGTTCTAATGTTGACCAAGAGAGGAGCCAAGTGATCTAATGTCGACCAAAAGGAGACAAGTGTTCTAATGTTGACTGAGAGAGGAGTTAAGTGGTCTAGTGTCGACAAAGAAAGGAGCTAAGAGTTCTAATGTCGACCAAGAGAGGAGCCAAGTGATCTAATGTCGACCAAGAGGAGACAAGTGTTCTAATGTCGACCAAGAGGAGTCAAGTGTTCTAATGTTGACCAAGAGGAGCCAAGTATTCTAATGTCGACCAAGAGAAGAGCAAAATGTTCTAATGTCGACCAAGACAGGAGCCAAGTGTTCTAATGTTGACTGAGAGAGGAGTTAAGTGGTCTAGTGTCGACAAAGAAAGGAGCTAAGAGTTCTAATGTCGACCGAGAGGAGCCATGAGTTCTAGTATCGACCGAGCCAAAAGTTATGTCGACCGAGAGGATCCAAGAGTTCTAGTGTCGACCGAGAAAGGAGCCAAGTGTTCTAATGTCGACTGAGAGGAGCCATGAGTTCTAGTGTCGACTGAGAGAGGATCCAAGAGTTCTAGTGTCGACCGAGAAAGGAGACAAGAGCTCTAATGTCGACCGAGAAAGGAGCCAAGAGTTATGTCAACCGAGAGGAGCAAAAAATTCTAGTGTCGACTGAGAGAAGCCTGGAAATCTAGTATCGACCGAGCCAAGAGTTCTAGTGTCGACCAAGAGAGGAGCAAAGAGTTCTAATGTCGACTGAGAGGAGCCAGGAGATCTAGTATCGACCGAGCCAAGAGTTCTAATGTCGACCAAGAGGAGCAAAAGAGTTCTAATGTCGACTCAGAGGAGCGAAGAGTTCTAATGTCGTCCGAGAGGAGCCAGGAGATCTAGTATCAGCCGAGCCAAGAGTTATAATGTCGACCGTGATGTGCCAAGAGTTCTAATGTCGACCGAGAGGAGCCAAGAGTTCTAATGTCGACCGAGAGGAGCCAAGAGTTCTAATGTCAACCAAGAGAGGAGCCAAGAGTTCTAATATCGACCAAGAGAGGAGCCAAGAGTTCTAATGTCGACCAAGAAAGGAGCCAAGAGTTCTAATGTCGACCAAGAGAGGAGCCAAGAGTTCTAATGTCGACCAAGAGAGGAGCCAAGAGTTATAATGTCGACCAAGAGAGGAGCCAAGAGCAACTGCCATACATGTCATATACAAGACAACTAAAAAGAGGTGTGTGTGTGTGTGCTGGCGTACAAATTTGATAGAAATAATCGTTTCAAGGCCTGTCAGCAGGAAGACGCGTTAGTTGTAGGACAGCACGCTTCAAAAGAGCCAATAGCATAACTATACCTGAAGGCTAGGAGCTGCCAACAGGCAATGCCCTTATCTGTTGCTCAAGCAAACTGGTGTGGGAAGTGGCAGCGCACGCAATGCTAGAAAAAAAAACTGTCCTAAGGACTTGAGCCACACTGGACCTCTCCTGTCCTACAGGTAGTGAGCCACACTGGACCTCTCCTGACCTACCTAAGGTAAACTACACTGGACCTCTCCTGACCTACGTGAGGTAAACTACACTGGACCTATCCTGACCTACATGAGGTAAACTACACTGGACCTCTCCTGACCTACGTGAGGTAAACTGCACTGGACCTCTCTTGACCTACGTGAGGTAAACTACACGACCAGTCGTCCCATACGATATGATTCTGAGCATTTGTTGCGACAGCCACCAGGTAGGCACATCTAGATGCCCTATCCGTACTGCTTGCCTCGATGGTGTCATCTCCACCCTCGAGGACTGAACTGAGCAGGATTACTGCCACACTGTTAACTATGCTTTCAGGCGGCATCCAACTGTGGTGTGCGAGTACAAACAGGGAGGGGATTGTGAAAAAGACATTGAAATTATTTTTTTTAGAAAAAGAGCCTACCCAGGCCGACTGAAAGGCACACCTATCTACCGACTTTAACATTTGGCCAGTTGGGACAGATCACCATTCTTCGACTGAGAACAGGAGGATCAGACCTGACAGACACTGGCAAGTAATTAGTAAAGCTAAGCTCAGCTGTTTGATCTAACATAAACCTAGTCTGATCAGTCAGTCTAGCTGTCCATATTTGTGTCAAACCTGCGTCAGATCCAAGTCCATATCCCTAGGATTGCTGGCCAATATAATTAGCATACACAACATCAAATGCAGAAAATATCAATCAATTAAAGATATCCACTGGATAAAACATTTATCACGTAAAATATGGTCCATGAAATCAATCTTTTTAGTTGTTGATGTTGACACGTTTTTGTTGATGAAATGTGATTTTTGCTCTTGGTGCCGGTACCAGGATGAACGGTTGTGCCGTTTTGGTAAATTAAAATCTGAGTGAAAATATTCGTGGAAGATGAGAAAGAAAGGAAGAGAAATGGGGGTCCAAGAAAGATGGGGGGAGGGTTCTTGAGGGATGGAAGAGAGGAGGGAGGGCTGAGGTGTAAGGTGGGTACACCCAGAGAGTGAGGGCTGGGATGGGGACACCCCGAGAGGGAGGGCTGGGGTGAGGACGCCCAAAAAGGGAGGACTGGGGTGAGGACGCCCCAAGAAGGAGGGCTGGGGTGAGGGCGCCCCAAGAGGGAGGGCTGGGGTGGGGACTCCCGAAGAGGGAGGGCTGAGGTGGAGGGGTAGGGACGCCCCGAGAGGGTGGGCTGGGGTGGATGGGTGGGGACGCCCTGAGAGGGAGGGCTAAAGTGGAGAGGTGGGGACGCCCTGAGAGGGAGGGCTAAAGTGGAGAGGTGGGGACGCCCTGAGAGGGAGGGCTAAAGTGGAGAGGTGGGGACGCCCTAAGAGGGAGAGCTGAAGTGGAGAGGTGGGGACGCGCCGAGAAGGAGGGCTGAGGTGGGGACGCCCCGAGAGGGAGGGCTGAGGTGGGGACGCCCCGAGAGGGAGGGCTGAGGTGGGGACGCGCCGAGAGGGAGGGCTGAGGTGGGGACGCGCCGAGAGGGAGGGCTGAGGTGGGGACGCCCCGAGAGGGAGATCTGAGGTGGGGGGTGGGGGGTGGGGACGCCCTGAGAGGGAGGGGGTGGAAACGATCTGAGAGGGAGGGCTGGGGTGGGGACGCCCCGAGAGGGAGGGCTGGGGTGGGGACGCCCAGAGAGGGAGGGCTGGGGTGGGGACGCCCCGAGAGGTAGGGTTGGGGTGGAGACAAGACACGCTGAGAGGGAGTGCTTAGATGGAGGGGTGGGGCTGGGGTGGAGGGGTGGGGACGCCCAGAGAGGGAGAGCTGGGGTGGAAGGTGGGGATGCCCGAAAGGGTGGGCTGAGGTGGAGGGGTGGGGACGCCCCGAAAGGGTGGGCTCAGGTGGAGGGGTGGGGACGCCCGAGAGGGTGGGCTGAGGTGGAGGGGTGGGGACGCCCGAGAGGATAGGCTGGGGTGGAGGGGTTGGGACGCCCAGAGAGGGAGGGCTGAGGTGGAGGGGTGGGGACGCCCAAAAAAGGGCTGAGGTGGAGGGGTGGGGACGCCTGAGAGGGTGAGCTGAGGTGGAGGGGTCGGGACGCCCCGAGAGGGTGAGCTGGGGATGCCTCGAGAGGGAGGGCTGAGGTGGAGACGCCCCGAGAGGGAGGGCTGAGGTGGAGGGATGGGGACACCCTGAGCGGGAGGGCTGAGGTGGAGGGATGGGGACGCCCCGAGAGGGAGGGCTGAGGTGGGGACGCCCCGAGAGGGAGGACTGAGGTGGGGACGCCCCGTGAGGGAGGGCTGAGGTGGGGACGCCCCGAGAGGGAGGGCTGAGGTGGGGACGCCCCGACAGGGAGGGCTGAGGTGGGGACGCCCCGACAGGGAGGGCTGAGGTGGGGACGCCCCGAGAGGGTGGGCTGAGGTGGGGACGCCCCGAGAGGGAGGGCTGAGGTGGAGGGATTGCGGCCCCGAGAGGGTGGGGGGATGGGGACACCCTGAGAGGGTGGGCTGAGGTGGAGGGATGATGGCCCCGAGAGGGAGGGCTGAGGTGGGGACGCCCCGACAGGGAGGGCTGAGGTGGGGACGCCCCGAGAGGGTGGGCTGAGGTGGAGGGATTGCGGCCCCGAGAGGGTGGGGGGATGGGGACACCCTGAGAGGGTGGGCTGAGGTGGAGGGATGATGGCCCCGAGAGGGTGGGCTGAGGTGGAGGGGTGATGGCCCCGAAAGGGTGGGCTGAAGTGATACCTAAATGATAGCTTGGTTGTTTGGGAAGGAGAGTGTGAGGGTAGAGAGGAAAGGAGCGTGAGGTAGAGCCGCAAGAGGGCACGTAATTGTTGTGTGGGCTGAAGTGAGTGATGGAAGCGGCGAGAATAGGGGGACTAGATGAGGGAGGAGAGCGGGAGAATAGGGGGACTAGATGAGGGAGGAGAGCGGGAGAATAGGGGGACGATGAAGGAGGAGAGCGGGAGAATAGGGGGACGATGAAGGAGGAGAGCGGGGGACTAGAGAGGGAGGAGAGCGGGAAAATAGGAGGGCTAGATGATGGAGGAGAGCGAGAGAAGACGTATCAGAATCTAACTCTCAAGAATAGATTTGGACATTTTTTTAGAAACTCTTTTGGGAGAATCGTCATACCTGGTACTGAGGTGGGATTTCCTGGAACTGGCATCAATAGCGGATGGGACGTGCTTGCTCTCATTTACCCCAAGGTGGCCCATGCATTAACTTAACGTCCTTATACTGGTTTAGGTGACTAACGTCCTTATACTGGTTTAGGTGACTCTAACGTCCTTATACTGGTTTAGGTGACTCTAACGTCCTTATACTGGTTTAGGTGACTAACGTCTTTATACTGGTTTAGGTGACTCTAACGTCCTTATACTGGTTTAGGTGACTAACGTCTTTATACTGGTTTAGGTGACTCTAACTTCCTTATACTGGTTTAGGTGACTCTAACGTCCTGATACTGGTTTAGGTGACTCTAACGTCCTTATACTGGTTTAGGTGACTCTAACGTCTTTATACTGGTTTAGGTGACTCTAACGTCCTTATACTGGTTTAGGTGACTCTAACGTCATTATACTGGCTTAGGTGACTCTAACGTCCGTTTACTGGTTTAGGTGACTCTAACGTCCGTATACTGGTTTAGGTGACTCTAACGTCCGTATACTGGTTTAGGTGACTCTAACGTCCGTTTACTGGTTTAGAAGACTATAACGTCCGTATACTGGTTTAGGTGACTCTAACGTCCTTAAACTGTATTAGGTGACTCTAACGTCCTTAAACCAGTATAATGACTTTAGAGTCACCTAAAAAAGTATAAGGACGTTAAAGTCCTTATACTGGTTTAAGTGACTCTACAGAGGCTGTATACAATCAGTTTATTGGAGTGTGGTTTTTACCGGTGTGCGAGTCCATCTTAATATACTCAAACACTAGAGCTAAGTAGACCCGCAGTCAGTTAGGCACCATCTATATCTGCTCCTAACAAACCACCTAAGGGAAGGTACAAATAACTTGGCCAGATTTTGAACTTGAATTTTGTCCGGGCAGCGGTCGATAAGCCAACTCTTTTCGATTCTTCGACCAGAAGATCCACCTGAACAAAAATCCTGGTCTCCATGGCAATTCAATCACGCTAACTCCGGCACCCGAGGCGGACAACCTACCAGGAGACCACTGAGTACCATCACCACAACCCCCCCACAAGAACACTGCCCGGGCTGGAGCTTCGCCAGACGTTCTTAAATTGTTTGTATTTCTACAGACGGTACGCCTTGATCTGTATTTTGCGCCTCAAGGTTCAGTGCATCGATCCAATACTGTTTCGAGATTCGAACTCGGCATGCTTGGACTGTGAGTCGTGTGCACTAACTGCTTCACCACACGTGTCTGATCCCTTGGTTAAAGGACGTCTAAGCTGCTCGTACAGAGTTCTTCATTTTCGCGAATGTTCCCAATGTCGAACTCCACCTTGATGGTCAGGCTGCTGTATCACTGCCTGTACCAGGTTTATGACGTGGATGTGAAATGGGTCTGGATCAAAGTTTAACCTGACCCTGAGGTTTGGGTAAACTGGCGCCTTTAACGTTGTCTGAATGGCAAATGGGATAGAGCTCGTGACTTCTCACGTCAATGGTACCTGGTCCAATCCCCGGTTCAGTCATCATAGCTTAAAATGGGTACCTGGCTGTTTGGCAGAGCACAGTCGAATCGTTTCGACTTCTGCCTGCTGACAAGTAGGTAGCGGATCGAATCCCCGGTATAGAATGTGTTTTTCTATTAAGGGCGAATTAAACAAACATAGCCAATACACGTCATGGAGACGAAGCGGATTAATCTGAGGCTACCCACTCAGACAGTTTTGTGTGTCTGAATTTTTAGGAGGGATGCCCACCAGGCCTCAGGAAAAATGAGGGCCTGATAGAATAACGTTTATATAAACACATCATCCCTGACTACAGCAACTGCTATGAAAAATTGTTCGTTTAAGAGACCCAGGAGGACCAGGGGTAAGTGAGAGCACACGTCAGCTAGACCAGCATGCAACAAGAGACGACCATGCTACATACACCATTTCCTGTGTTAGTCTCCACGCTATCAAATGACGTCATCAAACCTTGTGCTCCCGTCGAGCTGTCCAAGATGGCGCCTCCCAAAATGGCGCTGTCCGTCCTGCAGAGAACAGGTCGAGTATTGGGGAAGTTGCAATTGAATGGTCGAGTCTCTTCAGCAGCATCTTCTATTTCCTGATCTCTGTTAACAGTTAAGAGAGATATGTCAAGTCAATATCATGTTACAAGCACACAAACACACCATTCAAGTCAATATTATGTTACAAGCACACAAACACACCATTCAAGTCAATATTATGTTACAAGCACACAAACACACCATTCAAGTCAATATTATGTTACAAGCACACAAACACACCATTCAAGTCAATATTATGTTACAAGCACACAAACACACCATTCAAGTCAATATTATGTTACAAGCACACAAACACACCATTCAAGTCAATATTATGTTACAAGCACACAAACACACCATTCAAGTCAATATTATGTTACAAGCACACAAACACACCATTCAAGTCAATATCATGTTACAAGCACACAAACACACCATTCAAGTCAATATTATGTTACAAGCACACAAACACACCATTCAAGTCAATATCATGTTACAAGCACACAAACACACCATTCAAGTCAATATTATGTTACAAGCACACAAACACACCATTCAAGTCAATATTATGTTACAAGCACACAAACACACCATTCAAGTCAATATTATGTTACAAGCACACAAACACACCATTCAAGTCAATATTATGTTACAAGCACACAAACACACCATTCAAGTCAATATTATGTTACAAGCACACAAACACACCATTCAAGTCAATATTATGTTACAAGCACACAAACACACCATTCAAGTCAATATTATGTTACAAGCACACAAACACACCATTCAAGTCAATATTATGTTACAAGCACACAAACACACCATTCAAGTCAATATTATGTTACAAGCACACAAACACACCATTCAAGTCAATATTATGTTACAAGCACACAAACACACCATTCAAGTCAATATTATGTTACAAGCACACAAACACACCATTCAAGTCAATATTATGTTACAAGCACACAAACACACCATTCAAGTCAATATTATGTTACAAGCACACAAACACACCATTCAAGTCAATATTATGTTACAAGCACACAAACACACCATTCAAGTCAATATTATGTTACAAGCACACAAACACACCATTCAAGTCAATATTATGTTACAAGCACACAAACACACCATTCAAGTCAATATTATGTTACAAGCACACAAACACACCATTCAAGTCAATATTATGTTACAAGCACACAAACACACCATTCAAGTCAATATTATGTTACAAGCACACAAACACACCATTCAAGTCAATATTATGTTACAAGCACACAAACACACCATTCAAGTCAATATTATGTTACAAGCACACAAACACACCATTCAAGTCAATATTATGTTACAAGCACACAAACACACCATTCAAGTCAATATTATGTTACAAGCACACAAACACACCATTCAAGTCAATATCATGTTACAAGCACACAAACACACCATTTAAGTCAATATCATGTTACAAGCACACAAACACACCATTCAAGTCAATATTATGTTACAAGCACACAAACACACCATTCAAGTCAATATTATGTTACAAGCACACAAACACACCATTCAAGTCAATATTATGTTACAAGCACACAAACACACCATTCAAGTCAATATCATGTTACAAGCACACAAACACACCATTCAAGTCAATATCATGTTACAAGCACACAAACACACCATTCAAGTCAATATTATGTTACAAGCACACAAACACACCATTCAAGTCAATATTATGTTACAAGCACACAAACACACCATTCAAGTCAATATTATGTTACAAGCACACAAACACACCATTCAAGTCAATATTATGTTACAAACACACAAACACACCATTCAAGTCAATATTATGTTACAAGCACACAAACACACCATTCAAGTCAATATTATGTTACAAGCACACAAACACACCATTCAAGTCAATATTATGTTACAAGCACACAAACACACCATTCAAGTCAATATTATGTTACAAGCACACAAACACACCATTCAAGTCAATATTATGTTACAAGCACACAAACACACCATTCAAGTCAATATTATGTTACAAGCACACAAACACACCATTCAAGTCAATATCATGTTACAAGCACACAAACACACCATTCAAGTCAATATTATGTTACAAGCACACAAACACACCATTCAAGTCAATATTATGTTACAAGCACACAAACACACCATTCAAGTCAATATTATGTTACAAGCACACAAACACACCATTCAAGTCAATATTATGTTACAAGCACACAAACACACCATTCAAGTCAATATTATGTTACAAGCACACAAACACACCATTCAAGTCAATATTATGTTACAAGCACACAAACACACCATTCAAGTCAATATTATGTTACAAGCACACAAACACACCATTCAAGTCAATATTATGTTACAAGCACACAAACACACCATGTCCTTGTAAGTCTCCATGTTTGAGCTTCCTGAATGTTAGTATGGGCACATAATGTTGGACACAATTATACACATAATGTTGGACACAATTATACACATAATGTTGGACACAATTATACACATAATGTTGGACACAATTATACACATAATGTTGGACACAATTATACACATAATGTTGGACACAATTATACACATAATGTTGGACACAATTATACACATATTGTTGGACACAATTATACACATAATGTTGGACACAATTATACACATAATGTTGGACACAATTATACACATAATGTTGGACACAATTATACACATAATGTTGGACACAATTATACACATAATGTTGGACACAATTATACACATAATGTTGGACACAATTATACACATAATGTTGGACACAATTATACACATAATGTTGGACACAATTATACACATAATGTTGGACACAATTATACACATAATGTTGACAAGGACAAACAGTAGATCATCAAGTATGTCGGCATCCACGAGAAGAACAAACCGACAGCACATTTCAGGGATAACCTGAGTAGTGACTTCAGAAGTCTGTGACAGACCAATAAGTTTGAGGGGAGATCATTGTGGTTATTGAGGGGAGATCGATGTGGTTATTGAAGAGAGATCGATGTGGTTATTGAGAGTAGATCGATGCGGTTATTGAGGGGAAGTAAGTCGATGTGGTTATGAAGGGGAGATCGATGTGGTTATTGAGGGAAAGTAAGTCGATGTGGTTATTGAGTGGAAGTAAGTCGATGTGGTTTTTGAGGGGAGATCGATGTGGTTAATGAGTGGAAGTAAGTCGAGTTGGTTATTGAAGGGAGATCGTTGTGGTTATTGAAGGGAAGGGAGATCGATGTGGTTATTGAGGGGAAGTAAGTCGATGTGGTTATTGAGGAGAGATCCATGTGGTTATTGAGGGCAGATCAATGAAGTTTTTCAGTGGAAGTAAGTCGATGTGGTTATTGAGGGGAAGGGAGATCGATGTGGTTATTGAGGGGAAGTAAGTCGATGTGGTTGTTGAAGGGAAAAGTAAGTCGATGTGGTTATTGAGAGGAAGTAAGTCGATGTGTTTATTGAGGGGAAGTAAGGCGATGTGGTTATTGAGGGGAGGTCATTGTGGTTATTGAGAAGTAATTCGATGTGGTTATTGAGGGGAAGTAAGTTGATGTGGTTATTGAGGGTAGGTCGTTGTGGTTATTGAGGGGAAGTAAGTCCATGGGGTTATTGAGTGGAAGTAATTCGATTTTGTAATTGAGGGGAAGTAAGTTGCTGTGGTTATTCAGGGGAAGTAAGTAGATGTGGTTATTCAGGGGAGATCGTTGTGATTATTGAGGGGGGAAGTAAGTCGATGTGGCTATTGAAGGGAGATCGATGTGGTTATTGAGGGGAAGTAAGTCGATGTGGTTATTGAGGGGAGATCATTGTGGTTATTGAGGGGAGATCATTGTGGTTATTGAGGGGTGATTGATGTGGTTATTGAAGAGGGATCGATGTGGTTATTGAGGGTAGATCGATGTGGTTATTGAGGGGAGATCAATGCGGTTATTGAGGGAAAGTAAGTCGATGTGGTTATGAAGGGGAGATCAATGTGGTTATTGAGTGGAAGTAAGTCGATGTGGTTATTGAGGAGAGATCGATGTGGTTAATGAGTGGAAGTAAGTAGAGTTGGTTATTGAGGGGAGATCGATGTGGTTATTGAAGGGAAGGGAGATCGATGTGGTTATTGAGGGGAAGTAAGTCGATGTGGTTATTGAGGGGAGGTTGTTGTGGTTATTGAGGGGAAGTAAGTCGATGTGGTCATTAAGGGGAAGTAAGTCGATGTGGTCATTGAGGGGGGAAGTAAGTCGATGTGGTTATTGAGGGGAAGTAAGTTGATGTGGTTATTGAGGGGAGATCGATGGGGTTATTGAGGGGAAGTAAGTCGATGTGGTTATTGAGGGGAGATCCATGTGGTTATTGAGGGAAGATCCATGTGGTTACTGAGGTGAAGTAAGTCGATGTGGTTATTGAGGGGAGATTGATGTGGTTATTGAGGGCAGATCAATGTAGTTTTTCAGTGGAAGTAAGTCGATGTGGTTATTGAGGGGAGGTCGTTGTGGTTATTGAGGGGAAGTAAGTCGATGTGGTCATTAAGGGGAAGTAAGTCGATGTGGTCATTGAGGGGAAGTAAGTCGATGTGGTTATTAAGGGGATGTAAGTCGATGTGGTTATTGAGGGGAAGGGAGATCGATGTGGTTATTGAGGGGAAGTAAGTCGATGTGGTTATTGAGGGGAAGTAAGTCGATGTGGTTGTTGAAGGGAAAAGTAAGTCGATGTGGTTATTGAGGGGAAGTAAGTCGATGTGTTTATTGAGGGGAAGTAAGGCGATGTGGTTATTGAGGAGAAGTAAGTCGATGTGGTTATTGAGGGGAGGTCATTGTGGTTATTGAGAAGTAATTCGATGTGGTTATTGAGGGGAAGTAAGTTGATGTGGTTATTGAGGGTAGGTCGTTGTGGTTATTGAGGGGAAGTAAGTCCATGTGGTTATTGAGTGGAAGTAATTCGATTTTGTAATTGAGGGGAAGTAAGTTGCTGTGGTTATTGAGGGGAAGTAAGTCGATGTGGTTATTCAGGGGAGATCGTTGTGATTATTGAGGGGGGAAGTAAGTCGATGTGGCTATTGAAGGGAGATCGATGTGGTTATTGAGGGGAAGTAAGTCGATGTGGTTATTGAGGGGAGATCATTGGGGTTATTGAGGGGAGATCATTGTGGTTATTGAGGGGTGATTAATGTGGTTATTGAAGAGGGATCGATGTGGTTATTGAGGGTAGATCGATGTGGTTATTGAGGGGAGATCGTTGCGGTTATTGAGGGGAAGTAAGTCGATGTGGTTATGAAGGGGAGATCAATGTGGTTATTGAGTGGAAGTAAGTCGATGTGGTTATTGAGGGGAGATCGATGTGGTTAATGAGTGGAAGTAAGTCGAGTTGGTTATTGAGGGGAGATCGATGTGGTTATTGAAGGGAAGGGAGATCGATGTGGTTATTGAGGGGAAGTAAGTCGATGTGGTTATTGAGGGGAGATCCATGTGGTTATTGAGGGCAGATCAATGTCGTTTTTCAGTGGAAGTAAGTCGATGTGGTTATTGAGGGGAGGTTGTTGTGGTTATTGAGGGGAAGTAAGTCGATGTGGTCATTAAGGGGTAGCAAGTCGATGTGGTCATTGAGGGGAAGTAAGTCGATGTGGTTATTGAGGGGAAGGGAGATCGATGTGCCTATTGAGGGGAAGGGAGATCAATGTGGTTTTTGAGGGGAAGTAAGTCGATGTGGTTATTGAAGGGAAGAAAGTCGATGTGGTTATTGAGGGGAAGTAATTCGATGTGGTTATTGAGGGGAATTAAGTCGATGTGGTTATTGAGGGGAAGTAAGTCGATGTGGTTATTGAGGGGAAGTAAGTCGATGTGGTTATTGACGGGAGGTCATTGTGGTTATTGAGGGGAAGTAAGTCAATGTGGTTATTGAGGGGAGGTCAATGTGGTTATTGAGAAGTAATTCGATGTGGTTATTAAGGGGAAGTAAGTCCATGTGGTTTTTGAGGGGAAGTAAGTCGATGTGGTTATTCAGGGGAGATCGTTGTGATTATTGAGGGGAACTAAGTCGATGTGGCTATTGAAGGGAGATCGATGTTTTTATTGAGGGGAAGTAAGTCGATGTGGTTATTGAGGGGAGATCATTGTGGTTATTGAGTGGAAGTAAGTCGATGTGGTTATTGAGGGGAGATCGATGTGGTTAATGAGTGGAAGTAAGTCGAGTTGGTTATTGAGGGGAGATCGATGTGGTTATTGAAGGGAAGGGAGATCGATGTGGTTATTGAGGGGAAGTAAGTCGATGTGGTTATTGAGGGGAGGTTGTTGTGGTTATTGAGGGGAAGTAAGTCGATGTGGTCATTAAGGGGAAGTAAGTCGATGTGGTCATTGAGGGGGGAAGTAAGTCGATGTGGTTATTGAGGGGAAGTAAGTCGATGTGGTTATTGAGGGGAAGTAAGTCGATGTGGTTATTGAGGGGAAGTAAGTCGATGTGGTTGTTGAAGGGAAAAATAAGTCGATGTGGTTATTGAGGGGAAGTAAGTCGATGTGTTTATTGAGGGAAAGTAAGGCGATGTGGTTATTGAGGAGAAGTAAGTCGATGTGGTTATTGAGGGGAGGTCATTGTGGTTATTGAGAAGTAATTCGATGTGGTTATTGAGGGGAAGTAAGTTGATGTGGTTATTGAGACGTAATTCGATGTGGTTATTGAGGGGAAGTAAGTTGATGTGGTTATTGAGGGTAGGTCGTTGTGGTTATTGAGGGGAAGTAAGTCCATGGGGTTATTGAGTGGAAGTAATTCGATTTTGTAATTGAGGGGAAGTAAGTTGCTGTGGTTATTGAGGGGAAGTAAGTCGATGTGGTTATTCAGGGGAGATCGTTGTGATTATTGAGGGGGGAAGTAAGTCGATGTGGCTATTGAAGGGAGATCGATGTGGTTATTGAGGGGAAGTAAGTCGATGTGGTTATTGAGGGGAGATCATTGTGGTTATTGAGGGGAGATCATTGTGGTTATTGAGGGGTGATTAATGTGGTTATTGAAGAGGGATCGATGTGGTTATTGAGGGTAGATCGATATGGTTATTGAGGGGAGATCAATGCGGTTATTGAGGGAAAGTAAGTCGATGTGGGTATGAAGGGGAGATCAATGTGGTTATTGAGTGGAAGTAAGTCGATGTGGTTATTGAGGGGAGATCGATGTGGTTAATGAGTGGAAGTAAGTCGAGTTGGTTATTGAGGGGAGATCGATGTGGTTATTGAAGGGAAGGGAGATTGATGTGGTTATTGAGGGGAAGTAAGTCGATGTAGTTATTGAGGGGAGGTTGTTGTGGTTATTGAGGGGAAGTAAGTCGATGTGGTCATTAAGGGGAAGTAAGTCGATGTGGTCATTGAGGGGGGAAGTAAGTCGATGTGGTTATTGAGGGGAAGTAAGTTGATGTGGTTATTGAGGGGAGATCGATGGGGTTATTGAGGGGAAGTAAGTCGATGTGGTTATTGAGGGGAGATCCATGTGGTTATTGAGGGAAGATCCATGTGGTTACTGAGGTGAAGTAAGTCGATGTGGTTATTGAGGGGAGATTGATGTGGTTATTGAGGGCAGATCAATGTAGTTTTTCAGTGGAAGTAAGTCGATGTGGTTATTGAGGGGAGGTCGTTGTGGTTATTGAGGGGAAGTAAGTCGATGTGGTCATTAAGGGGAAGTAAGTCGATGTGGTCATTGAGGGGAAGTAAGTCGATGTGGTTATTAAGGGGATGTAAGTCGATGTGGTTATTGAGGGGAAGGGAGATCGATGTGGTTATTGAGGGGAAGTAAGTCGATGTGGTTATTGAGGGGAAGTAAGTCGATGTGGTTGTTGAAGGGAAAAGTAAGTCGATGTGGTTATTGAGGGGAAGTAAGTCGATGTGTTTATTGAGGGGAAGTAAGGCGATGTGGTTATTGAGGAGAAGTAAGTCGATGTGGTTATTGAGGGGAGGTCATTGTGGTTATTGAGAAGTAATTCGATGTGGTTATTGAGGGGAAGTAAGTTGATGTGGTTATTGAGGGTAGGTCGTTGTGGTTATTGAGGGGAAGTAAGTCCATGTGGTTATTGAGTGGAAGTAATTCGATTTTGTAATTGAGGGGAAGTAAGTTGCTGTGGTTATTGAGGGGAAGTAAGTCGATGTGGTTATTCAGGGGAGATCGTTCTGATTATTGAGGGGGGAAGTAAGTCGATGTGGCTATTGAAGGGAGATCGATGTGGTTATTGAGGGGAAGTAAGTCGATGTGGTTATTGAGGGGAGATCATTGGGGTTATTGAGGGGAGATCATTGTGGTTATTGAGGGGTGATTAATGTGGTTATTGAAGAGGGATCGATGTGGTTATTGAGGGTAGATCGATGTGGTTATTGAGGGGAGATCGTTGCGGTTATTGAGGGGAAGTAAGTCGATGTGGTTATGAAGGGGAGATCAATGTGGTTATTGAGTGGAAGTAAGTCGATGTGGTTATTGAGGGGAGATCGATGTGGTTAATGAGTGGAAGTAAGTCGAGTTGGTTATTGAGGGGAGATCGATGTGGTTATTGAAGGGAAGGGAGATCGATGTGGTTATTGAGGGGAAGTAAGTCGATGTGGTTATTGAGGGGAGATCCATGTGGTTATTGAGGGCAGATCAATGTCGTTTTTCAGTGGAAGTAAGTCGATGTGGTTATTGAGGGGAGGTTGTTGTGGTTATTGAGGGGAAGTAAGTCGATGTGGTCATTAAGGGGTAGCAAGTCGATGTGGTCATTGAGGGGAAGTAAGTCGATGTGGTTATTGAGGGGAAGGGAGATCGATGTGCCTATTGAGGGGAAGGGAGATCAATGTGGTTTTTGAGGGGAAGTAAGTCGATGTGGTTATTGAAGGGAAGAAAGTCGATGTGGTTATTGAGGGGAAGTAATTCGATGTGGTTATTGAGGGGAATTAAGTCGATGTGGTTATTGAGGGGAAGTAAGTCGATGTGGTTATTGAGGGGAAGTAAGTCGATGTGGTTATTGACGGGAGGTCATTGTGGTTATTGAGGGGAAGTAAGTCAATGTGGTTATTGAGGGGAGGTCAATGTGGTTATTGAGAAGTAATTCGATGTGGTTATTAAGGGGAAGTAAGTCCATGTGGTTTTTGAGGGGAAGTAAGTCGATGTGGTTATTCAGGGGAGATCGTTGTGATTATTGAGGGGAACTAAGTCGATGTGGCTATTGAAGGGAGATCGATGTTTTTATTGAGGGGAAGTAAGTCGATGTGGTTATTGAGGGGAGATCATTGTGGTTATTGAGTGGAAGTAAGTCGATGTGGTTATTGAGGGGAGATCGATGTGGTTAATGAGTGGAAGTAAGTCGAGTTGGTTATTGAGGGGAGATCGATGTGGTTATTGAAGGGAAGGGAGATCGATGTGGTTATTGAGGGGAAGTAAGTCGATGTGGTTATTGAGGGGAGGTTGTTGTGGTTATTGAGGGGAAGTAAGTCGATGTGGTCATTAAGGGGAAGTAAGTCGATGTGGTCATTGAGGGGGGAAGTAAGTCGATGTGGTTATTGAGGGGAAGTAAGTCGATGTGGTTATTGAGGGGAAGTAAGTCGATGTGGTTATTGAGGGGAAGTAAGTCGATGTGGTTGTTGAAGGGAAAAGTAAGTCGATGTGGTTATTGAGGGGAAGTAAGTCGATGTGTTTATTGAGGGGAAGTAAGGCGATGTGGTTATTGAGGAGAAGTAAGTCGATGTGGTTATTGAGGGGAGGTCATTGTGGTTATTGAGAAGTAATTCGATGTGGTTATTGAGGGGAAGTAAGTTGATGTGGTTATTGAGACGTAATTCGATGTGGTTATTGAGGGGAAGTAAGTTGATGTGGTTATTGAGGGTAGGTCGTTGTGGTTATTGAGGGGAAGTAAGTCCATGGGGTTATTGAGTGGAAGTAATTCGATTTTGTAATTGAGGGGAAGTAAGTTGCTGTGGTTATTGAGGGGAAGTAAGTCGATGTGGTTATTCAGGGGAGATCGTTGTGATTATTGAGGGGGGAAGTAAGTCGATGTGGCTATTGAAGGGAGATCGATGTGGTTATTGAGGGGAAGTAAGTCGATGTGGTTATTGAGGGGAGATCATTGGGGTTATTGAGGGGAGATCATTGTGGTTATTGAGGGGTGATTAATGTGGTTATTGAAGAGGGATCGATGTGGTTATTGAGGGTAGATCGATGTGGTTATTGAGGGGAGATCGTTGCGGTTATTGAGGGGAAGTAAGTCGATGTGGTTATGAAGGGGAGATCAATGTGGTTATTGAGTGGAAGTAAGTCGATGTGGTTATTGAGGGGAGATCGATGTGGTTAATGAGTGGAAGTAAGTCGAGTTGGTTATTGAGGGGAGATCGATGTGGTTATTGAAGGGAAGGGAGATCGATGTGGTTATTGAGGGGAAGTAAGTCGATGTGGTTATTGAGGGGAGATCCATGTGGTTATTGAGGGCAGATCAATGTCGTTTTTCAGTGGAAGTAAGTCGATGTGGTTATTGAGGGGAGGTTGTTGTGGTTATTGAGGGGAAGTAAGTCGATGTGGTCATTAAGGGGTAGCAAGTCGATGTGGTCATTGAGGGGAAGTAAGTCGATGTGGTTATTGAGGGGAAGGGAGATCGATGTGCCTATTGAGGGGAAGGGAGATCAATGTGGTTTTTGAGGGGAAGTAAGTCGATGTGGTTATTGAAGGGAAGAAAGTCGATGTGGTTATTGAGGGGAAGTAATTCGATGTGGTTATTGAGGGGAATTAAGTCGATGTGGTTATTGAGGGGAAGTAAGTCGATGTGGTTATTGAGGGGAAGTAAGTCGATGTGGTTATTGACGGGAGGTCATTGTGGTTATTGAGGGGAAGTAAGTCAATGTGGTTATTGAGGGGAGGTCAATGTGGTTATTGAGAAGTAATTCGATGTGGTTATTAAGGGGAAGTAAGTCCATGTGGTTTTTGAGGGGAAGTAAGTCGATGTGGTTATTCAGGGGAGATCGTTGTGATTATTGAGGGGAACTAAGTCGATGTGGCTATTGAAGGGAGATCGATGTTTTTATTGAGGGGAAGTAAGTCGATGTGGTTATTGAGGGGAGATCATTGTGGTTATTGAGTGGAAGTAAGTCGATGTGGTTATTGAGGGGAGATCGATGTGGTTAATGAGTGGAAGTAAGTCGAGTTGGTTATTGAGGGGAGATCGATGTGGTTATTGAAGGGAAGGGAGATCGATGTGGTTATTGAGGGGAAGTAAGTCGATGTGGTTATTGAGGGGAGGTTGTTGTGGTTATTGAGGGGAAGTAAGTCGATGTGGTCATTAAGGGGAAGTAAGTCGATGTGGTCATTGAGGGGGGAAGTAAGTCGATGTGGTTATTGAGGGGAAGTAAGTCGATGTGGTTATTGAGGGGAAGTAAGTCGATGTGGTTATTGAGGGGAAGTAAGTCGATGTGGTTGTTGAAGGGAAAAGTAAGTCGATGTGGTTATTGAGGGGAAGTAAGTCGATGTGTTTATTGAGGGGAAGTAAGGCGATGTGGTTATTGAGGAGAAGTAAGTCGATGTGGTTATTGAGGGGAGGTCATTGTGGTTATTGAGAAGTAATTCGATGTGGTTATTGAGGGGAAGTAAGTTGATGTGGTTATTGAGACGTAATTCGATGTGGTTATTGAGGGGAAGTAAGTTGATGTGGTTATTGAGGGTAGGTCGTTGTGGTTATTGAGGGGAAGTAAGTCCATGGGGTTATTGAGTGGAAGTAATTCGATTTTGTAATTGAGGGGAAGTAAGTTGCTGTGGTTATTGAGGGGAAGTAAGTCGATGTGGTTATTCAGGGGAGATCGTTGTGATTATTGAGGGGGGAAGTAAGTCGATGTGGCTATTGAAGGGAGATCGATGTGGTTATTGAGGGGAAGTAAGTCGATGTGGTTATTGAGGGGAGATCATTGTGGTTATTGAGGGGAGATCATTGTGGTTATTGAGGGGTGATTAATGTGGTTATTGAAGAGGGATCGATGTGGTTATTGAGGGTAGATCGATATGGTTATTGAGGGGAGATCAATGCGGTTATTGAGGGAAAGTAAGTCGATGTGGGTATGAAGGGGAGATCAATGTGGTTATTGAGTGGAAGTAAGTCGATGTGGTTATTGAGGGGAGATCGATGTGGTTAATGAGTGGAAGTAAGTCGAGTTGGTTATTGAGGGGAGATCGATGTGGTTATTGAAGGGAAGGGAGATTGATGTGGTTATTGAGGGGAAGTAAGTCGATGTAGTTATTGAGGGGAGGTTGTTGTGGTTATTGAGGGGAAGTAAGTCGATGTGGTCATTAAGGGGAAGTAAGTCGATGTGGTCATTGAGGGGAGAAGTAAGTCGATGTGGTTATTGAGGGGAAGTAAGTTGATGTGGTTATTGAGGGGAGATCGATGGGGTTATTGAGGGGAAGTAAGTCGATGTGGTTATTGAGGGGAGATCCATGTGGTTATTGAGGGAAGATCCATGTGGTTACTGAGGTGAAGTAAGTCGATGTGGTTATTGAGGGGAGATTGATGTGGTTATTGAGGGCAGATCAATGTAGTTTTTCAGTGGAAGTAAGTCGATGTGGTTATACAGGGGAGGTCGTTGTGGTTATTGAGGGGAAGTAAGTCGATGTGGTCATTAAGGGGAAGTAAGTCGATGTGGTCATTGAGGGGAAGTAAGTCGATGTGGTTATTGAGGGGATGTAAGTCGATGTGGTTATTGAGGGGAAGGGAGATCGATGTGGTTATTGAGGGGAAGTAAGTCGATGTGGTTATTGAGGGGAAGTAAGTCGATGTGGTTATTGAGGGGAAGTAAGTGGATGTGGTTGTTGAAGGGAAAAGTAAGTCGATGTGGTTATTGAGGGGAAGTAAGTCGATGTGTTTATTGAGGGGAAGTAAGGCGATGTGGTTATTGAGGGGAGGTCATTGTGGTTATTGAGAAGTAATTCGATGTGGTTATTGAGGGGAAGTAAGTTGATGTGGTTATTGAGGGTAGGTCGTTGTGGTTATTGAGGGGAAGTAAGTCCATGTGGTTATTGAGTGGAAGTAATTCGATTTTGTAATTGAGGGGAAGTAAGTTGCTGTGGTTATTGAGGGGAAGTAAGTCGATGTGGTTATTCAGGGGAGATCGTTGTGATTATTGAGGGGGGAAGTAAGTCGATGTGGCTATTGAAGGTAGATCGATGTGGTTATTGGGGGGAAGTAAGTCGATGTGGTTATTGAGGGGACATCACTGTGGTTATTGAAGGGAGATCATTGTGGTTATTGAGGGGTGATTAATGTGGTTATTGAAGAGGGATCGATGTGGTTATTGAGGGTAGATCGATGTGGTTATTGAGGGGAGATCGATGCGGTTTTTGAGGGGAAGTAAGTCGATGTGGTTATGAAGGGGAGATCAATGTGGTTATTGAGTGGAAGTAAGTCGATGTGGTTATTGAGGGGAGATCGATGTGGTTAATGAGTGGAAGTAAGTCGAGTTGGTTATTTAGGGGAGATCGATGTGGTTATTGAAGGGAAGGGAGATCGATGTGGTTTTTAAGGGGAAGTAAGTCGATGTGGTTATTGAGGGGAGATCCATGTGGTTATTGAGGGCAGATCAATGTAGTTTTTCAGTGGAAGTAAGTCGATGTGGTTATTGAGGGGAGGTTGTTGTGGTTATTGAGGGGAAGTAAGTCGATGTGCTCATTAAGGGGAAGCAAATCGATGTGGTCATTGAGGGGAAGTAAGTCGATGTGGTTATTGAGGGGAAGGGAGATCGATGTGCCTATTGAGGGGAAGGGAGATCAATGTGGTTTTTGAGGGGAAGTAAGTCGATGTGGTTATTGAAGGGAAAAAAGTCGATGTGGTTATTGAGGGGAAGTAAGTCGATGTGGTAATTGAGGGGAAGTAAGTCAATGTGGTTATTGAGGGGAAGTATTTCGATGTGGTTATTGAGGGGAATTAAGTCGATGTGGTTATTGAGGGGAAGTAAGTCGATGTGGTTATTGAGGGGAAGTAAGTCGATGTGGTTATTGAGGGGAGGTCATTGTGGTTATTGAGGGGAAGTAAGTCAATGTGGTTATTGAGGGGAGGTCAGTGTGGTTATTGAGAAGTAATTCGATGTGGTTATTAAGGGGTAGTAAGTCCATGTGGTTATTGAGGGGAAGTAAGTCGATGTGGTTATTCAGGGGAGATCGTTGTGATTATTGAGGGGAAGTAAGTCGATGTGGCTATTGAAGGGAGATCGATGTGGTTATTGAGGGTAAGTCAATGTGGTTATTGAGGGGAGATCATTGTGGTTATTGAGGGGAGATCATTGTGGTTATTGAGGGGAGATTGATGTGGTTATTGAATAGAAGTAAGTCAATGTGGTTATTGAGGGGAGACTGATGTGGTTATTGAGGGCAGATCAATGTAGTTTTTCAGTGGAAGTAAGTCGTTGTGGTTATTGAGGTTATATAAGTCGATGTGGTCATTAAGGGGAAGTAAGGCGATGTGGTCATTGAGGGGAAGTAAGTCGATGTGGTTATTGAGGGGAAGTAATTCGATGTGGTTATTGAGGGGTAGTAATTCGATGTGGTTATTGAGGGGAAGTAAGTCGATGTGGTTATTGAGGGGAAGGGAGATCGATGTGCCTATTGAGGGGAAGTAAGTCGATGTGGTTGTTGAACGGAAAAGTAAGTCAATGTGGTTATTGAGGGGAAGTAAGTCGATGTGTTTATTGAGGGGAAGTAAGGCGATGTGGTTATTGAGGAGAAGTAAGTCGATGTGGTTATTGAGGGGAGGTCATTGTGGTTATTGAGAAGTAATTCGATGTGGTTATTGAGGGGAAGTAAGTTGATGTGGTTATTGAGGGTAGGTCGTTGTGGTTATTGAGGGGAAGTAAGTCCATGTGGTTACTGAGTGGAAGTAATTAGATTTTGTAATTGAGGGGAAGTAAGTTGCTGTGGTTATTGAGGGGAAGTAAGTCGATGTGGTTATTCAGGGGAGATCGTTGTGATTATTGAGGGGGGAAGTAAGTCGATGTGGCTATTGAAGGGAGATCGATGTGGTTATTGAGGGGAAGTAAGTCGATGTGGTTATTGAGGGGAGATCATTGTGGTTATTGAGGGGAGATCATTGTGGTTATTGAGGGGTGAATAATGTGGTTATTGAAGAGGGATCGATGTGGTTATTGAGGGTAGATCGATGTGGTTATTGAGGGGAGATCGATGCGGTTATTGAGGGGAAGTAAGTCGATGTGGTTATGAAGGGGAGATCAATGTGGTTATTGAGTGGAAGTAAGTCGATGTGGTTATTGAGGGGAGATCGATGCGGTTAATGAGTGGAAGGAAGTCGAGCTGGTTATTGAGGGGAGATCGATGTGGTTATTGAAGGGAAGGGAGATCGATGTGGTTATTGAGGGGAAGTAAGTCGATGTGGTTATTGAGGGGAGATCGATGTGGTTAATGAGTGGAAGTAAGTCGTGTTGGTTATTGAGGGGAGATCGATGTGGTTATTGAAGGGAAGGGAGATCGATGTGGTTATTGAGGGGAAGTAAGTCGATGTGGTTATTGAGGGGAGGTTGTTGTGGTTATTGAGGGGAAGTAAGTCGATGTGGTCATTAAGGGGAAGTAAGTCGATGTGGTCATTGAGGGGGGAAGTAAGTCGATGTGGTTATTGAGGGGAAGTAAGTCGATGTGGTTATTGAGGGGAAGTAAGTCGATGTGGTTATTGAGGGGAAGTAAGTCGATGTGGTTGTTGAAGGGAAAAGTAAGTCGATGTGGTTATTGAGGGGAAGTAAGTCGATGTGTTTATTGAGGGGAAGTAAGGCGATGTGGTTATTGAGGAGAAGTAAGTCGATGTGATTATTGAGGGGAGGTCATTGTGGTTATTGAGAAGTAATTCGATGTGGTTATTGAGGGGAAGTAAGTTGATGTGGTTATTGAGACGTAATTCGATGTGGTTATTGAGGGGAAGTAAGTTGATGTGGTTATTGAGGGTAGGTCGTTGTGGTTATTGAGGGGAAGTAAGTCCATGGGGTTATTGAGTGGAAGTAATTCGATTTTGTAATTGAGGGGAAGTAAGTTGCTGTGGTTATTGAGGGGAAGTAAGTCGATGTGGTTATTCAGGGGAGATCGTTGTGATTATTGAGGGGGGAAGTAAGTCGATGTGGCTATTGAAGGGAGATCGATGTGGTTATTGAGGGGAAGTAAGTCGATGTGGTTATTGAGGGGAGATCATTGTGGTTATTGAGGGGAGATCATTGTGGTTATTGAGGGGTGATTAATGTGGTTATTGAAGAGGGATCGATGTGGTTATTGAGGGTAGATCGATATGGTTATTGAGGGGAGATCAATGCGGTTATTGAGGGAAAGTAAGTCGATGTCGGTATGAAGGGGAGATCAATGTGGTTATTGAGTGGAAGTAAGTCGATGTGGTTATTGAGGGGAGATCGATGTGGTTAATGAGTGGAAGTAAGTCGAGTTGGTTATTGAGGGGAGATCGATGTGGTTATTGAAGGGAAGGGAGATTGATGTGGTTATTGAGGGGAGGTAAGTCGATGTAGTTATTGAGGGGAGGTTGTTGTGGTTATTGAGGGGAAGTAAGTCGATGTGGTCATTAAGGGGAAGTAAGTCGATGTGGTCATTGAGGGGGGAAGTAAGTCGATGTGGTTATTGAGGGGAAGTAAGTTGATGTGGTTATTGAGGGGAGATCGATGGGGTTATTGAGGGGAAGTAAGTCGATGTGGTTATTGAGGGGAGATCCATGTGGTTACTGAGGTGAAGTAAGTCGATGTGGTTATTGAGGGGAGATTGATGTGGTTATTGAGGGCAGATCAATGTAGTTTTTCAGTGGAAGTAAGTCGATGTGGTTATACAGGGGAGGTCGTTGTGGTTATTGAGGGGAAGTAAGTCGATGTGGTAATTAAGGGGAAGTAAGTCGATGTGGTCATTGAGGGGAAGTAAGTCGATGTGGTTATTGAGGGGATGTAAGTCGATGTGGTTATTGAGGGGAAGGGAGATCGATGTGGTTATTGAGGGGAAGTAAGTCGATGTGGTTATTGAGGGGAAGTAAGTCGATGTGGTTATTGAGGGGAAGTAAGTCGATGTGGTTGTTGAAGGGAAAAGTAAGTCGATGTGGTTATTGAGGGGAAGTAAGTCGATGTGTTTATTGAGGGGAAGTAAGGCGATGTGGTTATTGAGGGGAGGTCATTGTGGTTATTGAGAAGTAATTCGATGTGGTTATTGAGGGGAAGTAAGTTGATGTGGTTATTGAGGGTAGGTCGTTGTGGTTATTGAGGGGAAGTAAGTCCATGTGGTTATTGAGTGGAAGTAATTCGATTTTGTAATTGAGGGGAAGTAAGTTGCTGTGGTTATTGAGGGGAAGTAAGTCGATGTGGTTATTCAGGGGAGATCGTTGTGATTATTGAGGGGGGAAGTAAGTCGATGTGGCTATTGAAGGGAGATCGATGTGGTTATTGAGGGGACATCACTGTGGTTATTGAAGGGAGATCATTGTGGTTATTGAGGGGTGATTAATGTGGTTATTGAAGAGGGATCGATGTGGTTATTGAGGGTAGATCGATGTGGTTATTGAGGGGAGATCGATGCGGTTTTTGAGGGGAAGTAAGTCGATGTGGTTATGAAGGGGAGATCAATGTGGTTATTGAGTGGAAGTAAGTCGATGTGGTTATTGAGGGGAGATCGATGTGGTTAATGAGTGGAAGTAAGTCGAGTTGGTTTTTTAGGGGAGATCGATGTGGTTATTGAAGGGAAGGGAGATCGATGTGGTTTTTGAGGGGAAGTAAGTCGATGTGGTTATTGAGGGGAGATCCATGTGGTTATTGAGGGCAGATCAATGTAGTTTTTCAGTGGAAGTAAGTCGATGTGGTTATTGAGGGGAGGTTGTTGTGGTTATTGAGGGGAAGTAAGTCGATGTGCTCATTAAGGGGAAGCAAATCGATGTGGTCATTGAGGGGAAGTAAGTCGATGTGGTTATTGAGGGGAAGGGAGATCGATGTGCCTATTGAGGGGAAGGGAGATCAATGTGGTTTTTGAGGGGAAGTAAGTCGATGTGGTTATTGAAGGGAAGAAAGTCGATGTGGTTATTGAGGGGAAGTAAGTCGATGTGGTAATTGAGGGGAAGTAAGTCAATGTGGTTATTGAGGGGAAGTATTTCGATGTGGTTATTGAGGGGAATTAAGTCGATGTGGTTATTGAGGGGAAGTAAGTCGATGTGGTTATTGAGGGGAGGTCATTGTGGTTATTGAGGGGAAGTAAGTCAATGTGGTTATTGAGGGGAGGTCAGTGTGGTTATTGAGAAGCAATTCGATGTGGTTATTAAGGGGTAGTAAGTCCATGTGGTTATTGAGGGGAAGTAAGTCGATGTGGTTATTCAGGGGAGATCGTTGTGATTATTGAGGGGAAGTAAGTCGATGTGGCTATTGAAGGGAGATCGATGTGGTTATTGAGGGTAAGTAAGTCAATGTGGTTATTGAGGGGAGATCATTGTGGTTATTGAGGGGAGATCATTGTGGTTATTGAGGGGAGATTGATGTGGTTATTGAATAGAAGTAAGTCAATGTGGTTATTGAGGGGAGACTGATGTGGTTATTGAGGGCAGATCAATGTAGTTTTTCAGTGGAAGTAAGTCGTTGTGGTTATTGAGGTTATATAAGTCGATGTGGTCATTAAGGGGAAGTAAGGCGATGTGGTCATTGAGGGGAAGTAAGTCGATGTGGTTATTGAGGGGAAGTAATTCGATGTGGTTATTGAGGGGTAGTAATTCGATGTGGTTATTGAGGGGAAGTAAGTCGATGTGGTTATTGAGGGGAAGGGAGATCGATGTGCCTATTGAGGGGAAGTAAGTCGATGTGGTTGTTGAACGGAAAAGTAAGTCAATGTGGTTATTGAGGGGAAGTAAGTCGATGTGTTTATTGAGGGGAAGTAAGGCGATGTGGTTATTGAGGAGAAGTAAGTCGATGTGGTTATTGAGGGGAGGTCATTGTGGTTATTGAGAAGTAATTCGATGTGGTTATTGAGGGGAAGTAAGTTGATGTGGTTATTGAGGGTAGGTCGTTGTGGTTATTGAGGGGAAGTAAGTCCATGTGGTTACTGAGTGGAAGTAATTAGATTTTGTAATTGAGGGGAAGTAAGTTGCTGTGGTTATTGAGGGGAAGTAAGTCGATGTGGTTATTCAGGGGAGATCGTTGTGATTATTGAGGGGGGAAGTAAGTCGATGTGGCTATTGAAGGGAGATGGATGTGGTTATTGAGGGGAAGTAAGTCGATGTGGTTATTGAGGGGACATCATTGTGGTTATTGAAGGGAGATCATTGTGGTTATTGAGGGGTGATTAATGTGGTTATTGAAGAGGGATCGATGTGGTTATTGAGGGTAGATCGATGTGGTATTGAGGGGAGATCGATGCGGTTTTTGAGGGGAAGTAAGTCGATGTGGTTATGAAGGGGAGATCAATGTGGTTATTGAGTGGAAGTAAGTCGATGTGGTTATTGAGGGGAGATCGATGTGGTTAATGAGTGGAAGTAAGTCGAGTTGGTTATTTAGGGGAGATCGATGTGGTTATTGAGGGGAAGTAAGTCGATGTGGTCATTAAGGGGAAGCAAGTCGATGTGGTCATTGAGGGGAAGTAAGTCGATGTGGTTATTGAGGGGAAGGGAGATCGATGTGCCTATTGAGGGGAAGGGAGATCAATGTGGTTTTTGAGGGGAAGTAAGTCGATGTGGTTATTGAAGGGAAGAAAGTCGATGTGGTTATTGAGGGGAAGTAAGTCGATGTGGTAATTGAGGGGAGATCATTGTGGTTATTGAGGGGAGATCATTGTGGTTATTGAGGGGAGATTGATGTGGTTATTGAATAGAAGTAAGTCAATGTGGTTATTGAGGGGAGACTGATGTGGTTATTGAGGGCAGATCAATGTAGTTTTTCAGTGGAAGTAAGTCGTTGTGGTTATTGAGGTTATATAAGTCGATGTGGTCATTAAGGGGAAGTAAGGCGATGTGGTCATTGAGGGGAAGTAAGTCGATGTGGTTATTGAGGGGAGATCCATGTGGTTATTGAGGGCAGATCAATGTAGTTTTTCAGTGGAAGTAAGTCGATGTGGTTATTGAGGGGAGGTTGTTGTGGTTATTGAGGGGAAGTAAGTCGATGTGGTCATTAAGGGGAAGCAAGTCGATGTGGTCATTGAGGGGAAGTGAGTCGATGTGGTTATTGAGGGGAAGGGAGATCGATGTGCCTATTGACGGGAAGGGAGATCAATGTGGTTTTTGAGGGGAAGTAAGTCGATGTAGATATTGAGGGGAAGTAAGTCGATGTTGTTATTGAAGGGAAGAAAGTTGATGTGGTTATTGAGGGGAAGTAAGTCGATGTGGTTATTGAGGGGAAGTAAGTCGATGTGGTTATTGAGGGGAGGTCATTGTGGTTATTGAGGGGAAGTAAGTCAATGTGGTTATTGAGGGGAGGTCAGTGTGGTTATTGAGAAGTAATTCGATGTGGTTATTAAGGGGAAGTAAGTCGATGTGGTTATTGAGGGGAAGTAAGTCGATGTGGTTATTCAGGGGAGATCGTTGTGATTATTGAGGGGAAGTAAGTCGATGTGGCTATTGAAGGGAGATCGATGTGGTTATGAAGGGGAGATCAATGTGGTTATTGAGTGGAAGTAAGTCGATGTGGTTATTGAGAGGAGATTGATGTGGTTAATGAGTGGAAGTAAGTCGAGTTGGTTATTGAGGGGAGATCGATGTGGTTATTGAAGGGAAGGGAGATCGATGTGGTTATTGAGGGGAAGTAAGTCGATGTGGTTATTGAGGGGAGGTTGTTGTGGTTATTGAGGGGAAGTAAGTCGATGTGGTCATTAAGGGGAAGTAAGTCGATGTGGTCATTGAGGGGGGAAGTAAGTCGATGTGGTTATTGAGGGGAAGTAAGTTGATGTGGTTATTGAGGGGAGATCGATGGGGTTATTGAGGGGAAGTAAGTCGATGTGGTTATTGAGGGGAGATCCATGTGGTTATTGAGGGAAGATCCATGTGGTTACTGAGGTGAAGTAAGTCGATGTGGTTATTGAGGGGAGATTGATGTGGTTATTGAGGGCAGATCAATGTAGTTTTTCAGTGGAAGTAAGTCGATGTGGTTATACAGGGGAGGTCGTTGTGGTTATTGAGGGGAAGTAAGTCGATGTGGTCATTAAGGGGAAGTAAGTCGATTTGGTCATTGAGGGGAAGTAAGTCGATGTGGTTATTGAGGGGATGTAAGTCGATGTGGTTATTGAGGGGAAGGGAGATCGATGTGGTTATTGAGGGGAAGTAAGTCGATGTGGTTATTGAGGGGAAGTAAGTCGATGTGGTTGTTGAAGGGAAAAGTAAGTCGATGTGGTTATTGAGGGGAAGTAAGTCGATGTGGTTATTGAGGGGAGGTCATTGTGGTTATTGAGGGGAAGTAAGTCAATGTGGTTATTGAGGGTAGGTCAGTGTGGTTATTGAGAAGTAATTCGATGTGGTTATTAAGGGGAAGTAAGTCCATGTGGTTATTGATGGGAAGTAAGTCGATGTGGTTATTCAGGGGAGATCGTTGTGATTATTGAGGGGAAGTAAGTCGATGTGGCTATTGAAGGGAGATCGATGTGGTTATTGATGGGAAGTAAGTCGATGTGGTTATTGAGGGGAGATCATTGTGGTATTGAGGGGTGATCATTGTGGTTATTGAGGGGAGATTGATGTGGTTATTGAATAGAAGTAAGTCAATGTGGTTATTGAGGGGAGATTGATGTGGTTATTGAGGGCAGATCAATGTAGTTTTTCAGTGGAAGTAAGTCGTTGTGGTTATTTAGGTTATATAAGTCGATGTGGTCATTAAGGGGAAGTAAGGCGATGTGGTCATTGAGGGGAAGTAAGTCGATGTGGTTATTGAGGGGAAGTAATTCGATGTGGTTATTGAGGGGTAGTAATTCGATGTGGTTATTGAGGGGAAGTAAGTCGATGTGGTTATTGAGGGGAAGGGAGATCGATGTGCCTATTGAGGGGAAGTAAGTCGATGTGGTTGTTGAAGGGAAGTAAGTCGATGTGGTTATTGAGGGGAAGTAAGGAGATGTGGTTTTTGAGGGGAATTAAGTCGATATGGTTATTGAGGGGAAGTAAGTCGATGTGGTTATTGAGGGGAGGTCATTGTGGTTATTGAGAAGTAATTCGATGTGGTTATTGAGGGGTAGTAAATTGATGTGGTTATTGAGGGTAAGTTGTTGTGGTTATTGAGGGAAGTAAGTCCATGTGGTTATTGAGTGGAAGTAATTCAATTTTGTAAGTGAGGGAAAGTAAGTTGCTGTGGTTATTGAGGGGAAGTAAGTCGATGTAGTTGTTCAGGGGAGATCGTTGTGATTATTGAGGGGGGGAAAGTAAGTCGACGTGGCTATTGAAGGGAGATCGATGTGGTTATTGAGGGGAAGTAAGTCGATGTGGTTGTTGAACGGAAAAGTAAGTCAATGTGGTTATTGAGGGGAAGTAAGTCGATGTGTTTATTGAGGGGAAGTAAGGCGATGTGGTTATTGAGGAGAAGTAAGTCGATGTGGTTATTGAGGGGAGGTCATTGTGGTTATTGAGAAGTAATTCGATGTGGTTATTGAGGGGAAGTAAGTTGATGTGGTTATTGAGGGTAGGTCGTTGTGGTTATTGAGGGGAAGTAAGTCCATGTGGTTATTGAGTGGAAGTAATTAGATTTTGTAATTGAGGGGAAGTAAGTTGCTGTGGTTATTGAGGGGAAGTAAGTCGATGTGGTTTTTCAGGGGAGATCGTTGTGATTATTGAGGGGGGAAGTAAGTCAATGTGGCTATTGAAGGGAGATCGATGTGGTTATTGAGGGGAAGTAAGTCGATGTGGTTATTGAGGGGAGATCATTGTGGTTATTGAGGGGAGATCATTGTGGTTATTGAGGGGTGATTAATGTGGTTATTGAAGAGGGATTGATGTGGTTATTGAGGGTAGATCGATGTGGTTATTGAGGAGATCGATGCGGTTATTGAGGGGAAGTAAGTCGATGTGGTTATTGAGTGGAAGTAAGTCGATGTGGTTATTGAGGGGAGATCGATGTGGTTAATGAGTGGAAGGAAGTCGAGCTGGTTATTGAGGGGAGATCGATGTGGTTATTGAAGGGAAGGGAGATCGATGTGGTTATTGAGGGGAAGTAAGTCGATGTGGTTATTGAGGGGAGATCCATGTGGTTATTGAGGGCAGATCAATGTAGTTTTTCAGTGGAAGTAAGTCGATGTGGTTATTGAGGGGAGGTTGTTGTGGTTATTGAGGGGAAGTAAGTCGATGTGGTCATTAAGGGGAAGCAAGTCGATGTGGTCATTGAGGGGAAGAGAGTCGATGTGGTTATTGAGGGCAAGGGAGATCGATGTGCCTATTGACGGGAAGGGAGATCAATGTGGTTTTTGAGGGGAATTAAGTCGATGTAGATATTGAGGGGAAGTAAGTCGATGTTGTTATTGAAGGGAAGAAAGTCGATGTGGTTATTGAGGGGAAGTAAGTCGATTTGGTTATTGAGGGGAAGTAAGTCGATGTGGTTATTGAGGGGAGGTCGTTGTGGTAATTGAGGGGAAGTAAGTCAATGTGGTTATTGAGGGGAGGTCAGTGTGGTTATTGAGAAGTAATTCGATGTGGTTATTAAGGGGAAGTAAGTCCATGTGGTTATTGAGGGGAAGTAAGTCGATGTGGTTATTCAGGGGAGATCGTTGTGATTATTGAGGGGAAGTAAGTCGATGTGGCTATTGAAGGGAGATCGATGTGGTTATTGAGGGGAAGTAAGTCAATATGGTTATTGAGGGGAGATCATTGTGGTTATTGAGGGGAG
The DNA here is from genome assembly GCA_036924085.1 of Ariolimax columbianus. Lineage (NCBI taxonomy): Eukaryota > Metazoa > Mollusca > Gastropoda > Stylommatophora > Arionidae > Ariolimax > Ariolimax columbianus. The sequence goes on from JAVGWX010000017.1 coordinate 71,938,780, forward strand.
ATCATTGTGGTTATTGAGGGGAGATTGATGTGGTTATTGAGTAGAAGTAAGTCAATGTGGTTATTGAGGGGATACTGATGTGGTTATTGAGGGCAGATCAATGTAGTTTTTCAGTGGAAGTAAGTCGTTGTGGTTATTGAGGTGATATAAGTCGATGTGGTCATTAAGGGGAAGTAAGGCGATGTGGTTATTGAGGGGAAGTAATTTGATGTGGTTATTGAGGGGTAGTAATTCGATGTGGTTATTTAGGGGAATTAAGTCGATGTGGTTATTGAGGGGAAGGGAGATCGATGTGCCTATTGAGGGGAAGTAAGTCGATGTGGTTGTTGAAGGGAAGTAAGTCGATGTGGTTATTGAGGGGAAGTAAGGAGATAGGGTTATTGAGGGGAATTAAGTCGATATGGTTATTTAGGGGAAGTAAGTCGATGTGGTTATTGAGGGGAGGTCATTGTGGTTATTGAGAAGTAATTCGATGTGGTTATTGAGGGGGTAGTAAGTTGATGTGGTTATTGAGGGTAGGTTGTTGTGGTTATTGAGGGGAAGTAAGTCCATGTGGTTATTGAGTGGAAGTAATTCAATTTTGTAAAAGAGGGGAAGTAAGTTGCTGTGGTTGTTGAGGGGAAGTAAGTCGATGTAGTTGTTCAGGGGAGACGTTGTGATTATTGAGGGGGGGGGGGGGGGGGGGAAGTAAGTCGATGTGGCTATTGAAGGGAGATCGATGTGGTTATTGAGGGGAAGTAAGTCGATGTGGTTATTGAGGGGAGATCATTGTGGTTATTGAGGGGAGATCATTGTGGTTATTGAGGGGAGATCATTGTGGTTATTGAGCGGAGATCATTGTGGTTTTTGAGGGGTGATTAATGTGGTTATTGAAGAGGGATCGATGTGGTTATTGATGGTAGATCGATGTGGTTATTGAGGGGAAGTAAGTCGATGTGGTTATGAAGGGGAGATCGATGTGGTTATTGAGTGGAAGTAAGTCGATGTGGTTATTGAGAGGAGATCGATGTGGTTAATGAGTTGAAGTAAGTCGAGTTGGTTATTGAGGGGAGATCGATGGGGTTATTGAGGGGAAGTAAGTCGATGTGGTTATTGAGGGGAGATCCATGTGGTTATTGAGGGAAGATCCATGTGGTTACTGAGGCGAAGTAAGTCGATGTGTTTATTGAAGGGAGATTGATGTGGTTATTGAGGGCAGATCAATGTAGTTTTTCAGTGGAAGTAAGTCGATGTGGTTATTGAGGGGAGGTTGTTGTGGTTATTGAGGGGAAGTAAGTCGATGTGGTCATTAAGGGGAAGTAAGTCGATGTGGTCATTGAGGGGAAGTAAGTCGATGTGGTTATTGATGGGAAGTAAGTCGATGTGGTTATTGAGGGGAAGGGAGATCGATGTGCCTATTGAAGGGAAGGGAGATCAATGTGGTTATTGAGTGGAAGTAAGTTGATGTGGTTATTGAGGGGAAGTAAGTCGATGTAGTAATTGAGGGGAGGTCAGTGTGGTTATTGAGAAGTATTTCGATGTGGATATTGAGGGGAAGTAAGTCCATGTGGTTATTGAGGGGAAGTGAGTCGATGTGGTTATTCAGGGGAGATCGTTGTGATTATTGAGGGAAAGTAAGTCGATGTGGCTATTGAAGGGAGATCGATGTCGTTATTGAGGGGAAGTAAGCCGATGTGGTTATTGAGGGGAGATCATTGTCGTTATTGAGGGGAGATCATTGTGGTTATTGAGGGGAGATTGATGTGGTTATTGAGTAGAAGTAAGTCAATGTGGTTATTGAGTGGAAGTAATTCGATTTTGTTATTGAGGGGAAGAAAGTTGATGTGGTTATTGAGTGGAAGTAAGTCGATGTTTTTATTCAGGGGAGATCGTTGTGATTATTGAGGGGAAGTAAGTCGATGTGGCTATTGAAGGGAGATCGATGTGGTTATTGAGGGGAAGTAAGTTGATGTGGTTATTAAGGGGAGATCATTGTGGTTATTGAGGGGAGATCATTGTGGTTAATGAGGGGAGTTTGATGTGGTTATTGAGTAGAAGTAAGTTGATGTGGTTATTGAGGGGAGATCGATGGGGCTATTGAGGGGAAGTAAGTCAATGTGGTTATTGAGGGGAAGTAAGTCAATGTGGTTATTGAGGGGAAGTAAGTCAATGTGGTTATTGAGGGGAAGTAAGTCAATGTGGTTATTGAGGGCAAGTAAGTCGATGTGGTTATTGAGGGGAAGTAAGTCGATGTGGTTATTGAGGGGAAGTAAGTCGATGTGGTTATTCAGGGGAAGTAAGTCGACATGGTTATTGAGCGGAGGTCATTCTGGTTATTGAGGGGAAGTAAGTCGATGTGGTTATTGAGGGGAAGTAATTTGATGTGGTTATTGAGGGGAGGTCGTTGTTATTTTTGAGAGAAAGTAATTCGATGTGGTTATTGAGGGAAAGTAAGTCGATGTGGTTATTTAGGGGAAATAAGTCGATGTGGTTATTGAGGGGAAGTAAGTCGATGTGGTTATTGAGGGGAAGTAAGTCGAAGTGGTTATTGAGGGGAAGTAATTCGATGTGGTTATTGAGGGGAAGTAATTCGATGTGGTTATTGAGGGGAAGTAATTCGATGTGGTTATTGAGGGGAAGTAAGTCGATGTGGTTATTGAGGGGAGATCGATGTGGTTATTGGGGGAAAGTAAGGGGATGTGGTTATCGAGGAGAACTAAGTGGATGTGGCTATTGAGTGGAAGTAAGTGGATGTGGTTATTGAGGGGAAGTAAGTGGATGTGGTTATCGAGGCGACGTAAGTGGATGTGGTTATCGAAAGGACGTAAGTGGATGTGGTTATCGAGGGGTGGTTATCGAGGGGACGTAAGTGGATGTGGTTATCGAGGGGACGTAAGTGGATGTGGTTATCGAGGGGACGTAAGTGGATGTGGTTATTGAGGATGAGTTCTAACATGCAACAACATAATGCTTTAATCTGTTTTTATACGAATGTGCATGCGCGACTTTCGCCACCTGAATCTCTGGTTTTAGGCACCACTTATTCCTCATGGAATTTCTCCCTAAGGTATACAAAACAAGAGTACTAGTTAGTAATATCTATCTTCTATCTTCAGTCCATTTATGTCCTAGGGAGTTGTGACCTCCTCTGTTTCATTTTTTTTTAGCAAGTGAAAATCCACTGGTGACTTGCCAGGTGAATCCCAGCATCTGTTAGCCCCTGGAATATACAATCACCTTTTTTTGGGACTGTGGAGCGTAAATTAAAACAAGATAGACCCGCAGCCTGTCAGGCACCAGAGCAAGATAGACTCGCAGCCTGTCAGGTACCATCTATGTCAGTCCGCTAACCACATAACCAAGACCTGAAGTTAAAGCCACACAGTCCCCTTTTTGCGACATATTTTCTGGGGGGCGAATATCCCTAGAATAATTTGAGTAGATTTTAAACTTGAATTTCTCCCGACCAGCGGCCATTAGGTCTACTCTTGTCGATTTACAACTGCTGAGGTATTTCTTATCTCACTTTTGATCTCACCACTACAGATATCAAGGGTAATATTTACACGCTATCAAAAATGCCGGTTACCTCAGAAAACTGGGTCACACTAATAAATAGTAGCATTTCACATTAGGTCCCATTTGTAACGCATAAGCAATAGTAACATTTATGTAACTTGTAACACATTAGCTAATGTCCAAAACAAATATTAATTACTCGAATGGAACCTGGAGCAGCTTACTAGTGGAGGCAAGAAAACCACTGGACTTCCGCTAGTTGGGGGGGGGGGGGGGGGGTATCACACGTAACGCTTCAGGGCAGGCTTTCTTAAGTATGTGGCCCTATACTCCGACTGGAGCGGAAGAGTACAAGACAGAAGAAAACAACGATTGAGAAGACGACACGAGACGGCATGTCAATCGCCACAGTGGGGTGTGGCAGGTCCAGAGCAGAAGGTCAGGTCGAGAACAGGAGGTCAGATCGAAAACAGGAGGTCAGGTCGAGAACAGGAGGTCAGGTCGAAAACAGGAGGTCAGGTCGAAAACAGGAGGTCAGGTCGAGAACAGGAGGTCAGGTCGAGAACAGGAGGTCAGCTCGACAGAAAGATCAAGATTACATCATCAATACATAAATTCGTCAAGAAATCAAGGTCTTGTTTTAAGTAAATAGAACACAATCGGGTCACGGTAAGACACACATATTGAACTGTCTGGCTCGTGTTACCTGTCTGAGGTGTCCTCGTTGGTAGGTGATTCGCTTGGTCCCAGGTACACGCCACCGAATGGGTCGTCCTCTGTCTCCTCCTCAGCAGCAGGTGGGATAGTCAACGAGCTTTTTCTATGGTTAAACCTGGGAAGATATTCAGATGAACATCTCGTTACACATATTGTAGAACATGGATAAACGGCCCAGGGTTGCCCGTCATGGCAGCTACGCCTATGTGATCGTTAAAATATCCTTAACATATAAATGATTTATTGGCTGGATTGACTAGTCGATAAATCAATCAGTCCATTGATTGATATTTGTCCATCTTGCTCCAAGTGAGACGTGGGTCGTGCACTACAGCTAGTCTATGTTATAGGAAGTATGTATCCGACCATTTGTAACGACAGTTTTCATGTCGGCCTCATCAAGGATTTCATGAGCTTGGACACAGTCAACGACACTCTTGGCGCCCTAACCCACCTTGACATCATTAAAATAGTTGACCTGTTTTCTGTATCGAGCCTGGAGCCAGCGACCTGTTTTCTGTATCGAGCCTGGAGCCAGCGACCTGTTTTCTGTATCGAGCCTGGAGCCAGCGACCTGTTTTCTGTATCGGGCCTGGAGCCAGCGACCTGTTTTCTGTATCGAGCCTGGAGCCAGCGACCTGTTTTCTGTATCGAGCCTGGAGCCAGCGACCTGTTTTCTGTATCAAGCCTGGAGCCAGCGACCTGTTTTCTGTATCAAGCCTGGAGCCGGCGACCTGTTTTCTGTATCGGGCCTGGAGCCGGCGACCTGTTTTCTGTATCGGGCCTGGAGCCGGCGACCTGTTTTCTGTATCGGGCCTGGAGCCAGCGACCTGTTTTCTGTATCGGGCCTGGAGCCAGCGACCTGTTTTCTGTATCGAGCCTGGAGCCAGCGACCTGTTTTCTGTATCAAGCCTGGAGCCGGCGACCTGTTTTCTGTATCGGGCCTGGAGCCGGCGACCTGTTTTCTGTATCGGGCCTGGAGCCGGCGACCTGTTTTCTGTATCGGGCCTGGAGCCGGCGACCTGTTTTCTGTATCGGGCCTGGAGCCAGCGACCTGTTTTCTGTATCGGGCCTGGAGCCAGCGACCTTTTTTTCTGTATCGGGCCTGGAGCCAGCGACCTTTTTTTCTGTATCGGGCCTGGAGCGTTTCACTGATAACCCAGCTACGAATTTACATGTGCTGGCCCGTTCTGCTCAACGAATCAGAAACCTGGACTATTCTGCAGGTCAGTGACGCTATCCACGTGCACATGCAGGCCAGTGACGGTATCCACGTGCACATGCAGGTCAGTGACGCTATCCACGTGCATATGCAGGTCAGTGACGATATCCACGTGCACATGCAGGTCAGTGACGCTATCCACGTGTGCATGCAGGTCAGTGACGCTATCCACGTCCTCAACCAGAGACGCATTCTTAGGATCCACTGGTATGACCAGACTTCAAACGACAGTGTCGTGATGGACGGGCTACGGAAGCACACTTACCTCCATGCTTAGCAACCTCCTTTTAAGCCTATTTGGACATGTAGCCCGCCATGCTGAGTATGTCCCCTGCCCACTTGCTCCTAAACCAGGTCCCGGTTATCAAGTATGGCAGGCGACCCTATATGTTATGTTCTCACGCCAAGTTACTTTACCTTCCGTGTCCCAGGCACTACGTCTCCTAGATCCGCTCTGACAGATCTCGTCCAGGTCCCACACAGATCCGCTCTGACAGCCGTCCAGATCACACACGGATCATTCACAGATCCGCTCTGACAGATCTCGTCTAGGTCATACACGGATCATTCACAGATCCGCTCTGACAGATCTCGTCTAAGTCAAACACGGATCATTCACAGATCCGCTCTGACAGATCTCGTTTATGCAACACTGTGTACTATGTAAGGTTAATGTTAATTAGTGTCAGAGGTCTAATTTCTTGCTTCTCTGACGACCGTCATCGATTCGCCATTGAGAACACACTGATCTGCAGAGTGGTTTGCCTCCAAAGACATGACTTTAACATCTTCCATAGATTTTCTTAAAATCTCATACTGGCTCCCATCTATTTGTCTTCCTCCCCCCTCCGTCTAGCATCACTCCTCCCCCCCCCCCCCCCACATGGATCACTATTTTGTCTTTTCCGTATTTGGTCGCCATTGGCTTACCCTGCCCTTTGCCAATACTTCTTACGCTTTTCTGGCCACCTAATCTGACCGTTGTCCGTCATTTGGAGTCAAGCCTTCCACCTGATAAGTCGCGATGTGAAACGCTATATCAGTTAACATTAAAGCAGTAGGAGATCGTGGCCAAGTTGTTAGGATACAGGTCTTCCCTCCTCAAGCACAAGGGCTCAAATCCTCGATGGAGCTGTTTTTTCAATTTCCTCTGGGGGTTGAAATAAATACCTTGCATGCGCTGTGACTGCAGGAGCAAGTGGGGGTTTGTTCATAGGCCCTCTCCAATCAGCTGGTGGACTTCAGCAATAGAAAAACGTCTCAATGACAATAGTTATGGTTATGGTGAGATAATATTGATGAGACTTCCGGTAAGATGGCGACCAAGCAACAGCTGCTCTCATGGTCTGCGATATCCGTGTGGTTTGTTCGTTCCACTTCATGTGTGGGGCGCGGTGTTGTGTGACGAACATTTTCTAGCACGTCCTACGCTATTCACAGGAAGCCTGTGTGTAAATTTCATCGGGATTCGGAGATACACGATCTGTTCTTCGTGTGTAATAGAATACGCGTTGTTGGATGGGACGTCATTACGGATTGCGCACCGTCCTTGGTTGGTGTGCACGACCTGCTTGGAAATTGCGTGCCATGACCGGAAGGTGTAAGGTGTGCTTATGCTTGGCGCCGCGTTCCAGTGGCGCTGAGGTCGGCTAGCTCTTCCCTGGAAGAGTGAAAAGTGAAATTAGTAGCCTGCCGATTAAAGTGAGCTCACGAGCCAACCTCACCTCCTCGGGATACACACTGGGCAACTAGAACCGTGAGGCTCTAGGCTAACGAGGCAATGGCTCACCTGGGGGGGACGGGCTCCTTCAGGTTACTTGCAGATGTTGGCCCACCGCAGTTTGGAGAGGAGATGGGCGCCGCCAGGTGATTTCAAGCCTAAGAATCACACGAGGACAATATCGAAATCTATTATATCGGATCGGTCGCAGCCCGGACAGACAGAGAGGGTTGGCGTGGGATTTTCATGTGTGCCCCAACGACCTGACGGGTTACGGGATGAATTGAATATTGATGATAGCAATGCCGGTAATGATGCTGGGAATGATGATATTAATAATGTTGATAATGAATAAAATGATGATACTAATAGTAATATTATTGATGATGATGATAAAAGCTTACAAGGATGATATCTGAGGAAATGGAACCCCCTCCCCTTACCAACCTGATGCCTGCCATCTCTATCGCCTCCGAGTAGAGTCTGCTCGTCTGGGGCCGGTTCTTGAGTAGTGTCGAAGGGGGCGGGGACTCGTCGTTGAGGTAGACAAAGGTGGTGGCACTGCCTTCAGAGTAGGTCGACATGCACTCCACCTCACACGCACTGCATGCTGCCCACAGGTAGACACGTAGGTACGGTCAGTCAGAGATCATCAATAACCTTCGCAGACATTTTATGACAAGTGATGTAAGGAGTGAGGGGGGGGGGGTGGGTGATGATGGGACGGAAGGGGGGAGGCTAACAGAACCTAGGGGTGGGGGTGATGGTGGGACGGGAGGAGGGAGGCTAACAGAACCTAGGGGTGGGGGTGATGGTGGGACGGGAGGAGGGAGGCTAACAGAACCTAGGGGTGGGGGGGGGGTGATGGTGGGACGGGAGGAGGGAGGCTAACAGAACCTAGGGTGGGGGTGATGGTGGGACGGGAGGAGGGAGGCTAACAGAACCTAGGGGTGGGGGGGGGTGATGGTGGGACGGGAGGAGGGAGGCTAACAGAACCTAGGGTGGGGGTGATGGTGGGACGGGAGGAGGGAGGCTAACAGAACCTAGGGGTGGGGGGGGTGATGGTGGGACGGGAGGAGGGAGGCTAACAGAACCTAGGGTGGGGGTGATGGTGGGACGGGAGGGGGGATGCTAACAGAACCTAGGGGTGGGGGTGATGGTGGGACGGGAGGAGGGAGGCTAACAGAACCTAGGGGTGGGGGTGATGGTGGGACGGGAGGAGGGAGGCTAACAGAACTTAGGGGTGGGGGTGATGGTGGGACGGGAGGAGGGAGGCTAACAGAACCTAGGGGTGGGGGGGGTGATGGTGGGACGGGAGGAGGGAAGCTAACAGAACCTAGGGGTGGGGGTGATGGTCTGACGGGAGGAGGGAGGCTAATAGAACCTAGGGGTGGGGGTGATGGTGGGACGGGAGGAGGGAGGCTAACAGAACCTAAGGGTGGGGGGGGGTGATGGTGGGACGGGAGGAGGGATGCTAACAGAACCTAGGGGTGGGAGGTGATGGTGTGACGGGAGGGGGGAGGCTAACAGAACCTAGGGGTGGGGGTGATGGTGGGACGGGAGGGGGGAGGCTAACATAACCTAGGGGTGGGGGTGATGGTGGGACGGGAGGGGGGAGGCTAACAGAACCTAGGGGTGGGGGTTATGGGAGGGGGGAGGCTAACAGAACCTAGGGGTGGGGGTGATGGTGGGACGGGAGTGGGGAGGCTAACAGAACCTAGGGGTGGGGGTGATGGTGGGACGGGAGGAGGGAGGCTAACAGAACCTAGGGGTGGGGGTGATGGTGGGACGGGAGGAGGGAGGCTAACAGAACCTAGGGGTGGGGGGGGGGTGATGGTGGGACGGGAGGAGGGAGGCTAACAGAACCTAGGGTGGGGGTGATGGTGGGACGGGAGGAGGGAGGCTAACAGAACCTAGGGGTGGGGGGGGGTGATGGTGGGACGGGAGGAGGGAGGCTAACAGAACCTAGGGTGGGGGTGATGGTGGGACGGGAGGAGGGAGGCTAACAGAACCTAGGGGTGGGGGGGGGTGATGGTGGGACGGGAGGAGGGAGGCTAACAGAACCTAGGGTGGGGGTGATGGTGGGACGGGAGGGGGGATGCTAACAGAACCTAGGGGTGGGGGTGATGGTGGGACGGGAGGAGGGAGGCTAACAGAACCTAGGGGTGGGGGTGATGGTGGGACGGGAGGAGGGAGGCTAACAGAACTTAGGGGTGGGGGTGATGGTGGGACGGGAGGAGGGAGGCTAACAGAACCTAGGGGTGGGGGGTGATGGCAGAACCTGTAGATGTTTGGTGTTGGTCAAGTTGACCGAAGATTAGGACCACTTTCCAATCAATCATTCTATTAAATATATCAGCTGCTGTTATAGCACATACCTAAAACGAGATACGCGTGACGGGTTGAGGAAGAGAGCACACACCAGACCTGGTGACCATTGCTAGAGATAAAACCTGAGGGTGGGGTGGGGGTGGAGCAGATGATGACCAACAGACATACTTGATCAGTGTTTTTTGGGTTTTGTTGAAAAGCCATTCTCTTGGCCGAAAGAAATGGGGTTCGATTGATTGATTGACTCGGGAATATGCAGGGGGCGTGTCATACGTCTTGACCCTGACGATGAAGGAGTGAGAGGTGAAAGTTGAAATTTGGTCCAGGGCTTATTCCTTCTCAATGTAGCCAGCTCCTGAATGTATACATTTCTGCGTGACATTGAAAAGACCTTCAGAATAAGGTAACCTATTTTTCCAACTAAACCAGTTATCACCAGCCGGTGTGGCATCTTCGTCACTGTCACAATGTTTTCCTTTCAGATGTTTTTTAAAGACAGGACACGCCCCTTATAAGTTGGTTGACCGTGAGAGGGACATACCTTTGACCATGAGAGGGACATACCTTTGACCATGAGAGGGACATACCTTTGACCGTTAGAGGGACATAACTTTGGCCGTGAGAGGGACATACCTTTGACCGTGAGAGGGACATACCTTTGACCGTGAGAGGGACATACCTTTGACTGTGAGAGGGGCATAACTTTGACCGTGAGAGGGACATAACTTTGACGGTCAGAGGGACAAAACTTTGACCGTGAGAGGGACATACCTTTGACCATGAGAGGGACATACCTTTGACCATGAGAGGGACATACCTATCGGAAGATAACACATTGGAGTGAATATCACTGACCTTGAACATCTACTCACAACGCTGACAGTAAAACTCTCTTCTCACAACGCTGACAGTAAAACTCTCTTCTCACAATGCTCACAGTAAAACTCTCTACTCACAACGCTGACAGTTTACCTCACTTCTGACAATGCTTACAGTAAACCTCTCTACTCACAACGCTTACATTACACCTCTCTACTCACAACGCTTACATTACACCTCTCTACTTCAACGCTTACATTACACCTCTCTACTCACAACGCTTACATTACACCTTTTTATTCTTTTATCGTCTCCAACTCATTAATCGGACTTGACTGTTCGTAGAGGTCTCATACCTTCAGGGAAGTGTGTGAATCTACTGACCTGGCCAGTCTGGGACATAGGGCATTGAGAGAGCTGATATTTTGACTAGGAAATCCCAAAATATTGAATTCCATTAGAGACTGCCTCATGGGTCATGCCACTGCCTCCTGGGCCATGCCACTGCATCATAGATAATGCGATTATTCTTGTGTCATGCCACTGCCTCCTGGACCATGCCAATGCCTCAAGGACAATGCCTCAAGGACCATGCCAATGCCTCAAGGACCATGCCAATGCCTCAAGTACCATGCCAATGCCTCAAGGACAATGCCAATGCCTCGAGGATCATGCCAATGCCTAAAGGACCATGCCAATGCCTCAAGGACCATGCCAATGCCTCAAGGACCATGCCAATGCCTCAAATACCATGCCAATGCCTCAAGGACAATGCCTCAAGGACCATGCCAATGCCTCAAGTACCATGCCAATGCCTCAAGGACCATACCAATGCCTCAAGTACCATGCAAATGCCTCAAGGACCATGCCAATGCCTCAAGGACCATGCCAATGCCTCGAGGATCATGCCAATGCCTCAAGGACCATGCCAATGCCTCGAGGATCATGCCAATGCCTAAAGGACCATGCCAATGCCTCAAGGACCATGCCAATGCCTCAAGGACCATGCCAATGCCTCAAATACCATGCCAATGCCTCAAGGACAATGCCTCAAGGACCATGCCAATGCCTCAAGTACCATGCCAATGCCTCAAGGACCATGCCAATGCCTCAAGTACCATGCAAATGCCTCAAGGACCATGCCAATGCCTCGAGGATCATGCCAATGCCTCGAGGATCATGCCAATGCCTCAATGACCATGCCAATGCCTCAAGGACCATGCCAATGCCTCAAATACCATGCCAATGCCTCAAGGACAATGCATCAAGGACCATGTCAATGCCTCAAATACCATGCCAATGCCTCAAGGACAATGCATCAAGGGCCATGCCAATGCCTCAAGTACCATGCCCATGCCTCAAGAATCATGCCAATGCCTCAAGGATCATGCCAATGCCTCAAGGACCATGCCAATGCCTCAAGACCAATGCCTCAAGTACCATGCCAATGCCTCAAGTACCATGCCAATGCCTCAAGTACCATGCCAATGCATTAAGGACCATGCCAATGCCTCACGGATCATGCCAATGCCTAAAGGACCATGCCAATGCCCCAAGTACCATGCCAATGCCTCAACGATCATGCCAATGTCTCAACGATCATGTCAATGCCTCAAGTACCATGCCAATGCCTCAAGGATCATGCCAATGCCTCAAGGACCAAGCCAATGCCTCAAGTACCATGCCAATGCCTCAACGATCATGCCAATGCCTCAAGTACCATGCCAATGCCTCAAGGATCATGCCAATGCCTCAAGGACCATGCCAATGCCTCAAGTACCCTGCCAATGCCTCAAGGATCATGCCAATGCCTAAAGGACCATGCCAATTCCTCAAGTACCCTGCCAATGCCTCAAGGATCATGCCAATGCCTCAAGGACCATGCCAATGCCTCAAGGATCATGCCAATGCCTCAAGGATCATGACAATGCCTCAAGGACCGTGCCAATGCCTCAAGGATCATGCAAATGCCTCAAGGATTATGCAAATGCCTCAACGACCATGCCAATGCCTCAGGGACCATGCCAATGTTTCAAGGATCATGCCAATGCCTCACGGATCATGCCAATGCCTCAAGGATCATGCCAATGCCTCAAGGATCATGCCAATGCCTCAAGGATCATGCCAATGCCTAAACGATCATGCCAATGCCCCAAGGATCATGCCAATGCCTCAAGGATCATGCCAATGCCCCAACGATCATGCCAATGCCTCAAGGATCATGCCAATGCCTCAAGGACCATGCCAATGCCTCAAGGATCATGCCAACGCCTCAAAAACAATGCTTTAAGGACCATGCCAATGCCTCAAGTACCATGCCAATGCCTCAAGGACCATGCCAATGCCTCAAGTACCATGCCAATGCCTCAAGGACCATGCCAATGCTTCAAGGACCATGCCAATGCCTCAAGGACCATGCCAAAGCCTCAATGACAATGCCTCAAGGATTATGCTAATGCCTCAAGGACAATGCCTCAAGGATCATACCAATGCCTCAAGGACAATGTCTCAAAGACCATGCCAATGCCTAAAGGATCATACCAATGCCTCAAGGACAATGTCTCAAAGACCATGCCAATGCCTCAAGGATCATACCAATGCCTCAAGGGCAATGCCTCAAAGACCATGCCAATGCCTCAAGGATCATGCCATTGCCTACTTGGATAAAATGATGTTGGATGTTGATAACAGTGTAGTTGATGAAGCAGGAGTACAGGAGGAAGCAGAAGGGAAGCAGGAGTGCTGGAGTATGTATTAGCAATGAGGTACCACCAGGATCGAAACACTTAACCAAAACGTCTGCATAACAATCTACCACTTCTCACAGATGCTGACACTCTCTTTCCTAACCAAGCGCCTGTCATATGACTGACCAATGACTCACATTTGATGGACCCCTTCCCTGGAGACCCGTCCACCTGTCTGAGCTCTAGGACCTTCCTATGAAGTAACGCAGAACGTAGTCCCAGCTCCTCACCGCTCCCGTCGTCTCCAAGCTGCTCTAGAAGGTTCTCCAACTCGTTGGCTTTCTGTGACATAAAATAAAAGAAAGGATTGAATAATGATGTATAACATGGACATTCGTGTTAGTTAGCGAGCTTGTATCCATCTGACCACGTGCTCCATCTACAGATCGGTATGTCCACCTGCTCCCTCCACAGATCGGTATGTCCACCTGCTCCCCCCTCCCTCCACAGATCGGTATGTCCACCTGCTCCCCCCACAGATCGGTATGTCCACCTGCTCCCTCCACAGATCGGTATGTCCACCTGCTCCCTCCACAGATCGGTATGTCCACCTGCTCCCTCCACAGATCGGTATTTCCACCTGCTCCCTCCACAGATCGGTATGTCCACCTGCTCCCCCCTCCCTCCACAGATCGGTATGTCCACTTACTGCCCCCCCCCCTCCACAGATCGGTATGTCCACCTGCTCCCCTCTCCCTCCACAGATCGGTATGTCCACCTGCTCCCCCCTCCCTCCACAGATCGGTATGTCCACCTGCTCCCTCCACAGATCGGTATGTCCACCTGCTCCCTCCACAGATCGGTATGTCCACCTGCTCCCTCCACAGATCGGTATGTCCACCTGCTCCCTCCACAGATCGGTATGTCCACTTACTCCCCCCTCCCTCCACAGATCGGTATGTCCACTTACTCCCCCCTCCCTCCACAGATCGGTATGTCCACTTACTCCCCCCTCCCTCCACAGATCGGTATGTCCACTTACTCCCCCCTCCCTCCACAGATCGGTATGTCCACTTACTCCCCCCTCCCTCCACAGATCGGTATGTCCACCTGCTCCCCTCTCCCTCCACAGATCGGTATGTCCACCTGCTCCCCACTCCCTCCACAGATCGGTATGTCCACCTGCTCCCCACTCCCTCCACAGATCGGTATGTCCACCTACTCCCCCCCCTCCCCTCACAGATCGGTATGTCCACCTGCTCCCCCCTCCCTCCACAGATCGGTATGTCCACCTACTCCCCCCCTCCCCTCACAGATCGGTATGTCCACCTGCTCCCCCCTCCCTCCACAGATCGGTATGTCCACCTGCTCCCCCCTCCCTCCACAGATCGGTATGTCCACTTACTCCCCCCTCCCTCCACAGATCGGTATGTCCACCTGCCCCCCCTCCCTCCACAGATCGGTATGTCCACCTGCCCTCCCTCCCTCCACAGATCGGTATGTCCACCTGCTCCCTCCACAGATCGGTATGTCCACCTGCTCCCTCCACAAATCGGTATGTCCACCTGCTCCCCCCTCTCTCCACAGATCGGTATGTCCACCTGCTCCCTCCACAGATCGGTATGTCCACTTACTCCCCCCTCCCTCCACAGATCGGTATGTCCACCTGCTCCCTCCACAGATCGGTATGTCCACCTGCTCCCCCCTCTCTCCACAGATCGGTATGTCCACTTACTCCCCCCTCCCTCCACAGATCGGTATGTCCACCTGCTCCCTCCACAGATCGGTATGTCCACCTGCTCCCCCCTCTCTCCACAGATCGGTATGTCCACTTACTCCCCCCTCCCTCCACAGATCGGTATGTCCACCTGCTCCCTCCACAGATCGGTATGTCCACCTGCTCCCCCCTCTCTCCACAGATCGGTATGTCCACTTACTCCCCCCTCCCTCCACAGATCGGTATGTCCACCTGCTCCCTCCACAGATCGGTATGTCCACCTGCTCCCCCCTCTCTCCACAGATCGGTATGTCCACTTACTCCCCCCTCCCTCCACAGATCGGTATGTCCACCTGCTCCCTCCACAGATCGGTATGTCCACTTACTCCCCCCTCCCTCCACAGATCGGTATGTCCACCTGCTCCCTCCACAGATCGGTATGTCCACCTGCTCCCCCCTCTCTCCACAGATCGGTATGTCCACTTACTCCCCCCTCCCTCCACAGATCGGTATGTCCACCTGCCCCCCCTCCCTCCACAGATCGGTATGTCCACCTGCCCTCCCTCCCTCCACAGATCGGTATGTCCACCTGCTCCCTCCACAGATCGGTATGTCCACCTGCTCCCTCCACAAATCGGTATGTCCACCTGCTCCCCCCTCCCTCCACAGATCGGTATGTCCACTTACTCCCCCCTCCCTCCACAGATCGATATGTCTACTTACTCCCCCCTCCCTCCACACATCGGTATGTCCACTTACTCCCCCCTCCCTCCACAGATCGGTATGTCCACTTACTCCCCCCTCCCTCCACAGATCGGTATGTCCACCTGCTCCCCCCTCCCTCCACAGATCGGTATGTCCACCTACTCCTCCCCCTCCCACCACAGATCGGTATGTCCACCTACCCCCCCCCTTACCCCCACAGATCGGTATGTCCATCTACTCCCCCCCTCCCTTCACAGATCGGTATGTCCACCTGCTCCCCCCCCCTCCCTTCACAGATCGGTATGTCCACCTGCTCCCCCCTCCCTCCACAGATCGGTATGTCCACCTGCTCCCCCCTCCCTCCACAGATCGGTATGTCCACCTACTCCTCCCCCTCCCACCACAGATCGGTATGTCCACCTACCCCCCCCCTTACCCCCACAGATCGGTATGTCCACCTACCCCCCCCCCCCTTCCCCCACAGATCGGTATGTCCACCTGCTCCCCCACCCCTCCACAGATCGGTATGTCCACCTACTGCCCCCCCTCCCCCCACAGATCGGTATGTCCACCTACCCCCCCCCCCCCTACCCCCACAGATCGGTATGTCCACCTAGTTTAGGGCGGGATTATCAAATTATTTTACTGCTTTTGGATGTTGCTGTCGGCCTCTGTGACTCTTATCTGTTGTCTGTCCCTGGGAATTTTGCCTGGTGTCCGTTGTCTGTCTCTGTGAATTATGCCTGGTGTTCGTTATCTGTCTCTGTGAATTATGCTTGGTGTCCGTTGTCTGTCTCTGTGAATTATGTGTAGTGTCCATTTTCTGTCTCTGTGAATTTTGTGTAGTGTCCATTTTCTGTCTCTGTGAATTATGTGTAGTGTCTGATGTCTGTCTTTGTGAATTATGTCTGGGGTCGGTTGTCTGTCTCTATGAATTATGTCTAATGTCCGATGTCTGTCTCTGTGAATTATATCAGGTATCTGCTATCTATATCTGTGAATTATATCTAGTATCTGTTGTATGGTATCCGTTGTCTGTCTCTGCGAATTATGCCTGAAAACTGTTGTCTGACTGCGAATTATGTCTGGTATAAAATTGAATGTCTGTTGTCTGTCTCTGTGAATGTTGCATTCAACTGAATCTCGTTCCTACATTTTACAATTCTGAATCTTATCTGCCATGTTTTGATGTCTGTCTGTCATGTGTTGATGTCTGTCTGTCATGTGTTGAGGTCTGTTTACCATGTGTTGATGTCTGCCATGTGTTGATGTCTGTCTGTCATGTGTTGATGTCTGTTTACCATGTGTTGAAGTCTGCCATGTGTTGATGTCTGTCTGTCATGTGTTGATGTCTGTTTACCATGTGTTGATGTCTGCCATGTGTTGATGTCTGTCTGTCATGTGTTGATGTCTGTTTACCATGTGTTGATGTCTGCCATGTGTTGATGTCTGTCTGTCATGTGTTGATGTCTGTTTACCATGTGTTGATGTCTGCCATGTGTTGATGTCTGTCTGCCATGTGTTGATGTCTGTCTGCCATGTGTTGATGTCTGTCTGCCATGTGTTGATGTCTGTCTGCCATGTGTTGATGTCTGTCTTCCAGGTGTTGATGTCTGCCATGTTGATATCTGTCATATGTTGATGTATGTCTACCATGTTTTGATATCTGTCATATGTTGATGTCTGTCTGCCATGTTTTGATGTCTGTCTGCCACGTGTTGATGTCTGTCATTGAGTAATGACCATAACCTTTGTCTGTGTCTTCGTGTCAAAGATTGTGAAGTGTATCTTACGCCTGTCTCATTGTATTGTGTCTATAAACCTTTCTTCCACGTTCGGTCTTCTTCTAAATCTCGCAACTTCCTTTCATATTGTCAACTTCCTTTCATCTTGTCAACTTCCTTTCATCTTGTCAACTTCCTTTCATCTTGTCAACTTCCTTTCATCTTGTCAACTTCCTTTCATCTTGTCAACTTCCTTTCATCTTGTCAACTTCCTTTCATCTTGTCAACTTCCTTTCATCTTATCAACTTCCTTTCATCTTATCAACTTCCTTTCATCTTGTCAACTTCCTTTCATCTTATCAACTTCCTTTCATCTTGTCAACTTCCTTTCATCTTGTCAACTTCCTTTCATCTTATCAACTTCCTTTCATCTTGTCAACTTCCTTTCATCTTGTGACTTCCTTTCATCTTGTCAACTTCCTTTCATCTTGTCAACTTCCTTTCATCTTGTCAACTTCCTTTCATCTTGTCAACTTCCTTTCATCTTGTCAACTTCCTTTCATCTTGTCAACTTCCTTTCATCTTGTCAACTTCCTTTCATCTTGTCAACTTCCTTTCATCTTATCAACTTCCTTTCATTTTATCAACTTCCTTTCATTTTATCAACTTCCTTTCATCTTGTCAACTTCCTTTCATCTTATCAACTTCCTTTCATCTTGTCAACTTCCTTTCATCTTGTCAACTTCCTTTCATCTTGTCAACTTCCTTTCATCTTGTCAACTTCCTTTCATCTTGTCAACTTCCTTTCATCTTGTCAACTTCCTTTCATCTTGTCAACTTCCTTTCATCTTGTCAACTTCCTTTCATCTTGTCAACTTCCTTTCATCTTGTCAACTTCCTTTCATCTTGTCAACTTCCTTTCATCTTGTCAACTTCCTTTCATCTTGTCAACTTCCTTTCATCTTGTCAACTTCCTTTCATCTTGTCAACTTCCTTTCATCTTGTCAACTTCCTCATAATGTGTGACTCTCTTCACCTCCTAAGCAATTCCTCAACCTTCTCCCCAAATGACTTTCTCTTCCCTCAAATTACTCCCTCCTCTTTTACCTGCTCCAGAAATCCTCTAATCCTCCTCCCTAAATGACCCTCCCTTCTCCCCCTACCTGCTCCAGGAACCCGCTTAACCACCTCCCCAAATGACCCTCTCTCCCTTTCAACATCCTCCCAAAACGACCCTTCTTTCTCTCACTTAACTGCTCCAGAAATTCCCCCTCCCCAAACGATTCTCTTCTCTCCCCTCAACCTCCTCCCCAAACTACCCCACCTTCTCCCACTTACCTCCTCCCTTCTTCTCCCACTTACCTCCACCCTTCCCCAACCTCCTCCCCAAACGACCTCACCTTCTCCCACTTACGTCCTCCCTTCCTCAACCTCCTCCCCAAACGACCCCACCTTCTCCCACTTACCTCCTCCCTTCCCCAACCTCCTCCCCAAACGACCCCACCTTCTCCCACTTACCTCCTCCCTTCCCCAAACGACCCCACCTTCTCCCACTTACCTCCTCCCTTCCCCAACCTCCTCCCCAAACGACCCCACCTTCTCCCACTTACCTCCTCCCTTCTTCCCCAACCTCCTCCCCAAACGACCCTCCCTTCTCCAACTTACCTGCTCCATGAACCCCCTCAACCTCCTGTTCTCTTCACATGTGGCTCTCACTTTCTCCCTGTGAACGGAGTGCTCAGGTTTCTTGGATTTCCTGGACTTCCTCAAGGTTGCCCTGAGCCTTTGCTCGTCCCCTGTCGGGTTCCGTCTCAGTTGGATGATCTGTGGGCAAGGGGCAAGCGTCACGGGGAGATGGTGGTAGTAAGCGTGGCGACATGCATCAACATTCATACAGCCTGGCCCACCAGACAGCTTGGTCCACCAGACAGCTTGGTCCACCAGACAGCTTGGCCCACCAGACAGCTTGGTCCATCAGACAGCTTGGTCCACCAGACAGATTGACCCACCAGACAGCTTGGTCCACCAGACAGCTTAGCCCACCAGACAGCTTGGTCCACAAGACAGCTTGGTCCACCAGACAGATTGACCCAATGGACAACCCGCCTAACCCAATGAACTGACCCAATAGGCAGCCCGCCTGACCAAATGGACAGCCCGCCTGACCCAATGGACAGCCAAAACTGACCCAGTGGACAGCCCGCCTGACCCAATGGACAGCCCGCCTGACCCAATGGACAGCCAGCCTGACCCAAAGGACAGCCAGCCTGACCCAAAGGACAGCCCGCCTGACCCAGTGGACAGCCAAAACTGACCCAGTGGACAGCCTGCCTGACCCAATGGACAGCCCGTCTGACCCAATGGACAGCCAGCCTGACCGAATGGACAGCCCAGCTGACCCAATGGACAGCCCAGCTGACCCAGTGGACAGCCCGCCTGACCCAATGGACAGCCCGCCTGACCCAATGGACAGTCCGCCTGACCCAATGGGCAGCCAGTCTCACCCAATGGACAGCCCGCCTGACCCAATGGACAGCCCGCCTGACCCAATGGACAGCCCGCCTGACCCAATGGACAGCCAAAACTGACCCAATGAACTGACCCAATGGACAGCCAGTCTCACCCAATGGACAGCCAAAACTGACCCAATGAACTGACCCAATGGGCAGCCCGCCTGGCCCAATGGACAGCCCGCCTGACCCAATGGACAGCCTACCCCAAGGATGTCTATAGACTACCGTCTCTGACGGTGGCTTATGGCCTTATAGTTGGTCACGTGTTGTTGTTTGAGCCCTCACTGCCGCCTCAGCCTCGATTTATTGTGAGGTATGTACTACGTCCTGTGGAACTATTCTACAACAGTGCAAGACCATTGGACGGCCATCCCCTATATCACTCAACAGTGCAAGACCATTGGACGGCCATCCCCTATATCACTCAACAGTGCAAGACCATTGGACGGCCATCCCCTATATCAGTCAACCATTGGGCGACAACCCCCTATATCACTCAACAGAACAAGTCCATTAGACGGCCATCCCCTATATTACTCAACTATGCAAGACCATTGGACGGCCATCCACTATATCAATCTCAACAGAGCAAGATCATTGGACGGCCATCCACTATCTCCCTCTCACTCTCTTATTCTCTCTGTCTACCAGATACTACGAGGCGTGTTCACATGAAACCGGAACGAACCGCACCAAGTGAATATACGTACGATGCGCATGGTGACGTTACTCCTGATGTAAACAACACACAAACCGTCAAGTTTGCAAACTTTCATTATCCTTCGACTCAGTTTCCTCAGCAGACCGTTGAAAACATGGCGGGTGTGATACGGAATCCGTCCAGAGTTGATCAGCGAGAGGTGAATCGGTTTCTAACAGCTGAAGGATGTCGACCAGTTGACATTCATCACAGAATGCAGGCAGTGTATGGTGACAGATGTGTGGCGAAGACAACAGTGAAGAACTGGACAACGATGTTTAAAGAAGGACGTGAGATAACAAAGGATCTTCCGAGACCAGGTCAGGCACATATTGCTGCGTCAGAAGATGGCATTACACAAATTGATGCAACAATTCAGGTGGACCGTCGCCGGAGCTTACTTTCGCCACACATCTGTCACCATACACTTCCTGCATTCTGTGATGAATGTCAACTGGTCGACATCCAGTTAGAAACCGATTCACCTCTCGCTGATCAACTCTGGACGGATTCCGTATCACACCAGCCATGTTTTCAACGGTCTGCTGAGGAAACTGAGTCGCGGATAATGAAATTTTGCAAACTTGACGGTTGGTGTGTGTTGTTTACATCTGGAGTATCGTCATCATACGTATGTTCACTTTTTGCAGTTTGGAGGTTTCATTTGAGCATGTCTTGCATGTCTCCTTCTCCGTGTAGGTCTTCCTCTCTCATCCTCTCCCACTCTTCTGGACTCTCGTCCTCTATCATCCTCTCCCACTCTTCTTGACTCTCTTCCTCTCTCATCCTCTCCCACTCTTCTTGACTCTTCCTCCCTCATCCTCCCACTCTTGACTCTCGTCCTCTCTCATTAAAACACGCTCTCATCTCCCAGGCCTTACCTTAGGCAAGAATACAAGGCACAAGGTGATGGTAGTACAGAAGATGATGAAGAGGCCGATGATGATGAAGCTCTGGGTGGGCCTGTCCTCGATCACGAAGGAGACCGCAGCCCCACACACACACATGATGACAACATTGTAGACAGACATCCCGATGTACTGGGAGTCGTTGAGGGCTGGGATACTCACGTGCCTCGTCTCCCAGGCCAGGAAACAACCGAAAGCCTGGACAGGAAAGGGTGGGGGTGGGGGTGGGGTAATGGTAGAGGGCTATGAAAGTTGTAGAGGTCAGGGATGAAGTTGTAAGAGATTTGTCGTCTAGAGATCTCAGTTATTGTGGCTACTGTGAGGTTAAAGTTGTAAGAGATTTGTCGTCTAGAGATCTCAGTTATTGTGGCTACTGTGAGGTTAAAGTTGTAAGAGATTTGTCGTCTAGAGATCTCAGTTATTGTGGCTACTGTGATGTTAAAGTTGTAAGTGATTTGTCGTCTAGAGATCTCAGTTATTGTGGCTACTGTGAGGTTAAAGTTGTAAGAGATTTGTCGTCTAGAGATCTCAGTTATTGTGGCTACTGTGAGGTTAAAGTTGTAAGAGATTTGTCGTATAGAGATCTCAGTTATTGTGGCTACTGTGAGGTTAAAGTTGTAAGAGATTTGTCGTCTGGAGATCTCAGTTATTGTGGCTACTGTGAGGTTAAAGTTGTAAGAGATTTGTCGTCTAGAGATCTCAGTTATTGTGGCTACTGTGAGGTTAAAGTTGTAAGTGATTTGTCGACTAGAGATCTCAGTTATTGTGGCTACTGTGAGGTTAAAGTTGTAAGAGATTCGTCGTCTAGAGATCTCAGTTATTGTGGCTACTGTGAAGTTAAAGTTGTAGAGGTCAGGGATGAAGTGGTAAGAGATTTGTCTTCTAGAGATCTCAGTTATTGTGGCTACTGTGAGGTTAAAGTTGTAAGAGATTTGTCGTCTAGAGATCTCAGTTATTGTGGCTACTGTGAGGTTAAAGTTGTAGAGGTCATGGATGAAGTGGTAAGAGATTTGTCTTCTAGAGATCTCAGTTATTGTGGCTACTGTTAGGTTAAAGTTGTAGAGGTCAGGGATGAAGTGGTAAGAAATTTGTCTTCTAGAGATCTCAGTTATTGTCGCTACTGTGAGGTTAAAGTTGTAGAGGTCAGGGATGAAGTGGTAAGAGATTTGTCTTCTAGAGATCTCAGTTATTGTGGCTACTGTGAGGTTAAAGTTGTAGAGGTCAGGGATGAAGTGGTAAGAGATTTGTCTTCTAGAGATCTCAGTTATTGTGGCTACTGTGAGGTTACGCGAGTAAATCATTCGCTCTGATACTCAGTCAGTCAATCATTATCGATCATTATGTCTATATATCGGTCAATAAATCATTTAATCAATCAATGTAAATAAATAAATTGTGTAATCCATCAGTAATTTATTCAATTAAATTATTCAGTAATGGTTGAATACAACAATCACTCATTATATCGTGTAATCCATCTATCAAATAAATTATAATATCAATCAGTCTCTAAATCATTCAATCCGACAGTCAGACCTTAAATAATTAAATTAATCAGCCAGTCAGTAACTAAGTCAACCAGTCAGAAATTCAACCCATCAATCAGTCCAGTAAATCCCTTAATTTATCAGTCATTTATTTCAAGAGTCAATCAGTAAATATCTAAATCCATCAATTTCGATAAAACTAAATGATTCAATCCATCAATGTTGATAAATCGCTCAAACAATCAGTAAATAACTCAATCAATTGCTAAATCGCTCAACAAATTCGTAATTATTGCCCACTTAGTCAGACAATCAATGACCTAAATGACTCAAGAAGCGACCCACCAACAGAAGCCCCTTGTAGGCGTAGAGAGCTCCTAGCCAGACCTCCATGCTCCTGCTGGAGCAGTAGTCCAGCTTTGGGATGATCTCCACGTCAACATACACCTGAAATATGTTTTATGCTGATTTCATCATTTGATATACACCTGAAATATGTTTGATGCTGATTTCATCATTTGATATACACCTGAAATATGTTTGATGCTGATTTCATCATTTGATATACACATGAAATATTACGGATTTCTTCATGATCTGACATTTACCTGAAATATCTGCTTGATTTGTCATGACGACTCACGACTGGGTCAGATGAGACATCTCACGCCAGGTCAGGTGAGACATGGTCAGGTGAGACAGGGTCAGGTGAGACAGGGTCAGGTGAGACAGGGTCAGGTGAGACAGGATCAGGTGAGACAGGGTCAGGTGAGACAGGGTCAGGTGAGACAGGGTCAGGTGAGACAGGGTCAGGTGAGACAGGGTCAGGTGAGACAGGGTCAGGTGAGACAGGGTCAGGTGAGACAGGGTCAGGTGAGACAGGGTCAGGTGAGACATGGTCAGGTGAGAAATGGTCAGGTGAGACAGGGTCAGGTGAGACAGGGTCAGGTGAGACAGGGTCAGGTGAGACAGGGTCAGGTGAGACAGGGTCAGGTGAGACAGGGTCAGGTGAGACAGGGTCAGGTGAGACAGGGTCAGGTGAGACAGGGTCAGGTGAGACAGGGTCAGGTGAGACAGGGTCAGGTGAGAAATGGTCAGGTGAGACAGGGTCAGGTGAGACATCCTGATGGAGACCTCATCTCACCTCACCAACGTTCTCTTGGAAACAGACTGAGGTGTTAATACTGTCCTTTCCATAGTTACAAGGCTGCAAAGACATCTCGCATTGCACTACAGCAAGCTGGACACATGTCCGGCTTCGTTAATTATGCCTTTGGATATAAGAAGAGCCACTGTAACCAGCTACTAGTGATATTAACTCAACACGAACAGTTCCCAACAACGGCAGGGATAGGTGCATGAACAACAACACTACCAGCAGCAACAACAACACTACCAGCAGCAACAACAACACTACCAGCAGCAACAACACTACCAGCAGCAACAACACTACCAGCAGCAACAACAACACTACCAGCAGCAACAACAACACTACCAGCAACAACAACAACAACACTACCAGCAGCAACAACAACAACACTACCAGCAGCAACAACAACACTACCAGCAGCAACAACAACACTACCAGCAGCAACAACAACAACACTACCAGCAGCAACAACAACAACACTACCAGCAGCAACAACAACAACACTACCAGCAACAACAACAACAACACTACCAGCAGCAACAACAACAACACTACCAGCAGCAACAACAACAGTACCAGCAGCAACAACAACAACACTACCAGCAGCAACAACAACACTACCAGCAGCAACAACAACAACACTACCAGCAGCAACAACAACAACACTACCAGCAGCAACAACAACAACACTACCAGCAGCAACAACAACAACAGTACCAGCAGCAACAACAACAACACTACCAGCAGCAACAACAACAACACTACCAGCAGCAACAACAACACTACCAGCAGCAACAACAACAACACTACCAGCAGCAACAACAACACTACCAGCAGCAACAACAACAACAGTACCAGCAGCAACAACAACAACACTACCAGCAGCAACAACAACAACACTACCAGCAGCAACAACAACAACAGTACCAGCAGCAACAACAACAGTACCAGCAGCAACAACAACAGTAACAGCAGCAACAACAACAGTAACAGCAGCAACAACAACAACACTACCAGCAGCAACAACAACAACACTACCAGCAACAACAACAACAACACTACCAGCAGCAACAACAACACTACCAGCAGCAACAACAACACTACCAGCAGCAACAACAACACTACCAGCAACAACAACACTACCAGCAGCAACAACAACAACACTACCAGCAGCAACAACAACAGAAGCGAGGCAGCCCCATTGACAACCTACCTCAGGTGTCAGCCGCTTGACCGCCTTGTCAAATGGGTCAACTATCTGCCACGTGACCAGGATGACGACATCCACCGATACCAGGACCAGGACAATCAGCAGCAGCTTGTAGTCCTTGATGACCTGGTGTAGAGAGGGTCAAGGTCATCAGACACTGCCGGCAGGGATGGTGTGGTACTGACCTGAAAGTGTAAGGTCTCCAACTGTTTGTCAGGACTGGTACACAGCTTCCTTCCTCGCCGCCTTACCTTACACTAAGTCAGGTTCACATTTATATCTGGGTAGACCCAAGCTGGGGTAGTCTGCACAGTGCTAAACTCTCTTCAGTTCGTCGCTTAGGAAATGACTGGCAGGTTTCAGTGTAATTACTCGTTGTTACCTTTTCGGACCTCAATAACACATGGGTTACCTTCTATTTAACCTGTCCCCTGTTCACACCGCTACAGTTGGTCTCTTTAGGACGCCTGCGCCAAATCATTATGTGTGGTCTCTCAGTGGTGGTTTCTGTAACAATTTGTTTCACATGAAGAAGTTGGCAGCCTCACACACACCTCTCTCTTCAGTCGTCTTCCACGACATGCTGGGAGGTGCAGCCCCCCCCCCCCCCCCCTAATTTACCATCTGGAAGGATTGTGCATAATGTGCTGACCGAAGGAGTTAATCCTGAAAAGGGTATTGTCTCAAAGTTTGCAGCGAGGATGCGACGATATTTGCGCATTTCGGCCCAGCACTTCCGATTTCAGCAACTTTTTGGGTGCCTGGCTCGCCTTCCCACTGCGATCCCTGTTCTTTTAGCGAGGCTGCACCACAGTGACGCGGCGTGGAGGCAGAATAGGACCTTGGTCAGCTCTGGTTCGCTGGCCGTGACACAACCAGTCAGCTGTGAGTCACTGACTCTTGTCAAATCATTCACTGGCTGCGTCTTTGGTCTCGTGTTGACAAGATCTGATCTGGCGTCATCGTTTACTCTCATATAACCACCATCTATTTCCCGCGTAAACTTGGTTTGATGCCACCCTTCCACCATCCACACAGTTTATCCATCAACCATCCACACAATTTATCCATCCACCATCCACACATTTTATCCATCCACCATCCACACAGTTTATGCATCAACCATCTCCACACAGTGTATCCATCAACCATCCCCACACAGTTTATCCATCAACCATCCACAAACATTGACTTCATCATATTGATATCAGACCCTAGAACAATCCATCTTACAACACAATCTGTCTTATCTAGCGATATCAGACCCTAGAACAATCCATCTTACAACACAATCTGTCTTAGAGATTGATATCAGACCCTAGAACAATCCATCTTACAACACAATCTGTCTTAGAGATTGATATCAGACCCTAGAACAATCCATCTTACAACACAATCTGTCTTAGAGATTGATATCAGACCCTAGAACAATCCATCTTACAACACAATCTGTCTTATCTAGCGATATCAGACCCTAGAACAATCCATCTTACAACACAATCTGTCTTATCTAGCGATATCAGACCCTAGATCAATCATTATCATGCCCCATGATAACACTGTCCTCACCTTCTTGTTGAGTTTGATGTTGGTGAAGATGGCATGCACGCGCCATGTCTTGCTGAACATGGCCCCGAATGCTAGTGTGAACCCAAGCGCCAAGGTCCAAGATCTGGCCTGGAGAAGACAGCACACATCATGTGACTGACTGACCTCACCAGAAAATGTTTATCACGAGTTCTGTCACCACCTTAAGTAATAGAGATGTTCAGCTGATTGTCTAATCATGATTTAGGTACTCTACTTACTTGATCGTCCGTTACACCGCGTGGAGAGTTCAAGTTGACTTTCTTGCGCCAAGTTCGCTGCGTCGTCAGTCGTTAGCCCGTGGTATTGCAGAATTTCTATTATGACATCTGTCATGTGGCATCCTTTCTACCTTGTAGCCAGATTTCCTTCCGTTATATGCGCGTAGGAGTAGTTGATCATGTTGAATTTATATTCAAATGTTCGAGTAATATGTTCATTCCATTGATATGTATTGATAACAAAAAAGCGATTACAGCGATGGAAAAGCGAAAAAGTGATTTCTCATGTACTCATTTCTGATGTCTTTATTTGTCACGACTAAATTCTTATGTTCTCATTTCTCGTCCTTATTTCTCATGTCCTCATTTCTTATTTATCATGTCCTCATTTCTCATGTTATCTCTACTGATGACACCAATGACATTCTATGTATACATTTTATTTTACATAATGTGGTTTTCCTGCCCTGTGCCTTGGATGAGCACCAACATGACTTTGGTAGCACAGAGATCTGAAACTAACATTTGTAAAAAAGACTAGAATACCGCCTAAATCTATTTGCAACACGAACCTTTAACACTTTTCTACTTTCGTGTTCGCCATCGATATGAACATTAATAACAACAACAAAGAGATGTCTGTGGCTGTCTTTATAAGGTCGTTAGCATCTCACTGTGTTCTGGGTCTGAGGTCTTGTATGTAATGTTATGTAATGTATGTATGCAATGCAATGTTATGTGATGTGATGTAATGTAATGTAGTGTAGTGTAGTGTAGTGTAATGTATGAGAGAGAGAGAGAAAAAAAAGAGCAGATCAGCTCAGCTCAGCTCGCAACAGCCGCAAGCAGATTTCCCATCGACAGAGCTAATTAAGAAGCAAAGACACTCATCAAACGATCCAGGAGGACAGAATGGAGAGACCAGCTCAAAGAATACAAGCCAGAAAATGACAGCACAGACAAACTTGGCAAAGATGGGCAGACAAAGATCTTCAGAACGGGACATTGTAGACTCAAGACAACCTCCACAGAATGGGTCTCAGAGACACTGCCACGTGCGATTGTGGAGCACCCAAGCAAACACCAGAACACTTCCTGCAGGACTACCCTACTTAAACAGACTAAAGAGAGGCAGTCTAGCCTAGGGGTGCGACCATGCTCCAAAAGCTGTGAGGGACCGGCGAAGATCTGACACGCATAGTTTTCTTTGTGAACCTCACCGGACTAGAAGCCTAGCATCAGTTGGTCGTGAACCTCACCAGACTAGAAGCCTAGCATTAGTTGATCGTGAACCTCACCGGACTAGAAGCCTAGCATCAGTTGGTCGTGAAATTCACCAGACTAGCAGCACAGTATCAGTTGGTCGTGAGCCTCACCGGACTAGCAGCACAGCATCAGTTGGTCGTGAGCCTCACCGGACTAGAATCCTAGCATCAGTTGGTCGTGAGCCTCACCGGACTAGAATCCTAGCATCAGTTGATCGTGAGCCTCACCGGACTAGCAGCACAGCATCAGTTGATTTATGATGTAGAAGGTAATGATTCCCCAACCTTCAGCTGTCCCCTGCTACCATCAAGGCAGCTAATTTGTCAAACTAGTACCAGTCAGTGGAGTTGCACAGCATGTGGAAGACTAAGAAAACAATGGATGGCATTGTTACATAAGTTCCCTCAAAACGTTAACTGAAATAACAACAATCACACAGGCCAGCACGCGACATAACAGCACATGACATGACAGGACAGCACGCGACATGACAGCACGCGATAGGACAGCACAGGTGCTCGTGGCACTAACCACTATTAGTGGACAGATGACACGATTATGACGAGCTGTCACAGATGACACGATTATGACGAGCTGTCACAGATGACACAATTATGACTGCTGTCAGACTACCAGGCACTCACGATGCACCAATAGCTAAACAGCTGGCGGTCCTGGTGGTCTGTGTCCGCCCCCAGCAAGATGATTGACAGGTAGCAAAGAATACAGCCAATGATGATCAAGTTGTTCATATTAGGGCTGGACATTTTGATGTACCTGTAGAGGTACCGTAAAACGTTTACATTTCGTAGATAAACCTGTAGGGATACCATAAAACGTTTACATTTTGAATACATCGTTCACTGTATTTCATAACTGGCATGCCATGTCTCCCACTTTCCTGGCACATCTGATTAATGGCAGCTAACTTAAAACACCAATGTTACGATGTGTCGTGCTGTTTTTGTGTTGTGATTAGTTTTTGGTTGTTATGTACCCAACGAAGGCCTTGTGACCGTAACGTAAGTATCGTTTAGTTTTATTCTGGTGCAGTCGCTAAGTCATGACTTATGTTTTTATTGACTTTTAAACCTTCTGTACCGTCACAGCTTTGATCCATTTATTTTGTATACATGCATAATTAGTTTCACATCTTGATTGTCCTTGTGAGAAACAAAACGTTGGAGAAAACGTAAACTCTAGAGGCCTTTATGTCACATTTTGTTGGGCTCAACACGGACACAACATTCACATGTTGATGGACCTAACAAATACCGGCACTCCTTCACATTTTGTAGCACATACACGAAACAAACAATCTTCACATGTTGTAGCACATACACAAAACAATCTTCACATGTTGTAGCACATACACAAAACAATCTTCCCATTTTGTAGCACATACACCAACAATCTTCACATTTTCAATCAAGATTGTGTCTATATGTTGTGGTGTTACATGTATGCTAAACGTCACGATAACATCAGACAGTACAATCATCAAGGGACAGGGGGATAGACACTCATCAGGGGACAGGCGGGCATACACTCATCAGGAGACAGGGGGACAGGCACTCATCAGCGGATAAACACTCATCAGGGGACAGACACTTATCAGGGGACAGGGGGACAGACACTCATCAGGGAACAGACGCTCAACAGGAGAAAGACAATCATCAGGGGACAGACAATCATTAGGGGACAGACACTTTTCTTCTACGAACAACTGACGCCAAGACTGTGCCTCTCAGGTCTTCGCCGGACACACCCCCACAGCAAGTTGTGCATGGCCACTTCCCTGGACCAGACTGGCTCCTATAGGTCTGAATAAGTTGAGCAGTCCTGCAGGAAATGTTCTGGAGTCTGCTCAACAATCACACGTGACGCGAGTCTCTCTAAGATCCATTCTTCTGGCTCCTTTCAAGTGTCTCTCTCGAGCTTCAACATTGATATCACTTCCTGTGAGACGTTTGCTCAGATCCGCTCCGTCTTTCTCACTGCCCTCATACAAGGTCCTCAGATCGCTGAGCAGAGCATCATTGCTGAGGCTCAGATAGAAGGCGAGGTGCCCAAGAAAACAAAACCCACCACAACCCAAGAGTCGATCCCTTGCTCGTGTGCCTCTCGTGCGGCATGTGAGGATAAGACTAGGCAGTCGCATCTCGCGACACAAATCTGACGCTGGCGCCATCTTCCCATCGCTATGGGTCTCTATCATCATTTCATTGGCCCCCAACTGGCCTGCGAAGTCTGGTGTCTGGCTTGTGGAGTCTGGTGTCTGGCTTGTGAAGTCTGGTGTCTGGCTTGTGGTGTCTGGCCTGTGAAGTCTGGTGTCTGGCCTGTGAAGTCTGGTGTCTGGCTTGTGAAGTCTGGTGTCTGGCTTGTGACGTCTGGTGTCTGGCTTGTGACGTCTGGTATCTGGCTTGTGATGTCTGGTGTCTGGCCTGTGAAGTCTGGTGTCTGGCTTGTGAAGTCTGGTGTCTGGCTTGTGAAGTCTGGTGTCTGGCTTGTGAAGTCTGGTGTCTGGCTTGTGATGTCTGGTGTCTGGCTTGTGATGTCTGGTGTCTGGCTTGTGATGTCTGGTGTCTGGCTTTAACTGGCCTTTTTCTGTTCTTTATTTCAACATTATATCACTCCCCACATGCCTTTCCTGAAATATCGAATTGTGTGGAGGTGGGGAGATTGTGTGGAGGTGGTGAGATTGTGTGGAGAAATATGCCTGCAGTCTGGTGTCGTGTGAAGCCGTATTCATCTCTCCTGGGCCAGATTCCTGCAGTCTGACGTCGTGTGAGGCCTTATTCATCTCCCCTGGGCCAGATGCCTGCAGTCTGATGTCGCCAACCCATTTCGCTGATACATCGTCTTTACGTCGCCTATTCACCTTCCCCTACGTCGCATTCGAAGGCCATCTCGCCGGATATTGGAAGCTCGCAATTGTATGGCGATCCTTTGAGATAACCCTCCCTTGGTGTCCAGGTTGATAGAATATGCTAGAAATAAAAAACCCTGCCAGACATAGCTCTATGGAAGGCCGGGGTAGCCAGACAGTCAAACTATTTCCAGGTAAAGCCCCAGAGACACATGAGAATGAGGACCAAGATCGTCACCTGTGTCGTCTGTAGTGGATGTTGAGAGCTAAAAATAGCACTGCCATGGTGATCCCAAGCGCTGCCATGACAACGAAGCCAATGTAGACAGGGAAGCTCACGTGACGCAGCTCTTCTATTTTTATACTTCGGTCCACAGGGGGTTTCCCATCTGAAATAAGGTCACAGGATTACAGCAATTAAATCAGCGGACCACAGATACGGATTGTAGCAAGATAACTTGATCTGACAGACCATAAGATAGGCGACGGTCGTGTTAGGGACCGAATGTCAACATGCAAAATGTGTCGTAAGAGGTCATTAGGAAGGTTGGGCATCGGGCCGGTTAGTTCATCCTGTTAGCTACAAGATATAAATATGGACAAGTCTACTACACAGAAATGTACGGCCATCTATAGGGCTAATAATGCCATGCAGAGAAATAAACTTATGGAAATAAATACGATTCAAGAGACATATAAATAAACGAAGAAACTTATAAATATTTATGAACTTATATAAATATATTTATATTTTAACATTTATATAAATAAACTAATAAACAAACAATGACATGTTTACAATTTCAGTTATAAAAATAAACTTTTGGAAATGCATTTGTATAAATAAATGTTATTTATGTAAGCTAACAACATTATATGGCCGAGTGGTCTGCCAGTGTCTCTGTGCATGACAAGGACAAGAATAGCACCACTGCCTCACAGAGAGCATGTCGTTAGAGGCGACTAACTGTGTGACATGGCACAACACCGCCATGGTTAGCTGGTTCGTTTAGAGCAGAATAAATGGCGCCTAACAGGCTGTCGGTCTACTTTGTTTCAGTGTTTGAGTCTATTAAGATGAACTCGCACATAAGTTAACCACCCTCCATAAGCGCTTTTCCCAACGCAACCGAGCATTAAGCTGCTCGAGGCTAGCCCGCTAAGCAGGAAACCCTTCTCCCGGCTAAATCCAGCTCATCCCAGAGCTGGGACCTGTCCAGGGACATCTTTCCCTCTAGAAGTACAGGCCGACTAGGTGGGACCTACCCAGAGACATCTTCTCCTGTAGAAGTACAGGCTGACTAGGTGGGACCTACCCAAGGACATCTTCCCCTCTAGAAGTACAGGCCGACTAGGTGGGACCTACCCAGGGACATCTTCCCTTGTAGAACAAGTTTATATATATACTGACATAATACAACTAATAACTTATAAATAAACGTACAAACGTATACTGGAAAATATATTTATTCACATATGTAACGGTTGTAAATGAACTTGCTTAGAAATTCCACCAACCTCCTTCCTCCCTTCTGGAGATTTACACATTGTCTGACACCAGACGTTTTCAACTTCAAATATGTGTATGTGAACATTGGTGAATGGGAACATGGGTGAATGTGAACATATGTATGTGAACATGGGTGAATGGGAACATGGGTGAATGTGACCATGTGTATGTGGACATGTGTGAATGGGAACGTGGGGGAATGTGAACATGTGTGAATGTGAACATGGATGAATGTGAACAAGGGTAAATTTGAACTTGGGTGAATGTGAACATGTGTGAATGTGAACATGTGTAAAAATGCGTGAATGTGAACATGGATGAATGTGAATACAGGTTAATGTGAATGTGTGTGGATGTGAACGTGTGTGAATGTGAACATGTGTGAATGTTCACATGGGTGAATGTGAACATGGGTTAATGTGAACATGTGTGAATGTGAACATGGGTTAATATGAACATGTGTGAATGTGCACATGGGTTAATGTGAACATGTGTGAATTTGAACATGGGTTAATATGAATATGCATGAATGTTAACATGGGTTAATGTGAACATGTGTGAATGTGAACATGGGTTAATGTGAACATGTGTGAATGTGTATGTTATGCTCAAACTAGTCCCAATGCAGACGCTGTTGTCAGCGATTATGTGAGTGGGCTTTGATTGTACTAAGCCTCCTGTTGTTATGACGTGGGGTGATCTGTCGCTGTCTGTCTGCCTTCCATAACATTAAGCTAGATATCCATTTGCAGCTGGATCGACTGGGGTGTGTTGATAACGTTGGTCGAAGTTGAAACCTATGCTGTAAACTTTGAGGGCTGTATCAACCGCCAACTCGATGTCTATGTGTGGGTATTATAAAAGTTATATTTAATCATTCCCAGGAAGTCAGTGCCCTGTCACGCTCTACTCACCCCGCCACACGATCAGCTTGCCCTCACTCAGGTCCAGCGCGTGCGTCAGCGCGTGATATTCTCCAACCTTCACCATCTCACCAACTGGAAAGATCAGATTAGTTCACAATTGTGGGCCACCTATACAAGACATCAACAACATTGTGGGCCACCCACACAATACATCAACAAAATTGTGGGCCACCCATACAAGACATCAACAACATTATGGACTACATTGTGGGCCACCCATACAAGACATCAACAACATTGTGGGCCACCCATACAAGACAACAACATTGTGGGCCACCCAGACAAGACATCAACAACATTGTGGGCCACCCATACAAGACATCAACAACATTGTGGGCCACTCATACAAGACATCAACAACATTGTGGGCCACTCATACAAGACATCAACAACATTGTGGGCCACCCATACAAGACAACAACATTGTGGGCCACCCAGACAAGACATCAACAACATTGTGGGCCACCCATACAAGACATCAACAACATTGTGGGCCACCCATACAAGACATCCACAAAATTGGGGACCACATCCTGAGTCCTGTTTGAGATCTATCCATAACAGGTATCCAAAACAATGGGGCACTGTTCCTACCCTTTTCTCTCCAGTATCCGCCTCTGTTTCACCCCCCCCCCCCCCGGCTTCGCGTGAGTTGACCTCTTCCAGCCACCTGACCTCCAGCTAAGACCTGGTGTACTCCTGTTATCCTACGTGTACAGATAACTCGATTCAATTATGTAAAACACGTTAGTAACTTTTCTCTTTCTGTGAGACATTTCAGTCTAGAGGGATTAGAAGGGCCGACACGAGGGATCGAATCTGATGACCCTATGTCTTTATTCATTTTATTTTATGTCACAATCTTTCAACGATAAGACAGCTTGTAGACACTCTTGGTAGATAGTCGAAACTTGGACCGTCCTCCAAAGAGATCAGAAGAGTTTTGAAACCTTCCACATGCGCAGTCAGAGGCGCATCATTGGGACCTGCTGTTATGATCTGGCTACCAACACTGAGGTGGTCCCACAACCACGTCTGGAGAGGGTTGTTTCTGTGATGGACCGTCGCCGTCTCTCTATCTTCGGTCATGTGATCTGCCTTCACCAGCATTTTCAGGCCCGTACCTGGCTGTCGAAATCAATGTTCAGAGAAAACTGTGTACCACATCAAGAAATGTACACAGTTGTACATGAGATGAGTTGATCAGTCAGACATCAAGAAATGTACACAGATGTACAAGAGATGGCTTAGTGAGAGAAGTAGCTTAACATATTTCTGTCGATTATATGAAAGAGCTGCCCAGAACACGAGTGGACAGTTGAGAGACACTATCATTACTGTCTGCCAACTTCTTCTCATACCTATAACCAAATACCCACACCGGTCCCCCACACCGGTCCCCCACGTACACTGCAACATGAACTAACCACACAGCACCATCACTACTTAAACTGCTTCCGTCTCTTTCCCCTCACCCGTCTCTAAATCCTCACCTACACTCTTCCCTCAGTTACCAGATAACACCTTCACTACTTGCCACCACTTACCCCTTCCCACACTCCCTACCACCACTTACCCCTTCTCACACTCCCTACCACCACTTACCCCTTCCCACACTCCCTACCACCACTTACCCCTTCCCACACTCCCTACCACCACTTACCCCTTCCCACACTCCCTACCACCACTTCAACACCAACTGCGTACATGACACTCGCAACATACCCACAGCCACATCTACCCATACCCGATCCCATACCCACACCAATACCGACAGCCTCACTCCCACACCACAAAGACAACCACATTGATACCCACACCCTCATACCCACACCCTCACACCCACCCACACCCTCACACCCACCCACACACACACACCCACAAACCCACCAACACCCTCACCCCCACACACACCCTCACACCCACCCACACACACCCACACCCACACACCCACACACACCCACACACACACACCCACACCCTCACACCCACACCCTCACACCCACCCACACACACACACCCCCACCCTCACCCACACACACACACCCACACCCTCACACCCTCATACACACACCGACACACCGACACACCCACACCCACACCCTCACACCCACACCCACACACACACACACACACCCTCACACCGACACACCCACACCCTCACACCCACACCCTCACACCCACACCCTCACACCCACACACCCACACCCACACCCTCACACCCACCCACACACACACACCCCCACCCTCACCCACACACACACACACCCTCACACCCACACCCTCACACCCACACCCTCACACCCACACCCTCACACCCTCACACCCACACCCTCACACCCACCCACACACACACACCCCCACCCTCACCCACACACCCTCACACCCACACCCTCACACCCACCCACACACACACACCCCCACCCTCACCCACACACACACACCCACACCCTCACACCCACACCCTCACACCCACCCACACACACACACCCCCACCATCACCCACACCCACACCCTCACACCCACACACCCACACCCTCACACACCCACACACCCTCACCCTCACACCGACACACCCACACCCACACACCCACACCCTCACACCCACACCCTCACACCCACACACCCACACCCACCCACACACACACACCCTCACCCACACACACACACCCACACCCACACACCCACACCCACACCCTCACACACCCACACCCACACCCTCACGCCCACCCACACCCCCACCCTCACCCACACACACACACACACACACACACCCACACCCACACCCTCACCCACACACACACACCCACACCCTCACACACACACCCACACACCCTCACACCCCCACACCCACACTACTTACACTGCATCTGTAGAATGGTCATGCTTCCAACACGATCCCC
Organism: Ariolimax columbianus; assembly: GCA_036924085.1. NCBI lineage: Eukaryota > Metazoa > Mollusca > Gastropoda > Stylommatophora > Arionidae > Ariolimax > Ariolimax columbianus. The sequence continues at coordinate 71,975,170 of JAVGWX010000017.1, forward strand.
ATTGAGAAACTGGACTCTGCCCTTAAAGGGAAAGAACCACAGAAATGTTCACAGCCTAATATACTCACGTACAACTTTGACATTTCAGTAGTCAACACATAAAACACGTGACTACTCAACTAACAAAATGACACCCTATAAAATAACACTTTCACGTGGCCAATAATGATCGTTTAGCCCCACAATAAGGTTGGAGTGTCGTTTAGCATTACAAAAGAGCCAAAAAAATGAAACTTAACGTCAAGTGTAAACTATGCGTAGTGATTACTTCCCCTTGTTATTTGTACCTGAGCCGTAAACAAATCAACATCGGACGATACTGACCGTGATGTTGACAAATATTAGCTGTCCCATCGGTCGATGTTAGTGCCCTTCAGCCTTTATGTCCTCAGTTTCTCATAGCTTTTGTCAATGGAACAAAATACTCAGCAAATATTTCGTGCGCGTTCAGGGTACAATTACTTGCATGGGTCCATGACATTGTTTTTAAGTGGAAGATTCACAACATGTTTTGGAATAGGCGAATGATTTTTGAATAAGAGGTTTAGTCATGTAGGTTACAGTCTTATAAGTCGCTAGTGGTCCTGACTGCACGACATGGCTGATGTAAGCTTTACATGCAGTCTCATACGTCTCCTTGTACGGGATCCACGTTGGATCGTGCGAGTTTAAAACGTCTTTGATTGAACAACCTTTCGCATGTCAAACGTCTTTGATTGAACAACCTACGTATGTCAAACGTCTTTGATTGGACAACCTACGCATGACAAACGTCTTTGATTGAACAACATACGCAAGGTCAGGCCGACATGTCCTCATCTCTAAGGTCAGGCCGACATGTCCTCATCTCTAAGGTCAGGCCGACATGTCCTCATCTCCAAGGTCAGGCCGACATGTCCTCATCTCTAAGGTCAGGCCGACATGTCCTCATCTCCAAGGTCAGGCCGACATGTCCTCATCTCCAAAGTCAGACCGACATGTCCTCATTTCCGCCGACATGTCCTCATTTCCAAGGTCAGGCTGACATGTCCGCATCTCCAAGGTCAGGCCGACATGTCCTCATCTCCAAGGTCAGGCTGACATGTATTTAAGAGATGTAACCAGAGGGCAGCCACTGAAGGACGGCGTAGACAACAACCAGGTGGATCCTGTTGCCTGGCATTGAGCCAGCAGACCGACATACTGGTGAAGCAGTATCTCGCAGCTCCCAATGTGTCTGTCCTGGGGGATCGCCCAAACTCTGTAGACCTGGCACGACTGTTTCTTGTTCCCCTGCCTACGTCGGCACTGAAAGGGCAGCGATTCAAAAAGACCGAGGAGGTTATCAACCAATGCGACATACGAGTTGAGGTGGGTGTTTGAGAATGGGTTCCAGGAACTGTTACCAAAAGCTGCACGGGCTTTGATAGACATGTCTAGTTGCTGCCGGAAGCTAATGACAGGAAATCTTTTTCTTCTTCTTCTTCTTCTTCTTCATCGTACGCAGTCAGACAGTAACCCTTATTTTTTCGAAAAAAGCAGCCGTCATCCTGAGGCTGTCGACACTGCCATAGAGCTTGTGTAGTGTTGCCACTAGTGATGGCCACATCTGCTCTCTCTGGTCCTCGTATGTCGGGCAGTTTTGCAGCAAATGATCAGCGGTCATTTTGCCGGTACCACACGGGCATTCGTCGGTGCCACCTATCTTCAATTTGTTGAATAGGTGATACCTGAGTCTATTGTGGCCAGTGCGAAGTCTGAAGACCACGACCTGCTCTTTTCTGTTCAACTGGTAATAGGCATCGTTTTTGGTGTAGCCAGCATGTTCGGTTTTCCATTTGGTCATGTATCTAGCTCTAATAAGCCGTTTTGACTCTTCGTATGTCACACTAGTATCAGGTTGTGGTAGTTTTGCACCTTCTTTTGCCAGTCTGTCTGCCTCTTCGTTGCCTTGGATGTTGCAGTGAGATGGAACCCACTGCACCACTATCCTTTTTGGTGCGGCCTGCTGGCACAGTTGACAGAGTACTGCTCTTAAATCATTAAGTTCAGTATTTTTCTGGCTTTTCAGTGCTCTGACTACGGCCAGTGCATCTGTAAGCAAGACTATGTGGCTTTCATTCCTTTTACCTAATGACAGGAAATGAAATGTCTATAATTTAGTTTTACTGATTATTTTACAATGCACAAATTCCGGGTATTTTTTGAAACAAAGGCGTGGATCGAGATGCTGAGCAGCGCATGAGCTTCAGCGGTCACCGAACCATATCTGACTGCTAGCGTCAGGATCAACGAACCAGGGTTGACTGCTAGCGTCAGGATCTACAAACCAGGGTTGACTGCTAGCGTCAGGACCAGTGAACCAAAGCTGTCAAGACCCTTCTACACCTCCATGTGGTGATCCTGGTAAACAGGGCAGACTGGCTAAGGAGAAGGGATCGAATAGGGAATGCTAACCTGGCACTGCTGAAGTCTGATGTGTTGATCGAAAGGTGCAAATTTCGCAGGCAAGCTGTAAACTACGACACAACGCATTCCGTTTTCTGGACTGCTGTCTACTACTTGTACAGACCATCCATCGCATGGTAGCGGGAGATTGTTCAGGGCTTGGTAGCGGGAGATTGTTCAGGGCGTGGTAGCGGGAGATTGTTCAGGGCTTGGTAGCGGGAGATTGTTCAGGGCTTGGTAGCTGGAGATTGTCAGGGCTTGGTAGCGGGAGATTGTTCAGGGTTTGGTAGCGGGGATTGTTCAGGGCTTGGTAGCGGGAGATTGTTCAGGACTTGGTAGCGGGAGATTGTTCAGGGCTTGGTAGCTGGAGATTGTTCAGGGCTTGGTAGCGGGAGATTGTTCAGAGCTTGGTAGCGGGAGATTGTTCAGGGCTTGGTAGCGGGAAATTGTTCAGGGCTTGGTAGCGAGAGATTGTTCAGGGCTTGGTAGCGGGAGATTGTTCAGGGCTTGGTAGCGGGAGATTGTTCAGGTCTTGGTAGCGGGAGATTGTTCAGGGCTTGGTAGCGGGAGAGTGAGATTGTTCAGGGCTTGGTAGCGGGAGAGTGAGATTGTTCAGGGCTTGGTAGCGAGAGATTGTTCAGGTCTTGGTAGCGGGAGATTGTTCAGGGCTTGCTAGCGGGAGATTGTTCAGGGCTTGGTAGTGGGAGTTTGTTCAGGGCTTGGTAGTGGGAGATTGAGAAAATTCAGGGATTGATAGCGGGAGATTGAGAACGTGCAGGGCTTGGTAGCGGGAGATTGAAAATGTTCAGGGCTTGGTAGTTGGAGATTGAGATTGTTCAGGGCTTGGTAGTGGGAGATTGAGAATGTTCAGGGATTGGTAGCGGGAGTTTGAGAACGTTCAGGACTTAGTAGCGGGAGTTTGAGAACGTTCAGGGCTTGCTAGCGGGGGTTTGAAAATGTTCAGGGCTTGGTAGACAGACCGATCAGATCATTCGAATCTGCTGAAGACAAAACAACAAAAAAGAATTGCCAACATGGATGACCTTACAAAGTGGAGGACCTACCAGAGTGGAGGACCTAATAGAGTGGAGGACCTAACAGAGTAGAGGAATTAACAAAGTGGATGACCTAACAGAGTGGAGGACCTAACAAAGTGGAGGACCTAACAGAGTGGAGGACATAACAGAGGGGAGGACCTAACAGAGTGGAGGACCTAACAGAGTGGAGGACCTAACAGAGTGGAGATCAACCTTCCACAACTATCGAGTCATCTCTAGATCAGTTAACAAAATATGTTTTCTGTTTCTCTCGTTCGCGTGAAAGTATCCTGTCCATATCAGCAACGTTGACTCTTGTAAAAACGTGTGTCCTGTAGGTCACGTACAGGTCTATAAGGTCTCTCGTCCAGTGTTGTGTCTATGGGCCATGGACCTCGTCTTATATTCGAGGCCGCTCTACAGTGGGCGGAGCCTGCCCCCATGTAGATATGCCAATCTTCAAGTGTGTGTACGTGTTGGCGTTGAGTCGGCTGTGCTCTGTTCTAAGGCGCAACACATCAGTTTGCTCTTGTCTGTGTGTCGTGTTGTAAAAACCTTCAAAGGTCATGGATTTCCACGGACCCACCTGTATACAACCACACAAAAAGTCAAGTGCAAACTCTGCAGAATTAACTGCTGATTGGACATGAAGTTTGTGAAGACTCCATTGGGCCGCATCCTGGGAGAGGTGGGCTGGCCAGTGTCCTTCCTTGTTTTTTGTTGTTGTTTTTTTCTTTACAATATACAACCATGGAGACGACACACAAACACGTGTTTACCGTAACTCCCAGGAAGTTGGTCTCGTTCAGGGCTCGGCCAATGATTGGGCCACGAAACGAGTCTGACGTCACGCTAGCGTCATCCAGAAGACGGTCCAAAGCCTTAGCCACCACCCAAACACCATCATAGGCGTATCCATGATATTTGCTAAACTCTAACCCCCTGGCTTCGTTGTACAAGCGAAGATAATCGGCAGATGTCTGTGGAGAGAAAGATAGTCTATGGAGGTGTGTGGAGAGAAAGATAGTCTATGGAGGTGTGTAGTGAGAAAGATAGTCTATGGAGGTGTGTGGAGAGAAAGATAGTCTATGGGCGTGTGTGGAGAGAAAGGACTAATATCCAGTCAAATGATGAGAGGAGACTAACGTCTGGTCAGGTGGGGAGAGGAGACTAACATCTGGTCAGGTGGGGAGAGGAGAGGAGACTAACATCTGGTCAGGTGGGGAGAGGAGACTAACGTCTGGCCAGGTGGGGAGAGGAGACTAACATCTGGTCAGGTGGGGAGAGGAGAGGAGACTAACATCTGGTCAGGTGGGGAGAGGAGACTAACGTCTGGTCAGGTGGGGAGAGGAGACTAACATCTGGTCAGGTGGGGAGAGGAGAGGAGACTAACATCTGGTCAGGTGGGGAGAGGAGACTAACGTCTGGCCAGGTGGGGAGAGGAGACTAACATCTGGTCAGGTGGGGAGAGGAGAGGAGACTAACATCTGGTCAGGTGGGGAGAGGAGACTAACGTCTGGCCAGGTGAGGAGAGGAGACTAACATCTGGTCAGGTGGGAAGAGGAGAGGAGACTAACATCTGGTCAGGTGGGGAGAGGAGACTAACGTCTGGCCAGGTGGGGAGAGGAGAGGAGACTAACATCTGGTCAGGTGGGGAGAGGAGAGGAGACTAACATCTGGTCAGGTGGGGAGAGGAGACTAACGTCTGGCCAGGTGGGGAGAGGAGAGGAGACTAACATCTGGTCAGGTGGGGAGAGGAGAGGAGACTAACATCTGGTCAGGTGGGGAGAGGAGACTAACGTCTGGTCAGGTGGGGAGAGGAGACTAACATCTGGTCAGGTGGGGAGAGGAGACTAACATCTGGTCAGGTGGGGAGAGGAGACTAACGTCTGGCCAGGTGGGGAGAGGAGACTAACATCTGGTCAGGTGGGGAGAGGAGACTAACGTCTGGCCAGGTGGGGAGAGGAGAGGAGACTAACATCTGGTCAGGTGGGGAGAGGAGAGGAGACTAACATCTGGTCAGGTGGGGAGAGGAGACTAACGTCTGGCCAGGTGGGGAGAGGAGAGGAGACTAACATCTGGTCAGGTGGGGAGAGGAGACTAACGTCTGGCCAGGTGGGGAGAGGAGAGGAGACTAACATCTGGTCAGGTGGGGAGAGGAGAGGAGACTAACATCTGGTCAGGTGGGGAGAGGAGAGGAGACTAACATCTGGTCAGGTGGGGAGAGGAGACTAACGTCTTGCCAGGTGGGGAGAGGAGAGGAGACTAACATCTGGTCAGGTGCGGAGAGGAGACTAACGTCTGGTCAGGTGGGGAGAGGAGACTAACATCTGGTCAGGTGGGGAGAAGAGAGGAGACTAACATCTGGTCAGATGGGGAGAGGAGAGGAGACTAACATCTGGTCAGGTGGGGAGAGGAGACTAACGTCTTGCCAGGTGGGGAGAGGAGAGGAGACTAACATCTGGTCAGGTGCGGAGAGGAGACTAACATCTGGTCAGGTGGGGAGAGGAGACTAACATCTGGTCAGGTGGGGAGAGGAGAGGAGACTAACATCTGGTCAGGTGGGGAGAGGAGACTAACATCTGGTCAGGTGGGGAGAGGAGAGGAGACTAACATCTGGTCAGGTGGGGAGAGGAGAGGAGACTAACATCTGGTCAGGTGGGGAGAGGAGACTAACGTCTGGCCAGGTGGGGAGAGGAGAGGAGACTAACATCTGGTCAGGTGGGGAGAGGAGAGGAGACTAACATCTGGTCAGGTGGGGAGAGGAGACTAACATCTGGTCAGGTGGGGAGAGGAGACTAACGTCTGGCCAGGTGGGGAGAGGAGACTAACATCTGGTCAGGTGGGGAGAGGAGACTAACGTCTGGCCAGGTGGGGAGAGGAGAGGAGACTAACATCTGGTCAGGTGGGGAGAGGAGACTAACGTCTGGCCAGGTGGGGAGAGGAGAGGAGACTAACATCTGGTCAGGTGGGGAGAGGAGAGGAGACTAACATCTGGTCAGGTGGGGAGAGGAGACTAACATCTGGCCAGGTGGGGAGAGGAGACTAACGTCTGGTCAGGTGGGGAGAGGAGACTAACATCTGGTCAGGTGGGGAGAGGAGACTAACATCTGGTCAGGTGGGGAGAGGAGACTAACGTCTGGTCAGGTGGGGAGAGGAGACTAACATCTGGTCAGGTGGGGAGAGGAGACTAACATCTGGTCAGGTGAGGAGAGGAGACTAACATCTGGTCAGGTGGGGAGAGGAGACTAACGTCTGGTCAGGTGGGGAGAGGAGAGGAGACTAACATCTGGTCAGGTGGGAAGAGGAGACTAACGTCTGGTCAGGTGGGGAGAGGAGACTAACGTCCGGTGGGGAGAGGAGACTAACGTCTGGTCAGGCAAAACGTACTGATCAGACTATGGTAGTCGGTGGACGGCGTGGGATTGTGGTTCAGTGTCACGGCTCACAATCTAGAGGTGTTGGGTTCGCTCCTCCAATCACACCACTGTCGGTTACCTTGTGGAAGCAAATCCTTAGAAATTGCAGGAGAAAGAAGACTCTTACATAATATACATGTCAAAGTCGGATGCACTGGACCCACAGGCGCAAAATAGAAACACATTTCATCTCACACCGCCTTAGGGTGAGAGATAAGGCTAACGCAAAATCCTCCCCCCCCCTCCCCCCTCCCCCGAAATAAGACTTCGTTAGGGTCAGGTGAAACATCCTGATCAAGACGCCTAGCTCCCTTCCAGGCAATTCTCCCTGGCAACAGACTGTTTCGTTACAGTCTAGATATAGAGCCTGGTGTGGGGATCGGCACTGTGATCCCCATAGTGAGCTCACTAGGGATCCTTGCATTGCACTACAGCCAGAAAGACCACCAGGTCTACTTTCTCAAATATACCCCGGGATGGGAGGAGAGTCAATGCAACCTGCCACCAAAATAAGTCAAGAGTACTACAATCACGTGGTGTCTGCAGCCACAGCAACAACAACACCATCAGCAGCAACCACAGCAACAACACCATCAGCAGCAACCACAACAGCAACACCATCAGCAGCAACCACAGCAACAACACCATCAGCAGCAACCACAACAACAACACCATCAGCAGCAACCACAGGAACAACACCATCAGCAGCAACCACAACAACAACACCATCAGCAGCAACCACAGCAACAACACCATCAGCAGCAACCACAACACCATCAGCAGCAGCCACAACAACAACACCATCAGCAGCAACCACAACAACAACACCATCAGCATCAACCACAACAACAACACCATCAGCAGCAACCACAGCTCAGTATAGAGATTGTAAGATGTAATAGGTTGCGTTCTCTCTAACAAACTTGTACATTCTCGCTAAATAACTTGTCCATTCTTTCTAATAAACTTGTACATTCTCGCTAAATAAAATTTGCGCATTCTCTCTAACAAACTTATACATTCTCGCTAAATAACTTGTTCATTCTCTCTAACAAACGTGTACATTCTCTCTAACAAACTTGTACATGCTCTCTAACTAACTTGTACATTCTGTCTAACAAACTTGTAAATTCTCTCAAACAAACTTGTACATTCTCTCTACCAAACTTCTAAATTCTCTCTAACAAACTTGTACATTCTCTCAGACAAACTTCTAAATTCTCTCACACAAACTTGTACATTCTGTCAGACAAACTTCTAAATTATCTCAGACAAATCTGTACGTTCTCGGGGAGGGGGGGGGGGGGAGGGGGTGGGCAGGCACATGACACAAACATCACGAGATGTCTGCCCCATCCACACCTTCGCTTCCAGCTACGGATCGTGATCAATTTAAACAGAGTATGCGGTGTCTGGTTCCGGTCGGGTAAACACTGACATAATCTATCTCTTCAATCGGACAGGGTAATTTTAATGAGATATCTGGTGGACAGATCAACTCTCTCTGCCCTGGTCTCTGTCGTATTAACGTTAATATAAGTACAGTCCTCAAGGGGATAATGACAAGTCTCTACAGAATGGGCAGGGTGGAGGGGAGGGGGGGGGGACACATGGTAGAAGGGATCCTCAACACTTCCTACATAGGGCTCACTTGCTCGAAGGAAAATCCTGTTTGAGACAGTTCGTTCAAGGAGATTCCTCTATGACACACTCCACCGATGGAGATTCCTCTATGACACACTCCATTGAATGAAATTCCTCTATGACAGACTCCAATGAAAGAAATTTCTCTATGACACACTCCACCGAGGGTGATTCCTCTATGACACACTCCACCGATGGAAATTCCTCTATGACACACTCCATTGAAGGAAATTCCTCTATGACAGACTCCATTGAAGGAAATTTTTCTATGACACTCCACCGATGGACATTCCTCTATGACACACTCCATTGAAGGAAATTACTCAATGACACACTCCATTGAAGGAGATTCCTCTATGACACACTCCATTGATGGAGAATCGTCTATGACACACGCCATTGATGGCGATTCCTCTATGACGCACTCTACCGATGGAGATTCCTCTATGACACTCCATTGAAGGAGATTCCTCTATGGGACACTTGGCTAAAGGCGATTTCCAAATAACACCCTGCAAAACATGACTTGAGAAGCTAACAGTAGAGTTGATACAGGGCTGGTTAGGCACTGAAACTGACCTCATCGGCCGTCCATTTAAGATACCGTCCTGCCGAGATCAAAAGGCGGAGTCATGGCCTGAGTCAAGCCAACACATCAAATGGATTGATGCCGTGCATACACACACAAACAAATCATTTCTTACTAATCATTATCTGTCTTTTATCACCTAGTGACACGCTCCAATCTACCTTGCTGCAAATTGGTAAAAGACTAATAGTTGAAAAAGCACAGTTGTTTCGTAGGGAACTTTTCAACACCAGTTGAGAAAACGCTGAGACGATACTTTGTGGAGTCTTTAACACTTGATCCCAAACGTCAGTCTTCCAAGTACCTCATCTTTCTGCCGTTTTTACCAGACTTTGTCTTTACATTAATAAAATCAGCTTCTTAAAGTGTCATCGATTTCAAACTGTCATTTATCATCCCACACGATACGCATGACGGGACATATGATAAGTGTGGCGCCCCGCATGTAGCCCGAGGACCACGCCTGTATCTCTGAGATAAGCCCTGACAACATACTTCCAGAGATCCCGTCCAGAAAAGACAGCCCGGGCTAAATATAATAAACATCACGAGCTAATGTAATGATGGACGTGATCTCTGAGCGTGTCACGTGACGAGGCAAGTGCTTGATTTTGTTAACGGGAATGTCTGAGTGGTAACCGGTATAAGAAGAATAAGACAACTGAAACCCCCTAAGTATGTTTAAAAAGACGGATAATGAGGGTGAAGGATTCTAGTAGACCCCAACCCAATCACTGTTGGGAAACCGCCACTGCTAAACCTCAGATGCATACTTCCTGCAGAGACAGCTGTAGTTGCAGCCCTATACTTTACCTGGAGCGATTAGACGAATCATTTCATGTTTCGAGAGTTCTTGTGTACAGCTACATGGATCTTCAAACAGGCAGCCACAGACAAAGGCAGACTTGAGCCGTCCGCCATGACGTCACCACTTGTCTTGTTTCCCAACATGGTGGAGTATAGGTTTAACATGACAGAGTAAGGACCTAACAGGGCAGAGTAAAGACCTAACATGCCAGAGTAAAGACCTAACATGGCAGAGTAAAGACCTAACATGCCAGAGTAAAGACCTAACATGACAGAGTAAAGACCTAACATGACAGAGTAAAGACCTAACATGACAGAGTAAAGACCTACCATGACAGAGTAAGGACCTAACATGACAGAGTAAAGACCTAACATGACAGAGTAAAGACCTAACATGACAGAGTAAAGACCTACCATGACAGAGTAAGGACCTAACATGACAGAGTAAAGACCTAACATGACAGAGTAAACACCTAACATGACAGAGTTAAGACCTTACATGACAGAGTAAAGACCTAACATGGCAGAGTAAAGACCTAACATGACAGAGTAAAGACCTAACATGACAGAGTAAAGACCTACCATGACAGAGTAAGGACCTACCATGACAGAGTAAGGACCTAACATGACAGAGTAAAGACCTAACATGACAGAGTAAACACCTAACATGACAGAGTTAAGACCTTACATGACAGAGTAAAGACCTAACATGGCAGAGTAAAGACCTAACATGACAGAGTAAAAACCTAACATGACAGAGTAAAGACCTAACATGACAGAGTAAAGACCAAACAAGACAGAGTAAAGACCTAACATGACAGATTAAAGACCTAACATGACAGAGTAAAGACCTAACATGATTCTGGTCTGCCCCACACAGCTAGAACACATTGCCCGTTTGATTACTGCGCGGCTATAGCGCAATAGTTGATACATGAAGACGTTGCCAATCTCATAAACAACCTTCCATTGTTCCTTGCACCGACATTTTGAGAAGAAAATAGTGGCCCTATTATAAATTACCCTGGGTGCACTCGGGCGTCTAGATCTGGGGGGTGGGAGGGTCATGGGGGGGGGGGGTATTGGGGAGGTCGGTGTTCTTTATCATCCAGAACAAGCAGCATTTGTTGGTCAGAGCTGTGGATCCATTCGTCGATGGACATCAGCAATATATGAACAAATCCATTTGGTGCAGAAGCCACGTGCTCTAATCAAACTGCCAATCATGTACTGCATGAATCAAGCAGTGTGTACATAACTCAAATACGTCATTGTCCATGTTTTTCTGGCTCTTTGTTCGATTGTTTTGGCAGTAATAAAAAACAGAGGCAGTTATTCCACAATGTAGGTAATGGAAGAGAAGTGGGTCCGGAACTTCGGAAGAAAGATTGGATCCGGGGGATGGGTCGTTCATGCTGGGGTTGGAGGCGGAACTTGTGAGGCTGCTGGTCGCTGCGGCCGGCTGAGCTCGGAATGTGGCTTCAATCGTCCCATGGACCGTCCGATCTATGCGGCAGAGACTTCCCTGGCGTTGTCCGCGTCGGGTGATATTGAACACAACTCAGAACTCGTACGGACTAGAGTGTAAAGAAGCCGTGACGCAACATCTAATTAGTGGAGAGCATGAACAACGGCTCGACCCATCTGTCCGCATCAGTTATCGGTTTGATTGTCTCAGTTGCAATACGAACTACCTCTTCTTAGTCGTCCGTTCTCTCACTCCCGCTACCAAGTCCTGAACATTCTCTCACTCCCACTACCAAGCCCTGAACGTTCTCTCACTCCCACTACCAAGCCCTGAACATTCTCTCACTCCCACTACCAAGTCATGAACGTTCTCTCACTCCCGCTACCAAGCCCTGAACGTTCTCTCACTCCCGCTACCAAGCCCTGAACATTCTCTCACTCTCACTTCTAAGCCCTGAAATGGGCTTTACAAGTAGCAGATCGAAGTCCAGAGCAAGGATTGCGTTGAGTCGTAGTTCACAGCCTGACTGCGATATTTGCACCTTTCGGTCCAACACATCCGACTTCAGCATGTCATTTGTGAATACCGGGCAACCTTCCCTCTTTGATCTCCTCTCCTTAGCCAGTCTGCCCTACTGCAGTCTGTACGGGGCTAGCCTTCCCTCTTTGATCCCCTCTCGTTAGCCAGTCTGCCCTGCTGCAGTGTGGGATCCAGGATCACTACGTGGAGGTGTAGAAGGTTCTGGGCAGCTCTGGGTTGCTGACCTTGAGGCTAGCAGTCAGTTGTGGGTCGCTCACCGCTGCGGCTCACGTACTGCTCAGCCTCTTGACCCATTAATACAATCTTGCTTAATGGAAACAACGCATGAGAGCCAACTGCTTCGTCCACTCAATAGTGACGCGCATGACATCTGGAATTAATTGGTGACCAATCCAATTCGCTAATTAAAGCAAGGCATACCCAGGTTGGTGGATGCCCAGCAGGCTTTACAGGAGATCATTGAATACAACAGACCAGCCAGATCTCCGTCGTACGTCGGCGTCGTTGCAATTTTCACGCAATGAGCCAGTAAGACGGGCAAAGGAAGAACGATTTGGCAAAGATGGACGGGTTGGTACAGCTGGACGGGTTGGTACAGCTGGACGGGTTGGTACAGCTGCACGGGTTGACACAGCTGGATGGATTGGTACAGCTGGACGGGTTGGTACAGCTGGACTAGTTGGTACATCTGGACAAGTTGGTACAGCTGCATGGGTCGGTACAGCTGGATGGGTTGGCACAGCTCCACGGGTTGACACAGCTGGACGGGTTGGTACAGCTGGACGGGTTGGTACAGCTGTACGGGTTGACACAACTTGACGGGTTGGTACAGCTGGATGGGTTGGTACAGCTGGACGGGTTGGTACAGCTGCACGGATTGACACAGCTGGACGGGTTGGTACAGCTAGACGGCTTAACGCTCTAGAGGGCGGATGCTGGTGGCTGGAACACACGCCTCGCCGTCGAGCGGTCAACGTGTGAAGGTGAGAGTCATCAAGGACCATGCCATCTCTTTGCACGGCTAACGGTCAATATTTATGTTGCACCCGAAGTTCTACTGGTTCCCCCGTAGTGACACACTCTTCCCTTCTCGGAACGTTGTGAAGACGCTGCCGACCCAACCTGATCACAACAACCAGCGCCAATAAGACCCCACAACAAACACATGGATCATGGATAGAGTGAATCCAAGTGGATCGGTCAGGCTTCTTCAATCGGAGAGACGTGTTTAATTATAATAATAGTAATAGGAGAAGGCTTACAATAGCGACGCACCAGACGAGACACAATAAAGCCCATTTCTGCGCGTGCACGTGGCTTAACGCCCCAGGCGGAAACGGAAAAGACGGCTGATATTTAAAGGTGAAGGTCGCAAGAGAAACTTTGATATGCGCAGACAACTCTGTGTCGTCTCAGTGGACGATAAACAAACGGTCATGGCGGACTCCACGAGCAAGCCAATGGGGATCAATTGTTATTCTTCTGTTTCCATAGCGACCAACTGTGTGGACACTTGTCGCGTGGCTTGGCTTCTACAAGATGTTTAGTGTGAGCAAACATGGCGGGAACGTCTAGCGAGAACGTTCGACACATTTCCAATATTTGATCTGTTCGAACATTGAAGACGGACTAATCGAGGTTCGATCAAGGGCCAATCAAGACTTGCTTCCAGAGTCCAGGATTAGGTGGCGTTACGTGGTTTCTGGGCCTGAGCCTTAGTCTCCAAATGGGAGCCCACTTTAAATAATACTTCGCTTGTCTGTTCCGCCTAGACACGACCTCTTCAGTTATCTTATAAATAATTGACATCAATGCACTCCGGCAGATCGATCTGTGTTCTTTCGCTTTCAGAAAATGGTAAAGTGTACATATGTGGCCCACTTGTCGCATTCACCCCTGTTCCCCCTCTCAGGCAGCCCTGTCTGCTCGAATCATGTCTGATTTTAAACTCTGAAAGTGTGTTCACTGCTGATCAATCCAATCTAGTAATATCCTCTTGTAAAAGTCCATTGACAGATTCCACAATGTCTCATCTATCCCCAGCTAATGGTCCAGAATCCATGCAATAATATATCAATACGTGTGTGTGTGTGTGCAGTTAGTATATGTGGGTCTGTGTGTGTGTGTGTGCAGTTAGTATATGTGGGTCTGTGTGTGTGTGTGCAGTTAGTATATGTGGGTCTGTGTGTGTGTGTGTGTGCAGTTAGTATATGTGGGTCTGTGTGTGTGTGTGCAGTTAGTATATGTGGGTCTGTGTGTGTGTGTGTGTGTGTGCAGTTAGTATATGTGGGTCTGTGTGTGTGTGTGTGCAGTTAGTATATGTGGGTCTGTGTGTGTGTGCAGTTAGTATATGTGGGTCTGTGTGTGTGTGTGCAGTTAGTATATGTGGGTCTGTGTGTGTGTGTGTGCAGTTAGTATATGTGGGTCTGTGTGTGTGTGCAGTTAGTATATGTGGGTCTGTGTGTGTGTGTGTGTGCAGTTAGTATATGTGGGTCTGTGTGTGTGTGTGTGCAGTTAGTATATGTGGGTCTGTGTGTGTGTGTGCAGTTAGTATATGTGGGTCTGTGTGTGTGTGTATGTGGTTGTGTGTGTATATATGTGGTTGTGTATATATGTGGTTATGTGTATATATGTGGTTGTGGTGTGTGTAGGTGGTTGTGTGTGTATATGGGGGTGTGTGTGTATATATGTGGTTATGTGTGCATATGTCGTTGTGGTGTGTGTAGAGGGTTGTGTGTATGTGGTTGAGTGGGTATTATGTGGTTGGGTATGTATGTATGTTGTTGTGTGTGGCTGTGTATGTATGTGGTTGTGTGTGCATGTGGTTGTATGTGCATGTGGTTGTGTGTGTATGTGGTTGTGTGTGTGTATGTGGTTGTGTGTGTATATATGTGGTTGTGTGTGTATATATGTGTTTGTGTGTGTAGGTGGTTGTGTGTGTATGTGGCTGTGTGTGTATGTGGTTGTGGTGTGTGTGTAGAGGGTTGTGTGTAATATGTGGTTGTGTGTATCTGGCTGTGTGTATGGGGTTGAATGTATATTATGTGGTTGTGTGTGTATATATGTAGTTGTGTGTGGTTTTGTGTGTATGTGGTTGTGTGTGTATGTGGTTTTGTGTGTATATGTGGTTGTCTGTGTGTATGTGGTTTTGTGTGCATATGGATTTGTGTGTATATGTGGTTGTATGTGTGTATGTGGTTGTGTGTGTATGTGGTTTTGTGTGTATATGTGGTTGTCTGTGTGTATATATGTGGTTTTGTGTGTATATATGTGGTTGTCTGTGTGTATATGGTAGTGTCTATATGTGGTTTTGTGTGTATGTGGTTGTGTGTGTATGTGGTTTTGTGTGTATATGTGTGGTTGTGTCTGTATGTATGTGGTTGTCTGTGTGTATATGGTAGTGTCTATATGTGGTTGTATGTGTATGTGGTAGTGTGTATATACTTGGTTGTCTGTGTGTATGTGTTGTATGAGTGTATGTGGTTGTGTATATATGTGGTTGTGTGTGTATGTGGTAGTGTGTATATATTTAGTTGTCTGTGTGTATGTGGTTTTGTGTGTATGTGGTTGTGTGTGTATGTGGTTGTGTGTATGTGGTTGTGTGTGTGTATGTAGTTGTGTGTCTATCTGTGGTTGTGTGTATGTGGTTGTGTGTCTATATGTGTGGTTGTGTGAGTGGTATATAAATATATATATATATATATATATATATATATGTACTGTTCTCACTCCCCATAAATATAAATGTCTGTAAGTCTCATACCACATGTACTTCACGTCTGTGCTTTCGTCACCGGTGTTTCAGGTCTTCTAATGTCCTTAACCCCAGGTTCATCATGACAGGCAATCCTTGTAGGTCCCAGTCCTATATCGTCGTCATCCACTGATGACAGGCGATTCCTGAAGATCACATACCTCTTTGGTCGCCATCCACTGATGATAGGTGATCCCTGAAGGTCACAGACCTCTATGGTCGCTATCCACAGATGACAGACGATCTCTGAAGGTCACAGACCTCTATGGTCGCCATCCACTGATGACAGGTGATCCCTGAAGGTCACAGACCTCTATGGTCGCCATCCACTGATGACAGGTGATCCCTGAAGGTCACAGACCTCTATGGTCGCCATCCACTGATGACAGACGATCCCTGAGAATTAGCGTTTACAATTCTGACAACAGTCTGGCTTGATGGATCGGGGAAGCAGACGCGCTGACAAAACCCGGTCATGACAACTTTCGATGTGTGTTAACGATATAATGAAGGTTAATTGTCTTTAAAATCGTTAGGTTGGTGGAATTGAATCCAAGATCTCCTAGATCCATGCTCTCCCAGATCCATGCTCTCCCAGATCTAAGCTCTCCCAGATCCATGCTCTCCCAGATCCATGCTCTCCAAGATCCATGCTCCCAGATCTAAGCTCTCCTAGATCCATGATCTCCAAGATCCATGCTCCCAGATCTAAGCTCTCCTAGATCCATGCTCTCACAGATCCATGCTCTCCCAGATCTATGCTCCGACTGACTTCCAGTCTTCTCCCGCAGCGAAGACGCACCCGTATATTTGGCAACAATTGCTTACCCGCAGGAAGCCTTCCATTTAAAATGTGTGGGACTGTCCTACCATCCCAGTGCCTCATCCATAAGCCCACATCTACCTTATAGACGTGATCAGTGCCTCTATGTATAAAGTAGAGGGGGACCAAAGCGCGTGAGAAGAATCCTTCACTCAAACAAAGAGGAGATGAGGGGAGAAGCTAAAGGTCATGGCTTAACAGTAGCAATTCGGGAATGTTGGTTGGAACACGTGCTCCACGGGTAGCTGGTAGAATGTTGGTGGGGATGATGTGGGAAGTAAAATATTCATAAGCTGGCAGCAAGGCATGCAAAGACAATCTCAATCAATCACGTGATTATTATTAGTTTTTAGTTACCTATCGCAAGCGATGATGGCACATCATCAGGTGGTTTAGTCTTGATCATGTAACTTGCGCAGTATTTAGATGATATTGAGGAAAAACACTGCACTGGTCGTCAACCTGACTCTGTGGTCCCGAGCTACCTTGGACCAGTGGCAAGACATAAGTCAAGACGGCTGGAGGTAATTCAGAATGTAGGCACTCTGGCCCCACCTCCCCCAAGAACAGGGGTCATATCTATTTATATAAATAGTTACAGGATTCAGTTGAAAGTTGTCTTTTATTTTTGTAATTACAAGAATCATACCTCACCTGGTTATAATTAGTTTCAGAGTGACCGTGATCTGTAGACAGTTTAAGGGAAGGCTCCACACTTGTGGGTACCAGGCTGTAAGCTCAGGTGCTACCAGACTGTAAGCCCAGGTGTTTACTTACTTAGTCGCTCCTCTTCTACCGTGAGGTGTAGAGGTTAAGCCCAGGTGTTACCAGGCTGTAAACCCAGGTGTTACCAGGCTGTAAGCCCAGGTGATACCAGGCTGTAAGCCCAGGTGATACCAGGCTGAAAGACCAGGTGTTACCAGGCTGCAGGCTCAGGTGTTACCAGGCTGCATGTTCAGGTATTACCAGGCTGCAGGCTCAGGTGTTACCAGGCTGTAGGCTCAGGTGTTACCAGGCTGTAGGCTCAGGTGTTACCAGGCTGCAGGCTCAGGTGTTACCAGGCTGTAGGCTCAGGTGTTACTAGGCTGCAGGCTCAGGTGTTACCAGGCTGCAGGCTCAGGTGTTACCAGGCTGTAGGCTCAGGTGTTACCAGGCTGCAGGCTCAGGTGTTACCAGGCTGCAGGCTCAGATGTTACCAGGCTGTACGCTCATGTGTTACCAGGCTGCAGGCTCAGGTGTTACCAGGCTGCAGGCTCAGGTGTTACCAGGCTGCAGGCTCAGGTGTTACCAGGCTGTAGGCTCAGGTGTTACCAGGCTGCAGGCTCAGGTGTTACCAGGCTGCAGGCTCAGGTGTTACCAGGCTGCAGGCTCAGGTGTTACCAGGCTGCAGGCTCAGGTGTTACCAGGCTGTACGCTCATGTGTAGACTCGTTATATTAAATTGGTTGTGAGTGGAGACTAACGCCTGGTTGTGAGAGGAGACTAACGCCTGGTTGTGAGAGGAGACTAACGCCTGGTTGGGAGGAGACTAACGTCTGGTTGTGAGAGGAGACTAACGCCTGGTTGTGAGAGGAGACTAACGCCTGGTTGTGAGAGGAGACTAACGTCTGGTTGTGAGAGGAGACTAACGTCTGGTTGTGAGAGGAGACTAACGCCTGGTTGTGAGAGGAGACTAACGCCTGGTTGTGAGAGGAGACTAACGCCTGGTTGTGAGAGGAGACTAACGTCTGGTTGTGAGAGGAGACTAACGACTGGTTGTGAGAGGAGACTAACGTCTGGTTGTGAGAGGAGACTAACGACTGGTTGTGAGAGGAGACTAACGACTGGTTGTGAGAGGAGACTAACGTCTGGTTGTGAGAGGAGACTAACGTCTGGTTGTGAGAGGAGACTAACGCCTGGTTGTGAGAGGAGACTAACGTCTGGTTGGGAGGAGACTAACGTCTGGTTGTGAGAGGAGACTAACGACTGGTTGTGAGAGGAGACTAACGCCTGGTTGTGAGAGGAGACTAACGCCTGGTTGTGAGAGGAGACTAACGCCTGGTTGAGAGGAGACTAACGCCTGGTTGAGAGAGGAGACTAACGCCTGGTTGTGAGAGGAGACTAACGCCTGGTTAAGAGGAGACTAACGTCTGGTTGTGAGAGGAGACTAACGCCTGGTTAAGAGGAGACTAACGCCTGGTTGAGAGAGGAGACTAACGCCTGGTTGTGAGAGGAGACTAACGCCTGGTTGTGAGAGGAGACTAACGCCTGGTTGTGAGAGGAGACTAACGCCTGGTTAAGAGGAGACTAACGCCTGGTTGTGAGAGGAGACTAACGCTTGGTTGTGAGAGGAGACTAACGCCTGGTTGTGAGAGGAGACTAACGTCTGGTTAAGAGGAGACTAATGCCTGGTTGTGAGAGGAGACTAACGCCTGGTTGTGAGAGGAGACTAACGTCTGGTTAAGAGGAGACTAACGCCTGGTTGTGAGAGGAGACTAACGCTTGGTTGTGAGAGGAGACTAACGCCTGGTTGTGAGAGGAGACTAATGCCTGGTTGTGAGAGGAGACTAACGCTTGGTTGTGAGAGGAGACTAACGCCTGGTTGTGAGAGGAGACTAACGTCTGGTTAAGAGGAGACTAACGTCTGGTTGTGAGAGGAGACTAACGCCTGGTTGTGAGAGGAGACTAACGCCTGGTTGTGAGAGGAGACTAACGCCTGGTTAAGAGGAGACTAACGTCTGGTTGTGAGAGGAGACTAACGCCTGGTTGTGAGAGGAGACTAACGCCTGGTTGAGAGGAGACTAACGCCTGGTTGTGAGAGGAGACTAACGCCTGGTTGAGAGGAGACTAACGCCTGGTTGTGAGAGGAGACTAACGCCTGGTTGTGAGAGGAGACTAACGTCTGGTTGTGAGAGGAGACTAACGCCTGGTTGTGAGAGGAGACTAACGCCTGGTTGAGAGGAGACTCACGCCTGGTTGAGAGAGGAGACTAACGCCTGGTTGAGAGAGGAGACTAACGCCTGGTTGTGAGAGGAGACTAACGCCTGGTTAAGAGGAGACTAACGTCTGGTTGTGAGAGGAGACTAACGCCTGGTTGAGAGGAGACTAACGCCTGGTTGTGAGAGGAGACTAACGCTTGGTTGAGAGAGGAGACTAACGCCTGGTTGAGAGAGGAGACTAACGCCTGGTTGAGAGAGGAGACTAACGCCTGGTTGAGAGAGGAGACTAACGCCTGGTTGTGAGAGGAGACTAACGCCTGGTTAAGAGGAGACTAACGTCTGGTTGTGAGAGGAGACTAACGCCTGGTTGTGAGAGGAGACTAACGCCTGGTTGAGAGGAGACTAACGCCTGGTTGTGAGAGGAGACTAAATCTTGGTTGAGAGAGGAGACTAACGCCTGGTTGAGAGAGGAGACTAACGCCTGGTTGGGAGGAGACTAACGTCTGGTTGGGTTTCACCAAAGTGATGCCGTCCTTAAGATGAGTAAGGCCACTGTAATGTTTCAAGCGTTTCGGAAAATGAGACTAAGGAAGATTGCTGATGGGGATAGCATCCTCACCATGCAAACCACTGCTACTACAACTGTCAACGTTTAGACACAAGTTTATAGCCAATGGTTTAGATGTAGGAATAACTATGCTTCGACTGGCTCGTCAACATATTTCTATGTTTTTAAATACATCTCTCTCTCTCTCTCTCTCTCTTTCTCTCTCTCTCTCTCTCTCTCTCTCTCTCTCTCTCTCTCTCTCTCGTCTCAATATCATTATATCTCTACACATCTTTCTCTTTTTCTTACTTCTCTCTCTCCCCCTCTCTCTCTCCTCTCTTTCTCTCTCCTATGTAAAAACCCAGTTATTATCCAATGCCCTTTATCAGATCCTCCATGAAACCATCGTTAACATCTGGTCCCTGGGAAAACCCAGTTTGGAACTCATCCCCCAAACCCATCCCAGAAACGGTTGGTTAGTTCTACCACAGACATCCGCAGGCCGTAAGGGGGGGGGGGGGGGGTAGTGAAAGGGCAAGGCTGGTCAATCTATGTCTAGTTAGTCAGGAGAGAAGATAGCACATCGGCTTGACTGAGGGACTTGACTGAGCAACTTGACTGTATATTCTGCAACATCTGTTACGTGAAGAATAAGCTAGAAAAGATATCTATCAGTTGACTCCATAACTTGACTAAGTCCATCACTTGACTCCATCGATTGACTGATTCCATAACTTGACTGAGTCCATCATTTGACTAAGTCCATAACTTCACTCCATCACTGGATTGAGTCCATCCCTTGACTGAGCGCATCACTTGACTGAGTACATCACTTGACTGAGTTCATCACTTGACTGACCTCATCACTTGACTGACTGAGTCCATCACCTGACTGAGTCCATTACCTGATTGAGTCCATCTCCTGATTGAGTCCATCACCTGACTGAGTCCATCACTTGACTGAGTTCATCACTTGACTGACCTCATCACTTGACTGACTGAGTCCATCCCTTGACTGAGTCCATAACTTCACTCCATCGCTGGATTGAGTCCATCCCTTGACTGAGCGCATCACTTGACTGAGTCCATCACCTGACTGAGTCCATCACCTGATTGAGTCCATCACTTGACTGTCCATCACCTGACTGAGTCCATCACTTGACTGAGAACCGGAAACATCAATACGATAAATGAGAGAGACAAATGACCTTCAGGATATTGTTCTGTCGAATACAGAACTAGAGAAGATGTCACACCACGTTACTAAAAAGGAGAAATAAGACGAAGATGATAAGGAAGAGGAATCTGTTATCTAACCTGACACAGAATGTTGAGGATGATTTTGCAGATACAGACAACAGAGCTAACTAGTTATGTGACATTGATCCTGACTGTGTACACTGTTGTACTAGAACATTGTAGCATTCATAGAGTGTGTAATTAGTTCTACTAGAAAATGGAGGTATTCATAGAACAAGTCAACGACGAAGTGACACGACCATCTAAAGCAGATTCACAATGCTGAACCGTCGCCGTCTCGCCCTGCATGGGCATGTGGCTCGACTTGCCAAGGACGTTGTAGCCCACCAGCAGGATATGGATATCCAAGGATATGAAACAACTTTCTGGTCAGGCCTCCATGACGGTCCACTCACCACATGGTCAACAAGGATCTGGACAGAGGTCATCCTCAATGTATGCAGCCTGGGACTCAGCCCCCTCATCATCCTCACTGTATGCAGCCTGGGACTCAGCCCCCTCTTCATCCTCACTGTATGCAGCCTGGGACTCAGCCCCCTCTTCATCCTCACTGTAGTCAGCCTGGGACTCAGCCTCCTCATCATCCTCACTGTATGCAGCCTGGGACTCAGCCCCCTCATCATACTTACGGACGGTAGCGAGACGGATCCATGTTGTCTGAGCGGTTTAAAGTCAGATCGTCCCACCGACATACCTACATATCTACCCACCTGTCCACCGTTATAATCCTTCCCCATCCTCCCACGGTTATAATCCTTCCCCATCCTCCCATCTACCCACCGGTCCACCGTTATGATCCGTCCCTATCCGCCCACAGTTATAATCCTTCAGCATCCTCCCACAGTTATAATCCTTCCCCATCCTCCCACAGTTATAATCCTTCCCCACCTACCCACCTGTCCACCTTTATAATCCGTCCCCATCTCTGCACAGTTATAATCCTTCCCCATCCCCTACCGTTATAATCCTTCCCCATTCTCCCACCGTTATAATCCTTCCCCACCCTCCCACGGTTATAATCCTTCCCCATCCTCCCACGGTTATAATCCTTCCCCATCCTCCCACGGTTATAATCCTTCCCCATCCTCCCACGGTTATAATCCTTCCCCACCCTCCCACGGTTATAATCCTTCCCCACCACCACGGTTACAATCCTTCCCCATCCTCCCACAGTTATAATCCTTCCCCATCCTCCCACAGTTATAATCCTTCCCCATCTACCCACCTGTCCACCTTTATAATCCGTCCCCATCTCTGCACAGTTATAATCCTTCCCCATCCCCTACCGTTATAATCCTTCCCCACCCCCACGGTTATAATCCTTCCCCATCCTCCCACGGTTGTAATCCTTCCCCATCCTCCCACGGTTATAATCCTTTCCCATCCTCCCACGGTTATAATCCTTCCCCACCCTCCCACCGTTATAATCCGTCCCCATCCTCCCACGGTTATAATCCTTCCCCATCCTCCCACGGTTATAATCCTTCCCCATCCTTCCACGGTTATAATCCTTCCCCACCCTCCCACCGTTATAATCCTTCCCCATCCTCCCACGGTTATAACCCTTCCCCACCCTCCCACCGTTATAATCCTTCCCCACACCCCACTCCCACCGTTATAATCCTTCCCCATCCCCCGCCCATATACTTACCTATTTACCAAAAACGTCGTCCACCCTCCTACCCACCTACATACTAACCTGCCCACGTATCTAACCGTGCCACCCACTCACCTACTCACTCCCACACCTATCCACCCATCTACCCACGCACCTACCCCCTTCCCAAGATTATCCGACTCATAAGGTGGAATCCAAACACAATTCATATATTATTGACCATCTTGTATTTTCTCTTTATAAGTACATGCACATTTACTGGGATTATTTTGGCTGTGTTTTACAGATGTAATAACAATAGCAGTTGACAAGTTTTAACACTTGCGTCAGAAATAATGACTTAACCTAACGTCTTTACGTCAAATCAGGTAAACTATGCTCATCAGACATGTTAGTCAAGGTCAGGTAAAATATACTGATCAGACATGTTAGTCAGGGTCAGGCAAAATATACTGATCAGACATGTTAGTCAGGGTCAGGCAAAATATACTGATCAGACATGTTAGTCAGGGCCAGGCATACTGTACAGATCAGATACTGGTCGAGAACGCTTGTTTGAACACTCCATCCCAGACAGCAGTGCATTGACCTTGGCCACCCTTGGGTTATACCACTAGATCGCCCAAGACCAGCACCTCTGGCTCAGTTCTACCTTAATGAAAGTGACCTTTGCAGTGATGGAAGAGAAGACAACATTTAGACTTCTCAGGTCTCTTCAACTGGCCATATCCCGCCTCTCCACACCTCCCCGACCAATTTCCAAAGCCCACTGCCCATCAGGTCGATATTAGATTGTTAAACTGGTAAAGTGAGGTCTTGCTGAATATGACCTTGCTCAGACACGATACTGGTACATTAACACCGTTTCCACACAGTTCTTCGCCTATTGATCTGGTGAACCGGAGAACTGGCTTGTTGACCTTATCATAGACACCAGTGGAGTACCGGAAACCTGTCAAGCCTCCGCGTTGTGTCTTGTGCGTTATTAGGTGGATGAAATGATTCCGTTAAGACAAGGACACGAATACATAAATGGTATACGTTACGATCACAAATATCTTCATCGTGGGCTGAGCAGCATATGAGAAAACTTTTTGAATGAGTTTTCCAACGAAACCTGTTATTGTATCCCCACAATCGTTACACGATGAATGCAACTGAGTTCCTATGGGTTTGCCCGGAGTTCAGTGCCATCGACAATTGACAGAAAAAGGAGCAGAAGTATAATGTGGTAGTTGCTACCTTCCTAAAGTTGAAACATAAACAAAATGTCTAGACGAATCTATCCGAACTCTAGTCACCGCATCCCCCAGAGGACGCTGTTGGGAGGTCAGAGGACACTGTTGGAAGGACAGAGGACACTGTTGGGAGGTCAGAGGACACTGTTGGAAGGACAGAGGACACTGTTGGGAGGCCAG
Source organism: Ariolimax columbianus (assembly GCA_036924085.1). Lineage (NCBI taxonomy): Eukaryota > Metazoa > Mollusca > Gastropoda > Stylommatophora > Arionidae > Ariolimax > Ariolimax columbianus. The sequence continues at coordinate 71,999,438 of JAVGWX010000017.1, forward strand.
AGGACACTGTTGGGAGGGCAGAGGACACTGTTGGGAGGCCAGAGGACACTGTTGGAAGGACATAGGGCACTGTTGGGAGGCCAGAGGACACTGTTGGGAGGCCAGATGACACTGTTGGGAGACCAGAGGACACTGTTGGGAGGGCAGAGGACACTGTTGGGAGGCCAGAGGACACTGTTGGGAGGACAGAGGACACTGTTGGGAGGACAGACAGATCTTAACTTAACTGAACGTCTTTATACTGGTTTAGAAGTCCCTGCAGAGTCTGTATACAACCAGTTTCATATACATCACCTTGTTCTAAAAGCTATGCGCATCCAATTTATTCTGAAATGTATTAACTGTCCCTGCCTCCACTACTTCCGGTGGCAATGCATTCCAAGCATTCACCACTCTCTGACTAAAAAATATTTCCTAATATCTAATCTGGACTTTTCTTTAGTGTTAATTTGTAGCTATGCCCTCTTGTTCTTGTGGGTGGTTGTATTCTGAAAAAAACTTGTTATAGTCTAATTTATCGATTCCTCTGATCATCTTATAAACCTGTATTAAGTCACCACGAATTCTTCTCTCTTCTAGACACTGTAGGCCGGTTTTTCTGAGTCGTTCCTCATAACTGTCATTCTGGAATCCCACTATCAGCTTGGTCGCTCGTCTTTGTATTCAGCTAATCCAGGCTAGTAAACTGTAAGTCATAAACGTCCTAGCTAGCAACTGTAAATGCTATATAAAGCTTGGATGATCTTTGTTGCAAAATTACACGAGAAGGTTCCACCAAACTCGAAAACAAATAAGCTTTTTAATGATTGAATAGCGAGGCCGTAAAGATAAACATACAATCAATTTTCTAATGACTCCAATTTGTGATTACATATTGATTATCTAGCTGTTCTGATCCTTAGCACAGATTGTCTTCGTGATATTAGCTAGACAGCAGATTGTGGGCGGCTCTAGCTTTCAAAGTTTAACCAAACATGGGGTTTCAACACGTTGGCTGTAAATTGTTTTACAAATGTTACAACCATGTTTCAAACCTCCGCTGATTGTGGAGGGCGGGGGCGGGGGGGGGGGGGGGGGAAGGGCTGATTGTGGAAGAAGTGGGGCTGATTGTAGAGGGGGGCTGATTGTGGAGGGGGTGGCTGATTGTAGAAGAGGGGGGGGCTGATTGTGGAAAGGGGGGAGGGCTGATTGTGGATGATGGGGGCTGATTGTGGAAAGGGGGGGGGGGTGATTGTGGATGATGGGGGCTGATTGTTGAGGGGGGCTGATTGTTGAGGGGGGCTGATTGTTGAGGGGGGATGATTGTGGAAGGGGGGGGGGTTATTGTGGAGGGGGGGCTGATTGTGGAGGTGGGCTGATGTGGAAAGGGGGGGGGGCTGATTGTGGAGGTGGGCTGATGTGGAAAGGGGGGGGGGGGCTAATTGTAGAAGTCAGGGGGCTGATTGTGGAAAGGGGGGGGGCTGATTGTAGAGGCGGAGCTGATTGTGGAGGGGGGCTGATTGTGGAGAGGGGGGGCTGATTGTGGAAAGGGGAGCTGATTGTGGAGGGGGCTGATTGTGGATGGGGGGGCTGATTGTGGAGGGGGGGGCTGATTGTGGAGGGGGGCTGATTGTGGAGAGGGGCGGCTGATTGTGGAAAGGGGAGCTGATTGTGGAGGGGGGGCTGCTGATTGTGAGACCCCTGCTGATTGTGAGACCCCTGCTGATTGTGAGACCCCTGCTGATTGTGAGACCCCTGCTGTGAGACCCCTGCTGATTGTGAGACCCCTACTGATTGTGAGACTCATGCTGATTGTTAGACCCCTGCTGATTGTGAGACCCCTACTGATTGTGAGACCCCTGCTGATTGTTAGACCCCTGCTGATTGTGAGACCCCTGCTGTGAGACCCCTGCTGTGAGACCCCTGCTGATTGTGAGACTCATGCTGATTGTTAGACCCCTGCTGATTGTGAGACCCCTGCTGATTGTGAGACTCATGCTGATTGTTAGACCCCTGCTGATTGTGAGACCCCTACTGATTGTGAGACCCCTGCTGATTGTTAGACCCCTGCTGATTGTGAGACCCCTGCTGTGAGACCCCTGCTGTGAGACCCCTGCTGATTGTGAGACTCATGCTGATTGTTAGACCCCTGCTGATTGTGAGACCCCTGCTGTGAGACCCCTGCTGATTGTGAGACCCCTGCTGATTGTGAGACCCCTGCTGATTGTGAGACCCCTGCTGTTAAGCCCCGGCTGTGAGACCCCTGCTGTTAGACCCCTGTTGTGAGACCCCTGCTAAGATGTAGCTTATTCAGCGTATGTGGGACCGTCTGGTGGCCCAGGCCTGGCCCATGACCTGAGAGCTGGAAGTAAAGAGAGACAACAGAAGGTGACTTACCCGTCCAGACTCCGTGACGTCATCACCAGTACTCAATGGGAGGACATCCGTTGCTAGGTAACCGTGTATGGTGTCGTTGAGCTCCCAGGCTGAGCACGTGATCGTGTCGTCACTGACTGTCCACCAATCAGCGTCGTAGGTTCCCAGGATGATCCACTGATGTTTGGATCCGTACATGGAGTTCTGGCGGGCCTGTCTTCAATGATATAAGCGGTTCTGTGAGCAGCTGATGTTTGTGGTCATTGTGAGGATGAGAGTGGTGGTGTCGCAGGTGACTGCGGGAATGTCAGTGCCGGACTTACCTTCCGTGGGAACCCTAGGCCGGAAGTCAATTGCAATCCTTTTTTCGTCAGCTGTTTATTTTAAAATTTACAGCAGTGGCCCCAAGGTGAGTTAGCCATTCTGGAGGAAGGCCCGGCCCTGACTACAGCAGTGGCCCCAAGGTGAGTTAGCCATTCTGGAGGAAGGTCCGGCCCTGACTACAGCAGTGGCCCCAAGGTGAGTTAGCCATTCTGGAGGAAGGCCCGGCCCTGACTACAGCAGTGGCTCCAAGGTGAGTTAGCCATTCTGGAGGAAGGCCCGGCCCTGACTACAGCAGTGGCCCCAAGGTGAGTTAGCCATTCTGGAGGAAGGCCCGGCCCTGACTACATCAGTGGCCCCAAGGTGAGTTAGCCATTCTGGAGGAAGGCCCGGCCCTGACTACAGCAGTGGCCCCAAGATGAGTTAGCCATTCTGGAGGAAGGTCCGGCCCTGACTACATCAGTGGCCCCAAGGTGAGTTAGCCATTCTGGAGGAAGGCCCGGCCCTGACTACAGCAGTGGCCCCAAGATGAGTTAGCCATTCTGGAGGAAGGCCCGGCCCTGACTACAGCAGTGGCCCCAAGATGAGTTAGCCATTCTGGAGGAAGGCCCGGCCCTGACTACAGCAGTGGCCCCAAGGTGAGTTAGCCATTCTGGAGGAAGGTCCTGCCCTGACTACAGCAGTGGCCCCAAGATGAGTTAGCCATTCTGGAGGAAGGTCCGGCCCTGACTACAGCAGTGGCCCCAAGATGAGTTAGCCATTCTGGAGGAAGGTCCGGTCCTGACTACAGCAGTGGCCCCAAGATGAGTTAGCCATTCTGGAGGAAGGTCCGTCCCTGACTACAGCAGTGGCCCCAAGACAAGTTAGCCAATCTGGAGGAAGGTCCGGCCCTGACTACAGCAGTGGCCCCAAGATGAGTTAGCCAATCTGGAGGAAGGTCCGGCCCTGACTACAGCAGTGGCCCCAAGATGAGTTAGCCAATCTGGAGGAAGGTCCGGCCCTGACTACAGCAGTGGCCCCAAGATGAGTTAGCCATTCTGGAGGAAGGTCCGGCCCTGACTACAGCAGTGGCCCCAAGATGAGTTAGCCATTCTGGAGGAAGGTCCGGCCCTGACTACAGCAGTGGCCCCAAGATGAGTTAGCCAATCTGGAGGAAGGTCCGGCCCTGACTACAGCAGTGGCCCCAAGATGAGTTAGCCAATCTGGAGGAAGGTCCGGCCCTGACTACAGCAGTGGCCCCAAGATGAGTTAGCCATTCTGGAGGAAGGTCCGGCCCTGACTACAGCAGTGGCCCGAAGATGAGTTAGCCATTCTGGAGGAAGGTCCGGCCCTGACTACAGCAGTGGCCCCAAGATGAGTTAGCCATTCTGGAGGAAGGTCCGGCCCTGACTACAGCAGTGGCCCCAAGATGAGTTAGCCATTCTGGAGGAAGGCCCGGCCCTGACTACAGCAGTGGCCCCAAGATGAGTTAGCCATTCTGGAGGAAGGTCCGGCCCTGACTACAGCAGTGGCCCGAAGATGAGTTAGCCAATTGGGAGGAAGGCCCGGCCCTGACTACAGCAGTGGCCCAAAGACAAGTTAGCCATTCTGGAGGAAGGTCCGGCCCTGACTACAGCAGTGGCCCCAAGACAAGTTAGCCATTCTGGAGGAAGGCCCGGCCCTGACTACAGCAGTGGCCCCAAGATGAGTTAGCCATTCTGGAGGAAGGTCCGGCCCTGACTACATCAGTGGCCCCAAGGCAGTTAGCCATTCTGGAGGAAGGCCCGGCCCTGACTACAGCAGTGGCCCCAAGATGAGTTAGCCATTCTGGAGGAAGGGTTGGCCCTGACTACAGCAGTGGCCCCAAGATGAGTTAGCCATTCTGGAGGAAGGCCCGGCCCTGACTACAGCAGTGGCCCCAAGGTGAGTTAGCCATTCTGGAGGAAGGTCCGGCCCTGACTACAGCAGTGGCCCCAAGATGAGTTAGCCATTCTGGAGGAAGGTCCGGCCCTGACTACAGCAGTGGCCCCAAGATGAGTTAGCCATTCTGGAGGAAGGTCCGTCCCTGACTACAGCAGTGGCCCCAAGACAAGTTAGCCAATCTGGAGGAAGGTCCGGCCCTGACTACAGCAGTGGCCCCAAGATGAGTTAGCCAATCTGGAGGAAGGTCCGGCCCTGACTACAGCAGTGGCCCCAAGATGAGTTAGCCAATCTGGAGGAAGGTCCGGCCCTGACTACAGCAGTGGCCCCAAGATGAGTTAGCCATTCTGGAGGAAGGTCCGGCCCTGACTACAGCAGTGGCCCCAAGATGAGTTAGCCATTCTGGAGGAAGGTCCGGCCCTGACTACAGCAGTGGCCCCAAGATGAGTTAGCCAATCTGGAGGAAGGTCCGGCCCTGACTACAGCAGTGGCCCAAAGATGAGTTAGCCAATCTGGAGGAAGGTCCGGCCCTGACTACAGCAGTGGCCCCAAGATGAGTTAGCCATTCTGGAGGAAGGTCCGGCCCTGACTACAGCAGTGGCCCCAAGATGAGTTAGCCATTCTGGAGGAAGGTCCGGTCCTGACTACAGCAGTGGCCCCAAGATGAGTTAGCCATTCTGGAGGAAGGCCCGGCCCTGACTACAGCAGTGGCCCCAAGGTGAGTTAGCCATTCTGGAGGAAGGTCCGGCCCTGACTACAGCAGTGGCCCCAAGATGAGTTAGCCATTCTGGAGGAAGGTCCGGCCCTGACTACAGCAGTGGCCCCAAGATGAGTTAGCCATTCTGGAGGAAGGTCCGTCCCTGACTACAGCAGTGGCCCCAAGACAAGTTAGCCAATCTGGAGGAAGGTCCGGCCCTGACTACAGCAGTGGCCCCAAGATGAGTTAGCCAATCTGGAGGAAGGTCCGGCCCTGACTACAGCAGTGGCCCCAAGATGAGTTAGCCAATCTGGAGGAAGGTCCGGCCCTGACTACAGCAGTGGCCCCAAGATGAGTTAGCCATTCTGGAGGAAGGTCCGGCCCTGACTACAGCAGTGGCCCCAAGATGAGTTAGCCATTCTGGAGGAAGGTCCGGCCCTGACTACAGCAGTGGCCCCAAGATGAGTTAGCCAATCTGGAGGAAGGTCCGGCCCTGACTACAGCAGTGGCCCAAAGATGAGTTAGCCAATCTGGAGGAAGGTCCGGCCCTGACTACAGCAGTGGCCCCAAGATGAGTTAGCCATTCTGGAGGAAGGTCCGGCCCTGACTACAGCAGTGGCCCCAAGATGAGTTAGCCATTCTGGAGGAAGGTCCGGTCCTGACTACAGCAGTGGCCCCAAGATGAGTTAGCCATTCTGGAGGAAGGTCCGGCCCTGACTACAGCAGTGGCCCCAAAATAAGTTAGCCGTTCTGGAGGAAGGTCCGGCCCTGACTACAGCAGTGGCCCCAAGATGAGTTAGCCATTCTGGAGGAAGGTCCGGCCCTGACTACAGCAGTGGCCCCAAGATGAGTTAGCCATTCTGGAGGAAGGTCCGGCCCTGACTACAGCAGTGGCCCCAAGACAACTTAGCCAATCTGGAGGAAGGTCCGGCCCTGACTACAGCAGTGGCCCCAAGATGAGTTAGCCAATCTGGAGGAAGGTCCGGCCCTGACTACAGCAGTGGCCCCAAGATGAGTTAGCCAATCTGGAGGAAAGTCCGGCCCTGACTACAGCAGTGGCCCCAAGATGAGTTAGCTAATTGGGAGGAAGGCCCGGCCTTGACGACAGCAGTGGCCCCAAGATGAGTTAGCCAATCTGGAGGAAGGCCCGGCCCTGACTACAGCAGTGGCCCCAAGATGAGTTAGCCAATCTGGAGGAAGGTCCGGCCCTGACTACAGCAGTGGCCCCAAGATGAGTTAGCCAATCTGGAGGAAGGTCCGGCCCTGACTACAGCAGTGGCCCCAAGATGAGTTAGCCAATCTGGAGGAAGGTCCGGCCCTGACTACAGCAGTGGCCCCAAGATGAGTTAGCCAATCGGGAGGAAGGCCCGGCCCTGACTACAGCAGTGGCCCCAAGATGAGTTAGCCAATCTGGAGGAAGGTCCGGCCCTGACTACAGCAGTGGCCCCAAGATGAGTTAGCCAATTGGGAGGAAGGCCCGGCCCTGACTACAGCAGTGGCCCCAAGATGAGTTAGCCAATCTGGAGGAAGGTCCGGCCCTGACTACATCAGTGGCCCCAAGATGAGTTAGCCAATCTGGAGGAAGGTCCGGCCCTGACTACAGCAGTGGCCCCAAGATGAGTTAGCCAATTTTGGAGGAAGGCCCGGCCCTGACTACAGCAGTGGCCCCAAGATGAGTTAGCCAATTGAGCGGGAGGTCCGGCCCTGACCGTGTTGGTTATGGTGTTGATGATGAAGTTGGTTGTAGTGGTTGTGAATGATGGTGGTGGTTTTGATGATGGGGGTCATAATGGTTATGGTAGTTGTGGTGGTGGTAGTGGTGGTTTTGATGATGGGGGTCATAATGGTTATGGTAGTTGTGGTGGTGGTAGTGGTGGTTTTGATGATGATCGCGAGAATGATGACCCTATGACGATGGTAGTTGTGGTTGGGGCGGCAGACCTAAGGTTGTGGTGTATCTTACATTACAATATAACCAGAAACACTATGTCCGGGGTTGGCGTGGTTTTGCCTCAATAAATGGAACACCCTAGCAGTGGTGAGCGTTACAGTGTTACAAGGGTCCAACGAGCAAACGCCAGGGAAGCCCAGAAAATACCGTTGGTGGTGCCCACACATAACTTGAGAAGCCTGCCCGAGAGATGGAGTTCATTGAACGCGTCATTGTTCAGAATTCTCCAACAATACTCGTATAAGACTGTCCGATTTTTATCCAGTTTAAAAAAAAAGTTCTTACCTCTCTTCACATGACTACGATATTGTAACTGTCAATCAATCAATCAATCAAATATTCAATCACTCAAACAATCATCCAATCGATGAATTTATCAATCGTGTTCAATAAATAAAACAATCAAGTGTTCATCGAATCAATCAATCATTCAATTAATTATATTATTCAAACAATAAATTATTCAAATAATCAATCACTTATTTGATCAATTCATCAATCAATCAATCAAAACCTTTCAGTTCCTTGTGGAGCATAGGCTTATTCATTATTTCTCTTCAATTCACGAACTTCTCTACCAGTTTTATCTCCCCACACGAGTTGTGCTCCATTGTCTGTCGACCCACATGTCTAGAGCCTCCATTTCTCTGTCCACCAATATGTCTGTCTAGAGCCTCCAGTTCTCTGTCTCTCCACGTGTCAAGAGCCTCCATTTCTCTGTCCACCCACATGTCCAAGGCCTCCATTTCTCTGTCCACCCACATGTCCAAGGCCTCCATTTCTCTGTCCACCCACATGTCTAGAGCCTCCATTTCTCTGTCCACCCACATGTCCAAGGCCTCCATTTCTCTGTCCACCCACATGTCCAAGGCCTCCATTTCTCTGTCCACCCACATGTCCAAGGCCTCCAGTTCTCTGTCTCTCCACGTGTCAAGAGCCTCCATTTCTCTGTCCACCCACATGTCTAGGGCCTCCATTTCTCTGTCCACCCACATGTCCAAGGCCTCCAGTTCTCTGTCTCTCCACGTGTCAAGAGCCTCCGTTTCTCTGTTCACTCACATGTCTAGAGCCTCCATTTCTCTGTCCACCCACATGGGTAGGGCCTCCATTTCTCGGTCAACTCACGTGTTTAGGGCCTCCATTTCCTCTCCCAGCTGTTTGTCTGTTGTTCTTGTGTTCATGTCCCAGTAACGGCCGGTATGTAGATCCATTGCTTGCTCACATTTGTCCCGTATGTGTCAGCATTTGTCTGACGATGGTGCAAGCAACAACCTCACCAATACTTATTGTATGTAAAAAGACATAATGTCTGTTCAGATTATATATATATATATATATATATAGACAGAGAGAGTGAGAGAGAGAGTGAGAGAGAGTGAGAGAGAGAGTGAGAGAGAGAGAGAAAGAGAGAGAGAAAGAGAGAGAGAAAGAGAGAGAGAGAGAGAGAGAGAGAGAGAGAGACTTTGGGGGGCGGGGGGGGGGGGAGATTGGAAGGAGAAGGAAAGAGAGAAAGAGAAGAAACATATAGACGAGGAGAGAAAGGAAGATTTAAAAAAGGCTAGACAGAGATACAAGAGAAAGATAGGAGGTTAGAGAAGTATAAAGAGATATAGAGGAAGATTGACGGAAAAATATAAAGAGGAAGACAGATGGAAACCGATCGTGGGAGATAGATGGAATAATAGAGAGTGGGATATATATGGAATAAGAGAGACTGGGATATATATGGCATGAGAGAGTGGGAGATAGATGGAATAAGAGAGAGTGGGAGATATATGGAATTAGAGAGTGGGAGATTGATGGAATATGAGAGAGTGGGAGATTGATGGAATAAGAGAGACTGGGAGATAGATGGAATGAGAGAAACTGGGAGATAGATGGAATGAGAGAGTGGGAGATAGATGGAATGAGAAAGTGGGAGATAGATGGAATAAGAGAGACTGGGAGATATATGGAATTAGAGAGTGGGAGATTGATGGAATATGAGAGAGTGGGAGATTGATGGAAGAGAGACTGGGAGATAGATGGAATGAGAGAGTGGGAGATAGATGGAATGAGAAAGTGGGAGATAGATGGAATAAGAGAGACTGGGAGATATATGGAATTAGAGAGTGGGAGATTGATTGAATATGAGAGAGTGGGAGATTGATGGAATAAGAGAGACTGGGAGATAGATGGAATGAGAAAGTGGGAGATAGATGGAATAAGAGAGACTGGGAGATATATGGAATTAGAGAGTGGGAGATTGATGGAATATGAGAGAGTGGGAGATTGATGGAATAAGAGAGACTGGGAGATAGATGGAATAAGAGAGGCTGGGAGATATATGGAATGAGAGAGTAGGAGATTGATGGAATATGAGAGAGTGGGAGATTGATGAAATAAGAGAGACTGGGAGATTGATGGAATAAGTGAGAGTGGTAGACAGATGGAAAAAGACATATAATTGAGAGGGTTGAAAAGATTCAACCTTGGCACCTGCTCTCTGTCAAACTTAACAATCGTGACCTCGATTCCAGAGAAATGGCGGGAGCACACGTCACACCACAGTTGAGTGACACACAAGAAGGCGATCTCAAGAGCTGGAAGAAATTCCCTTCTCCTATCCAAGCTACAACTGCTTCCACTGGGCGACAAAACAGTCTTATTGAAAATTGTTCCACTCCATTAGGACTGTTTGTGTTAATCCTTGAATTCCCTGATGTGGGCGGGGCCAACTGCGCCAAAGATCAGCTATTTTTTTGATGTGTTCTCCGAGCTGGTCAAATGAATGATTTCTCCGAGAATGATATTTCTTGTGTTGAGACAAGGCGAGAGAAATCAGGTCATTAAACATTGCTCTATTGGAGTGTCTCTTGGTTATTGTAATAATATTTCAATTTCTGTCGCCTTTGCTGGAATGGTTGACAGAGCCAATCCTGTCGTATTTGTAAGAATTGTGGAAAGTTTATAGAATATCACACACTAGTAGTCGCAGGAGAAGGCAAAACTGAGCATCCGTAACCCTCTGCGAATTGGATGACTTCTCTGTTCTTACTTCCTTATACAGAAAACACACTTGTATCCAGCGCTTGTATTATTTGTGGGCTTCTGTGTATTATAATTGCATGATTTGTGGGCTTTTATATCTAGGGCTTGTGCTATATGTGGACTATTATATGTAGGGATGGTTTCATATATGGGCTTTTGTGTCTAGAGCTTGTATCATATATCGGCTTTTGTGTCTAGGGCTAGCTTAATATGTGGGCTTTTGTGTCTAGGGCTTGTATCATATATGGGATTTTGTGTCTAGGGCTTGTATCATATATGGGCTTTTGTGTCTAGGGCGTGTATCATATATGGGCTTTTGTCTAGGGCTTGTATCATATATGGGCTTTTCGTGTCTAGGGCTTGTATCATATATGAGCTTTTGTGTCTAGGGCTTGTATCATATATGGGCTTTTGTCTAGGGCTGATATCAGGTATTGGCTTTGGTGTCTAGGGCGTGTATCATATAAGGGCTTTTGTGTTTAGGGCTTGTATCATATATGGGCTGTTGTGTCTAGGGCTTGTATCATATAAAGGCTCTTGTGTCTAGGGATTGTTTCATATATGGGCTTTTGTCTAGGGCTTATATTATATATGGGCTTTTGTGTCTAGGGCGTGTATGATATATGAGCTTTTGTGTCTAGGGCTTGTATCATATATGGGCTTTTGTGTCTAGGGCTTGTATCATATATGGACTTTTGTGTCTAGGGCTTGTATCATATATGGGCTTTTGCCCTATACATGGGCTGCCTGCATTATACACATAGGCCTCAATCTGTCAGGACTAGGCTTCAATCTGTCAGGACTAGGTCCCAATCTGTCAGGACTAGGCCTCAATCTGTCAAAATTTGGCCCTAATCTGTCAGGGCTAGGCCTTTCTATATCAAGACTAGGCCCCAATCTGTCAAGACTAGGTCCCAATATGTCAGGACGGCCCCAATATGTCAGGACTAGGCCCCAATCTGTCAAGACTAATCCCTTCTATATCAAAACTAGGCCCCAATCTGTCAGGACTAGGCCCCAAACTGTCAGGACTAGGCCCCAATCTATCAGGAATAGGCCCCAATGTGTCAAGACTAGGCCCTTCTATATCAAGACTAGGCCCCAATCTGTTTAGACTAGGCCCCAATCTGTCAGGGCTAGGCCCCAATCTGTCAGAGCTAGGCCCCAATCTGTCAGGGCTAGGCCCCACTCTGTCAGGACTAGGCCCCAATCTGTCAGGGCTAGGCCCCAATCTGTCAGGACTAGGCTCCAGTCTGTCAGGACTAGGCCCCAATCTGTCAGGACTAGGCCCCAATCTGTCAGGACTAGGCCCCAATCTATCAGGACTAGGCCCCAATCTGTCAAGGACTAGGCCCCAATCTGTCGAGGACTAGGCCCCAATCTGTCAGGACTAGGCCCCAATATGTCAAGGACTAGGCCGCAATCTGTCGAGGACTAGGCCCCAATCTGTCGAGGACTAGGCCTCAATCTGTCAGGACTAGGCCCCAATCTGACAGGACTAGGCCCCAATCTGTCAGGATTAGGCCCCAATCTGTCAGGACTAGGCCCCAATCTGTCAGGACTAGGCCCCAATCGGTCAGGACTAGGCCCCAATCTGTCAGGACTAGGCCCCAATCGGTCAGGACTAGGCCCCATACTGTGAGGGCTAGGCCCCACAGATCCGATCAACTGAAATGGCTGCAGCTCTGACAATGACACGATCAGACACAAATAATACTCACACTACAGAACACTTTCCTGGCCATGGCTTGGTCAAAGTTTCCCACAATAATCCGGACATCTTGCATCTGAGGGATGATAGAGAGGTAGGAGGGATGAGGGAGAGGTAGAAGGGATGAGGGAGAGGTAGAAGAGATGGGGGAGAGGTTGGAGGGATGAGGGAGAGGTTGGAGGGATGAGGGAGAGGTTGGAGGGATGGGAGAGAGGTAGGAGGGATGAGGGAGAGGTTGGAGGGATGAGGGAGAGGTTGGAGGGATGAGGGAGAGGTTGGAGGGATGGGAGAGAGGTAGGAGGGATGAGGGACAGGTTGGAGGGATGAGGGACAGGTTGGAGGGATGAGGGAGAGGTTGGAGGGATGAGGGAGAGGTTGGAGGGATGAGGGAAAGGTTGGAGGGATGAAGGAGAGGTTGTAGGGATGAGGGAGAGGGAGAGGTTGGAGGGATGAGGGAGAGGTTGGAGGGATGAGGGAGAGGTCGGAGGGATGAGGGAGACGTTGGAGGGATGAGGGAGAGGTTGGAGGGATGGGAGAGAGGTAGGAGGGATGAGGGAGAGGTTGGAGGGATGGGAGAGAGGTAGGAGGGATGAGGGAGAGGTTGGAGGGATGGGAGAGAGGTAGGAGGGATGAGGGAGTGGTAGGAGGGATGAGGGAGAGGTTGGAGGGATGAGGGAGTGGTTGGAGGGATGAGGGAGAGGTTGGAGGGATGAGGGAGAGGTTGGAGGGATGGGAGAGAGGTAGGAGGGATGAGGGAGAGGTTGGAGGGATGAGGGAGCGGTTGGAGGGATGAGGGAGAGGTTGGAGGGATGGGAGAGAGGTAGGAGGGATGAGGGAGAGGTTGGAGGGATGGGAGAGAGGTAGGAGGGATGAGGGAGAGGTAGGAGGGATGAAGGAGAGGTAGGAGGGATGGGAGAGAGGTAGGAGGGATGAGGGAGAGGTAGGAGGGATGAGGGAGAGGTTGGAGGGATGAGGGAGAGGTTGGAGGGATGAGGGAGAGGTTGGAGGAATGAGGGAGAGGTTGGAGGGATGAGGGAGAGGTTGGAGGGATGAGGGAGAGGTTGGAGGGATGAGGGACACAAAGAGTTAGAAGAGATGACAGACAGAAAGTGACATTGAGTTGGACAGTCTTCTACCCCAAAGTGGTCAGACCACTCGATTAATTTGTTCTTAGAAGATTTTAGCAAGAGTCAACCCTAAATTCTAGGCCAGGTGAAACAAGCTAATCACGGTCTCCCTCTCTCGACAGGTGAAACAAGCTAATAAAGGTCTCCCTCTCTCGTCAGGTGAAACAAGCTAATAAAGGTCTCCCTCTCTCGTCATGTGAAACAAGCTAATCAAGGTCTCCCTCTCTCGTCAGGTGAAACAAGCTTATCAAGGTCTCCCCCTCTCGTCTACCTTTCGTCAGTATAAACAAGCTTATCAAGGTCTCCCTCTCTCGACAGGTGAAACAAGCTAATTAAGGTCTCCCTCTCTCGTCAGGTGAAACAAGCTAATCAAGATCTTCCCCCTCACGTCAGGTGAAACAAGCTTATCAAGGTCTTCCCCCTCACGTCAGGTAAAACAAGCTAATCAAGGTCTTTCCCTCTCGTTAGGTAAAACAAGCTAACAAGGTCCTTCCCTCTCGTCAGGTGAAAGACGCTAATCAAGGTCTCTACCACTCGCCAAGCTGCAGCACTTGGTTAGAGACAACATGGCCAATGAGATGGGGATCGACTCTGTAATCCCCATAGTATTTGGCGTAGTCCTATTCTTGTCTATGTCACACAAGCTCATCTACCTTAGGCAGGATTAACAACACTACTATCCACCTTTCTCGGCACGCTCTCAGTGTGTAAGAGGTCCTCTTTGCGGCCCTGTCACTTACAAATTCCTCCCAGAGACACTGTCACCTCTCTCCCGTCTGAGATCTCTCATTCAAACTGATCTAGAATTGAAACGTTTTGTTTTTCCATGGGATGTCACGTGCATCGTTTGTGACTGGTTCTGTCCTGGAAATCCCTGAAGTTTTTGTTGCTCAAATCCACAAGAACATGTGGTGATCTGATCCCCCACTTCTTCATCTGCCCACCCCTTCCCCCCTCCCTCCCCCATGTCGTGTAAGAAACGCCTCTGTTTCCCATCAATCCGCAAGTGACAAATGCGGTTTCCTGTCCGCTTGCTCGGTATCCAATTTGTTTCTTTCCACTGAAGATCGTGCCTTGCGTGCACTTTCAGTTGCAGTTTCTGCAGAAATGTCATATACATTATGAGGTTGTTAACCACATGCGCAACCTTCTTTAATCTGCTTAAATTATCAGAAAAATATTACTCTTTCCCAGAAACAGATCACGTGTCAATACTAGGCTCAAACAGACTCCCTGGGGCTGACATGTCACCAATAGATTTCAGACTGTGAACAGACTCTCTGAGGCTGACATGTCACCAATAGATTTCAGACTGTGAACAGACTCTCTGAGGCTGACATGTCACCAATAGATTTCAGACTGTGAACAGACTCCCTGAGGCTGACATGTCACCAACAGATTTCAGACTGTGAACAGACTCCCTGAGGCTGACATGTCACCAACAGATTTCAGACTGTGAACAGACTCCCTGAGGCTGACATGTCACCAATAGATTTCAGACTGTGAACAGACTCCCTGAGGCTGACATGTCACCAACAGATTTCAGACTGTGAACAGACTCCCTGAGGCTGACATGTCCCCAATAGATTTCAGACTGTGAACAGACTCCCTGAGGCTGACATGTCACCAATAGATTTCAGACTGTGAACAGACTCCCTGAGGCTGACATGTCACCAATAGATTTCAGACTATAAACAGACTCCCTGAGGCTGACATGTCACCAACAGATTTCAGACTGTGAACAGACTCCCTGAGGCTGACATGTCACCAATAGATTTCAGACTGTGAACAGACTCCCTGAGGCTGACATGTCACAAATAGATTTCAGACTGTGAACAGACTCCCTGTGGCTGACATGTCACCAATAGATTTCAGACTGTGAACAGACTCCCTGATGCTGACATGTCACCAATAGATTTCAGACTGTGAACAGACTCCCTGAGGCTGACATGTCACAAATAGATTTCAGACTGTGAACAGACTCCCTGAGGCTGACATGTTACCAACAGATAGTAGACTGTGAACAGACTCCCTGAGGCTGACATGTCACCAACAGATAGTAGACTGTGAACAGACTCCCTGAGGCTGACATGTCACCAACAGATAGTAGACTGTGAACAGACTCCCTGAGGCTGACATGTCACCAACAGATAGTAGACTGAACAGGTCTCTGGACGTTCTGTGAGAGACGAAGGGAGACCTTACGACTTTTCTCGACCGAATGGACAGACTGACTATCCTGTGTCTGAGGTGAACATAGGTGATTGTTGGAGGGGTACACTTTATTGGGACGAGTTTGTGACGAGAGAGTGACTAAAGGGTGACGAGAGAGTGACTAAAGGGTGACGAAAAGTGATGAGAGTGGGACGAGAGGATGATGAGAAAGTGACGAGTTTGTGACGAGAGAGAGTGACAAGAAAATGACGAGTGTGACGATAGTGTGATGAGAGAGTGACGAGATAAGTCTGAGACAGACAGCAAAGGTTCTACTGACCTTGAGTTTCTTAATGGCGGCGTCAGGGTCGTCAGCGAAACTCTCCACGACCGAGATGTTGATCTTGTGTTTCTCGACCAAACTGTCAAATTTTGTGCTAGCCTGGGGTGAATAAACAGTCCAGCATCTTTACTTCTACTACAACTACTACCACTACCACAACCACAACCACAACCACAACCACTACCACTACCACTACTACTAACACTACCACTACCACTACTACTACTACTACAACTACTACTACAACTACTACTACAATTACTACTACAACTACTACTACAACTACTACTACAACTACTACTACATTCTGTGAATGGTAGACAGTCAATGGTCTGGTCGACGGTCAATGGTCTGGTCGACGGTCATTGGTCTGGTCGACGATCAATGATCGATAGTCAATGGTCTTGTCGACAGTCAATGTTCGATATTTAATGGTCTGGGCGACGGTCAATGATCGACAGTCAATGGTCTGGTCGACGGTCTATGGTCGACAGTCAATGGTCTGGTCGACGGTTAATGGTCTGGTCGACGGTCCATGATCGACAGTCAATGGTCTGGTCGACGGTCTTCTTCTTCTTCTTCTTCTGCGTACACAGTCAGACAGTAACCATTATTTTCTCGAAAAAAGCGGCGGTCATCCTGAGACTCTCGCCACTACCATTGAGCTTGTCTTGCAGTTCCACTGGCAATGGCCACATCTGCTCTCTCTGATCCTCGTATGTCGGGCAGTTCTGCAGCAGATGTTCAGTGGTCATTTTACCAGTACCGCACGGGCATTCGTCGGTACACCCTATCTTCAATTTGTTGAAGAGGTGGTACCTCAGTCTGTTGTGGCCAGTGCGAAGTCTGAAGACAACGACCTGCTCTCTTCGGTTCAACTGGTAATAGGCATCGTTTTTGGTGTAACCAGTATGTTCGGTTTCCCATTTGGACATGTACCTGGCTTTGATAAGCCGTTTTGACTCTTCGTACGTCATACTGGTATCTATTTGTGGTAGCCTTGCACCTTCTTTTGCTAGTCTGTCTGCCTCCTCGTTGCCTTGGATGTTGCAGTGTGACGGAACCCACTGTACCACTACCCTTTTTGGTGCGGACTGTTGGCACAGTTTGCAGAGTGCTGCTCTTAAGTCATTAAGCTCAGTGTTTTTCTGGCTTTTTAGCGCTGTGACTACTTCGAGAGCATCTGTCAGCAGGACTATATGGCTCTCATTTTCACTGTGTGTTACCATTTCTTCCACTGCCGCCCTCAGTGCCTCTGCCTCTGCTCTGAAATTGCTCGTGTACTTACCAGTAGCGAATGACAGTGTTATTTTTCTGCCATTTGGTAGGTTCAGGAATGCTCCTGCCCCTCCGTTCTGTGTAGTGTTTGTTACAGAGCCGTCGGTGTATGCATGGGTCCAGTCCATGCTTGGGTAGCTTTTCGTTATGAAGCTTAAGGTAGTGTCTCTCCTTTCTTTTTCGGTCTGGCAGTTTTTGTTTGCAATACCTGGTATATTTTCTACCACCTCTGGAAATATATCCTGCCTCCAAGTAGGTTTTCGTACAGTAGTGATGGGTTTTGGTGTTGTTAGTGCGTTTATGGGATCTTCGTGCATCTTTGCTTTGGCTATTTCTGCAAAGTTTCTCCGCTTTAGTTTCCCAGTTCCCAAATTGTTTAGCCTCTGGTACATTGGATGGTCCGTCAGTCTTCGGAGTTTCTCTGACTGCAGCTGGGCTCTGCAGTCTCTTCTGTCGGTCATGGATTGCAGTTTTGTAATCTTTTCAAGTTCTACAATTGGCGTTGACTTCATGCCACCAGTTATGATTCTCATGGCTTGGTTTTGAAGTTTGTTAACTTTATCGAAGTTCGCCTTCGCTGCTGTTGTCCATGCCGCGATGCCATACTCGAGAACTGGTCTCACTCTTCCAGTGTACAGTTTCTTTAGTATGCCTTCGTCTGCTCCCCAGCTTGTGCCAGCAAGTTTCCTCATGATCGCCATTCTTTCTCTGGCTTTCATTCGGTTTCTCTCAATCTGACTTTTCCATGTCATGCGCCGATCAAATGTGACTCCCAGATAGGTTGGGTTGTCGTTTGGCTGCAGGATTTTGCCATTTAGGCTTAATTTGGTACTTTGGGGTTTTAATGAGAGCGAGAATATTGTGCACGTGGTTTTCTCCTCGTTTATTTTGACCAGCCATGAGTTCGCCCACTCTTCCAGCGATGTTAGGGCCGTTTGCATCCGATTTCTTGCTATGGTGAGATTCTTTTCAGAGGTCCACATAGCCAGATCGTCTGCAAACATTGAGCTATGGACTCTTCTTGGTATATTCTCTGTAATATCGTTTATATATACCAGGAAGAGTGTGGGTGACAGTACTCCCCCTTGGGGTACTCCCTGCTCGAGTGTCACCTTTTTGCTCATCTGCCCTTGTACTTGGACTCTGGCCGTTCTTTGTTTGAGGTAGTGGTTGATCCACTTGTACATCTTCCCACAAACATCACTTCTTCTTAGCTTGACTCTAAGTCCATCCTTCCAGACTTTGTCAAATGCCTTTTCCAGATCCACCCAAACAGCTACTGTGTGTTTCTGTGCCTGGTAGGCATCTTCTATCTCCTGGGCTATGAGGATGACCTGGTCCTCAGTGGATCTGTGCTGTCTAAAGCCGGCTTGCTGTGGAATTAGTATTCGTTTTTCTTCCAGATGCCACATCAGTCTGGTGTTTATCATCCGTTCCATCAGCTTGCCGACACAGCTCAGTAGGCTTATGGGCCTGTATCCATTCGGATCTGTTTTGTCCTTTCCTGTTTTTGGTACTGGTACCAGTATTGCATCTTTCCATGCCTGGGGTACAATACCCCTTTTCCAGCTTTGGTTCAGGACTGATAGTAGTTTTTCCTTCGCTGTTTGGCCCAGCCCCATCAGCATTTCGTTTGTTATCCCGTCTTTTCCGGGAGATTTCCTTCTCTTTAGTGTTCTCAGAGCCTCTTCCATTTCGCGCATTGTTAGTTTGGCCATCATGTGCTCTTCAGGAGCCGTATTTTTGTTTTCGTGCCCCTTTAGCTCTTCGCTAATGTCTGTATGCTTATCTGCAGGGACCTCGATGTGGTTTGTGATCGACAAAGGCGTTTGCGGCTTTCTTACCTGTGATCAAGTTCTCGCCTTGCTTGATAGTAATTTGTTTATTTGACGGGGTTTCGTCGTTCATGGCTCTGACTAGCTTCCATAGCTTGTTCCCTTCTTTGTCCAGGTTTAAACTTTCCGTTTTATTTTTCCAACTTTCTCTTGCTGTTTGCTTGAGAGTGTGTTTGTACTTCGCCGCGGCGGCTTTGAGGGCGATGTTTGCCTCCACGGATTTTTCTCGTTCTGCCATGTTTCTAGCATTTGTTACTGCATCTTCCACTTTCTGTAACTCATCATTCCAGTAGGGCTTATAGTTTTTCCTAGCTCCTCTTGGGATGGTTTCAGTGGCGGCTTGCATTATTGCCTTGCTTAGGCTCTCTACCATGGGCTTCATTTTGGTGTTTCGTGTGTTGATGGTTTCACACAGCCCATCTGTCAGGATTGCAAATCTGTCCCAGTCGGCTCGTTTGTAATTCCAACGTGGGAGCGGTTTTGTTTCCTGTGGGCCTACTTCCATGTCAATGGTTAGCCTGATCGGCCTGTGGTCGCTACCTGCCAGTTGGTTTAGCACCTGGCGGTCTATTTTATAGTGTATGTCCTGTGTGGAGAAGGCCAAATCTGGAGTCGAGGTGGTATGCCATGTTCTTGAATAGAAGCTAGGGCTATCCTCCGGCCTATTGATTAGGGAGAGATTTGCATCTATCTCCCAATCTTCCACTTCGTCACCTCTGCTGTCTGTGTCAGAGTATCCCCATCTCTCCGAGTGGCTGTTGAAATCTCCAACCACTATGCAGTTGGAGTCTCTGACCTCCATACTCGAGAGCGATAGGTCTCTGTTTGGTGGTCCGTACAGATTGAAAATGCGGAGCTTCGTCTCTTGAGCCATTATGTCAACTCCTACAATTTCTGCTTGTCCGGTGTGATTGACAGGTACCGCGCTACTCGGTATGCTGTTTCTGGTCAGTATCAGGACCCCTCCTTTGTGGCCTTCTCTATCTAGACGGAAAGTCTGGTATCCTCTGATTGAGAATTTATGGTTTTTGTTGAGGTGCGTTTCCTTGGTCGACGGTCAATGGTCGATAGTTAATGGTCTGGTCGACGGTCAATGGTCTGGTCGACGGTCAATGATCGACAGTCAATGGTCTGGTCGACGGCCAATGGTCGACAGTCAATGGTCTGGTCAACGGTCAATGGTCTGTTTGACAGTCAATGGTCTGGTCGACGGTGATAAATCGACAGTCAATGGTCTGGTCTACAGTCAATGGTCGACACTCAATGGTGTGGTCGACGGTCAATGATCGACGGTCAATGGTCTGGTCGACGGTCAATGATCGACGGTCAATGGTCGACAGTCAATGGTCTGGTCTACAGTCAATGGTCGACAGTCAATGGTCTGCTCGACGGTCAATGATCGACGGTCAATGGTCTCGTCGACGGTCAATGGTCGACAGTCAATGGTCTGGTCGACGGTCAATGGTCTGGTCGACGGTCAATGATCGACAGTCAATGGTGTGATCGACAGTCAATGGTCGACAGTCAATGGTCTGGTCGACAGTCAATGGTCTGGTCGACGGTCAATGGTTTGGTCGACAGTCAATGGTCTGGTCTACGGTCAAGTGTCTGGTCTACGGTCAATGGTCTGATCGACGGTCAATGGTCGACGGTCAATGGTCTGGTCGACAGTCAATGGTCTGGTTGACAGTCAGTGGTCTGGTCGATCGTCAATGTTCTGGTCGACGATCAATGGTCTGGTCGACGGTCAATGATCGACAATCGATGGTCTGGTCGACGGTCAATGGTCTGGTTGACAGTCAATGATCGACAGTCAATGGTCTGGTCGACGGCCAATAATCGACAGTCTATGGTCTGGTTGACAGTCAATGGTCTGGTCGATCGTCAATGGTCTGGTCGACGGTCAATAATCGATGGTCAATGGTCTGGTTGACAGTCAATGGCCTGGTCGATCGTAAATGGTCTGGTCGACGGTCAATAATTGAAGGTCAATGGTCTGGTCGACAGTCAATGGTCGACAGTCAAAGATCTGGTCGACGGTCAATGGTCTGTTAGACGGTCAATGGTCGACGGTCAATGGTCTGGTCGACAGTCAATGGTAAGAAATCAAGGATCTGGTCGACTGTCAATGGTCTGGTCGACAGTCAATGGTCTGGTCGACAGTCAATGGTCGACAGTCAAGGGTCTGGTCGACGATCAATGGTCGACTGTCAGTGGTCTGGTCGACGGTCAATGATCTGGTCGACAGTCAATGGTCTTGTCGACGGTCAATGGTCGACTGTCAATGGTCTGGTCGACGGTCAACAGTCAAGGGTCTGGTCGACAGTCAATGGTCTGGTCGACGGTCAATGGTCTGGTCGACAGTCAATAGTCTGGTCGACGGTCAATGATCGACAGGCAATAATCTGGTCGACAGTCAATGGTCGACAGTCAATGGTCTGGTCGACGGTCAATGATCGACATTCAATGGTCTGGTCGACGGCTAATGGTCGATAGTTAATGGTCTGGTCGACGGTCAATGGTCTAGTCGACGGTGAATTGCCGACAGTCAGTGGTCTGATCGACAGTCAATGGTCGACAGTCAATGGTCGACAGTCAATGGTCTGGTCGACAGTTAATGGTCTGGTCGACGGTCAATGGTCTAGTCGACGGTCAATGGTCTGGTCGACGGTCAATTGTCTGGTCGACGGTCAATGATCTGGTCGACGGTCAATGGTCGACGGTCAACGGTCTGGTCGACGGTCAATGGTCTGGTCGACAGTCAACGGTCTGTTCGACGGTCAATGGTCGACGGTCAACGGTCTGGTCGACGGTCAATAGTCTGGTCCACAGTCAATGGTCTGGTCGATGGTCAATGGTTTAGTCGACAGTCAATGGTCTGGTCTATGGTCAATGGTCTGGTCTACGATCAATGGTCTGATCGACGATCAATGGTCGATAGTCAATGGTCTGGTCGACAGTCAATGGTCTGGTCGACGGTCAATGGTTTGGTCTACGGTCAATGGTCTGGTCGACGGTCAATGGTCGACGGTCAATGGTCGACGGTCAACGGTCTTGTCGACGGTCAATGGTCTGGTTGACAGTCAGTGGTTTGGTCGATCGTCAATGTTCTGGTCGACGATCAATGGTCTGGTCGACGGTCAATGATCGACAGTCGATGGTCTGGTCGACGGTCAATGGTCTGGTTGACAGTCAATGATCGACAGTCAATGGTCTGGTCGACGGTCAATGGTCTGGTCGACGGCCAATAATCGACAGTCTATGGTCTGGTTGACAGTCAATGGTCTGGTCGATCGTCAATGGTCTGGTCGACGGTCAATGGTCTGGTCGACGGTCAATGGTCTGGTCTACAGTCAATGGTCGACAGTCAATGGTCTGGTCGACGATCAATCATCGAAGGTCGATGGTCTGGTCGACGGTCAATGGTCGACAGTCAATGGTCTGGTCGACGGTCAATGGTCTGGTCGACGGTTAATGACCGACAATCAATGGTTTGGTCGACGGTCCATGGTCGTCAGTCAATGGTGTGATCGACAGTCAATGGTCGACAGTCAATGGTCTGGTCGACAGTCAATGCTCTGGTCGACGGTCAATGGTTTGGTCGACAGTCAATGGTCTGGTCTACGGTCAAGTGTCTGGTCTACGGTCAATGGTCTGATCGACGGTCAATGGTCGACGGTCAATGGTCTGGTCGACAGTCAATGGTCTGGTTGACAGTCAGTGGTTTGGTCGATCGTCAATGTTCTGGTCGACGATCAATGGTCTGGTCGACGGTCAATGATCGACAGTCGATGGTCTGGTCGACGGTCAATGGTCTGGTTGACAGTCAATGATCGACAGTCAATGGTCTGGTCGACGGTCAATGGTCTGGTCGACGGCCAATAATCGACAGTCTATGGTCTGGTTGACAGTCAATGGTCTGGTCGATCGTCAATTGTCTGGTCGACGGTCAATAATCGATGGTCAATGGTCTGGTTGACAGTCAATGGTCTGGTCGATCGTCAATGGTCTGGTCGACGTTCAATAATCGAGGGTCAATGGTCTGGTCGACAGTCAATGGTCGACGGTCAAAGATCTGGTCGACGGTCAATGGTCTGTTAGACGGTCAATGGTCGACGGTCAATGGTCTGGTCGACAGTCAATGGTAAAAAATCAAGGATCTGGTTGACGGTCAATGGTCTGGTCGACAGTAAATGGTCTGGTCGACAGTCAATGGTCGACAGTCAAGGGTCTGGTCGACGATCAATGGTCGACTGTCAGTGGTCTGGTCGACGGTCAATGATCTGGTCGACAGTCAATGGTCTTGTCGACGGTCAATGGTCGACTGTCAATGGTCTGGTCGACGGTCAACAGTCAAGGGTCTGGTCGACAGTCCATGGTCTGCTCGACGGTCAATGATCTGGTCGACAGTCAATGGTCTTGTCGGCGGTCAATGGTCGACGGTCAATGGTTTGGTCGACAGTCAATGGTCTGGTCTACGGTCAAGTGTCTGGTCTACGGTCAATGGTCTGGTCGACGATCAAGGGTCTGGTCGACGGTCAATGATCGACAGTCGGTGGTCTGGTCGACGGTCAATGGTCTGGTTGACAGTCAATGATCGACATTCAATGGTCTGGTCGACGGTCAATGATCGACAGGCAATGGTCTGGTCGACGGTCAATAATCGACGGTTAATGGTCTGGTTGACAGTCAATGGTCTGGTCGATCGTCAATGGTCTGGTTGATGGTCAATAATCGACGGTCAATGGTCTGGTCGACAGTCAATGGTCTGGTTGACAGTCAATGGTTGACAGTCAAAGATCTTGTAACAGTTCCCGCCGGAGCAAGGGGAGTTTAGGATGCCTGAACATGTTAAAGCTTAAAGCTACATGAATGCATGTCAAGGTCACTCACTGTCTCAGCAAAGGAGAACAGAGTTGGGTTAAGGAATGTGGACAGGTAGAAACTGACCACTGGCCTTCCGATTTTGGTAGGGGGAGATTGATTGACAGACGAAATTGGCAACGGGGCTTGCTGCGAGAGAATGAGTGACAGGTGTGCAAAGTGTTTCGTTCCAATTGGAATTGAAGATGACCATAGCTGAGATCGATTGGTCAAGCTCTGGTCTTGCTTGAGGATATATAACTCGAGACAAAGTTTAGCTCGGGGGGCTGGATGAGAGATGGAGAGGCTAGATAGAGAGAGGCTGTATGGGAGAGAGAGAGACTGAATGTGGATAGTATGTTTAACTCACCGACTTAGATAGAGGAGCGATTGATTGACGGTTGGACGAATGTTTGGTGATAGAACAGGGGCGCTCAAATAGGTGTGTGATTTTTGCATTAATAGATACTCTGAAAGTGTGTTTGTAAGCAAGGACACATTGTGAACGAGTTATGTCGAGATCGCCCGCCTGAGGGGATTTCAGTGAGGAAGAGTATCTGATAAGGTGTGTTGAAGACGCAGTTAAGGCGATGTGTGTGTGATGCAATTGCAAGGCAATAGAACTGGGTTTTTAGATAGTTGGGAATTCCATCAATAGCTAATGCTTACAATTCCCGTTTTAGTAGAATGTTTAGTTAAGATATGTATTATATTGTGTTTGTAATTTCTCTACTCATTGTATGATATGAGTATGATATAATAAATATGCCACCTGCTGTTTGATATGTCATTTACTGAGTATGGTCATGATGATGTGGATGAGTGTGAAAATGTTCTAAGTTAGATCACGGCCAGGGCAAAGAAATAGAGGATCTGCTACACGTTATTATTATTTTGGTGCCGTGACCAGGATAGTCGTGGTAGATTTATAAATATAGTGCGTGTGTAGCTATAGATCTTGATTTGCATGTTTAACACAAGTGTCGCAGTTAAATATAACTTGTGTGTGTAGTTAGGAATAGAGGAGTAGCTAGTGGTTAGAGTGTTAGCACCATAGACAGTTTTTCCAATCATCTGACTGGTAAGTGTGACATTTTTCTTCCACCCATTGTTGTATTATTGACAAGACTGTGTGCGTACTTGACAGTCTTATAAATTTTTTTGGTGGGCCAGACGGGTTTATTCAATATGTTGAGGTTGGACAATGTTAAACAATGTTATCATTGTCTAGCTTTTGGACATTTGTCTATCGGATGCCCTAATATTCTTCGGAATATTAACAGTTCCTGGAGAAGAGGACTGTTTGTCAAAAACAAGCCTTTCATGGCACGAGCTACAGTCAACGATAAGTGGGAGGACTAAAGTCAACTACAAAACCAGCTAAGAGAACTAACAGGCAGAGTTATTCGGCTGGAACGGCAGGAAAAATATCTCCAATGGAAGCTGCGACAGCTGTTGCAACAGTTTGAAAACGGAGCTTTCAAACCAGCTAGGAAGGAGAGAAGAAATCAAGAAATCACAGAAGTAAACACGGTCCAGTATTGTGGAAGGGGACAGAGTGGTAGGAAAGTGAGTAGGAAGCCCGTACTACTTCCACATTCCGATCCGTGGAGGGACAGAGGTGGAAATCTCAGGACGGACGTGGGTGGACGACTGGAAAGAGGTTGCGAAAAGGGTTGGAGTTTGACCCAGGTGCAGAGGCCAAGTCAAGTGAGAGGAGGAGGAATGGTTGGGCAGAAGTTTGAATCGGGCAGATTCTTAGCCCACAAGAGGCCTTTTGTACGGTTACAGATGGAGAGGCAGGACAGGAGCTATCAAAGAGACTTTGAGCACGAGGCGGATGGACAGAAAGAAAGAGATACAGGTTTTGTGTATCCAGAAAAGTTAGGTACGGTGGGCAGGTTACGCAATGCAAACGAGACAAACATTCGCTCAGAGGTCCAGAGGAAATGTTACATCATTGGACAGCGTATGCCGAGAATTCAGGAAGAGGGTATTACGTCGATTAACCTGGTCGGGCGTGCTGAAAGGGGCCAAGTTTACCAGGAACTTGTGGTCAAGCCTGGTAGAACATTAGTTAAAGTCGACGAAGAATCGAACAAGGAAATAGTCAGAGATTCGTCAGATAAAGAAGAAAGGAGAGGAGGAGGAATGGTGGCAGGACCAGCTATGGTTTCGTGCCCACCCAAGCCAGGTTCTAGCCATGCGGGAGAAGTGGTTGAACAGACCGAAAGAAGGGACAACCCTTCGGCCAACGAGGAAGGAAGTGTGAATGACGCACAGTTGGAATGTGAAACGGACGCACCGGGTAAGAATACTCGTGCAGCCAACAAAGGAGGAACAGAATTTCTAAGGAAAACGAAGAAAAGGGAAAGACAGGTTAACCACAGCCAGGACAGCGAACCAGTCATCGAAGCAACGATGAAAAGATCTCAGTTCGAGATAAGCCAACAGTCAAACGAACAGTGTGAAAAGTTTTTCCCACAAATAGTGAATACAGATGGACGGAAGGCTGAAGTAGCGGACGATGTAAGTGTACGTAACACTACCAGAGAACCGGTAGGTACGAACCAAACAACCGTGAAACAAACAGACCAGACGATGGGCGTTTTTCAGGAGAAAATCGCGCAGCAATCAGAGACAGCTGATGGGGCAGCGCATAGTCTGGTTAAAATAAGCAGTAGTGATAAGGAACGGTTGATACAATGTTTACTGACGCTAGCCAAAAACATGGAAATCAGAAATGGAATTAGGTAAAGTCGTGTGGAGTAGTTACACACATGGGCTATCATGTGAAACTCCAGTTAATGTATGCATTTGCATAAAATTTGTTTCATCTACCGTTATCCTTGGGAAACGGAGATTTTGATAATTAGGGGGTAGGGTATAGAGATGGAGAAATGACCAGATGTTAAAAATTCCTTTGAATTCGTTGTCTCAAGTAAACGCAAGACAATGAGCGTACCACGGACGGTCAGTCTGAAGCGAGACTGACCGAGATCAAAGGGACATTTCCGACCAGAGAAACGGACGGCCAGTCGGAAGCTAGACTGACGAGATCACAGGGACATTTCCGAACAGAGAAACGGGCAAGAGACGCAGGATAGCTGGATTCGCCATGTAATGATTACGCGACTCAGGGTAACACGTGGACGCGATGTTTCGGTCAAAATCTGACCAGGTAGCTTTGATTCGGGGAATTTGTGGAAATAGCGGTAAATTAGTTAGATCAGAACACTCGGTTTTGATTCCTCGTGACAAAGACTGCACCTGGACTAGTAGGGTTACAGCATGACTTAATTCGACAGGTGGACGATTCGGTTTTTGACTTTTGACTCAGACATAGTTTAGTATCTGATTAAATTAGAACGTAGTCATAGTTTAGTGACATAGTCTAGTAGAACTTAGTCATAGTTTAGTATCTTATAAAGGGGGCATTAACAGGTGCTCATCTGTGGGGCACGAGCAGGAGTGAAGGTTGATGGCACTTGGTCATGTTTATGTGTGTAAATATTTTGATATTTGGATTTTGACAAGCGTATTACTTGCACTTTAATTGATTGTTGTTGGTTTGTTTGAACATGATTATGTGTCCCTACATAAGTATCAAGGTGTGATACTGACTGAAATACTGATATCATGAGTATGCGTGCAAATATTTTGACATTTGTATTTGGTGTTTGGGTTTTGACTAATGGTATTACTTGCATTTTTAGTGGGTTGTATGTTCGATATAGTATGCATTGAATTTTTCTTTATTTTGTTGTTGTTTTTTTTTGTTGTTGTTGTTGAATCATCATGTTTACAGGTATTTGATACAGGTTATTTAGGTGATCTACAGAGCAGTATATCTCATCCAGACTGTAGGCCTCCGCAAGCACAAGTCATCACGAGTTCCAGAATCACATGTATGTGGAGTCTTTGCAGAGAAGACTATATTGATCAGAAGTTTTAATATTGACTATGACATATGTTGTCAAATATCGTTTTTGTGGGAAACACAAAGAATTTTGCTGTTTTCTTTGAGAGGGGATAGCTGTCAAGAGAGACAATGATAACTAGCCCGAGGATAACCCACGTAAGTTCGTGGCCTCACAGGAGTTAGTATGAAGTGAATCGTCGGCCAGGCGTGTATTGAGACCGCCTGAGAAAATTGACCTGAACTGGTCGTGTGTAACAATGAAGGTTCGTGTCCTTAGAGAAAGGCACGGGAACAGGTCGAGGTATATTGACCTCAATGAGTAAGGAGAATTCCTTAAGGTGTTTCTGTTTTGATGAGTTAAAGGTCCCGCAGGGACAGACTTTGGTGTATTTGACTGCAAAACGATGTAAAAGTGGGGGCTTGTGTTGTAAAAACGCCCAGCCACAGTGTTAACATGTTAAAGCTTAAAGCTACATGAATGCATGTCAAGGTCACTCACTGTCTCAGCAAAGGAGAACAGAGTTGGGTTAAGGAATGTGGACAGGTAGAAACTGACCACTGGCCTTCCGATTTTGGTAGGGGGAGATTGATTGACAGACGAAATTGGCAACGGGGCTTGCTGCGAGAGAATGAGTGACAGGTGTGCAAAGTGTTTCGTTCCAATTGGAATTAAAGATGACCATACCTGAGATCGATTGGTCAAGCTCTGGTCTTGCTTGAGGATATATAACTCGAGACAAAGTTTAGCTCGGGGGGCTGGATGAGAGATGGAGAGGCTAGATAGAGAGAGGCTGTATGGGAGAGAGAGAGACTGAATGTGGATAGTATGTTTAACTCACCGACTTAGATAGAGGAGCGATTGATTGACGGTTGGACGAATGTTTGGTGATAGAACAGGGGCGCTCAAATAGGTGTGTGATTTTTGCATTAATAGATAATCTGAAAGTGTGTTTGTAAGCAAGGACACATTGTGAACGAGTTATGTCGAGATCGCCCGCCTGAGGGGATTTCAGTGAAGTAGAGTATCTGATAAGGTGTGTTGAAGACGCAGTTAAGGCGATGTGTGTGTGATGCAATTGCAAGGCAATAGAACTGGGTTTTTAGATAGTTGGGAATTCCATCAATAGCTAATGCTTACAATTCCCGTTTTAGTAGAATGTTTAGTTAAGATATGTATTATATTGTGTTTGTAATTTCTCTACTCATTGTATGATATGAGTATGATATAATAAATATGCCACCTGCTGTTTGATATGTCATTTACTGAGTATGGTCATGATGATGTGGATGAGTGTGAGAATGTTCTAAGTTAGATCACGGCCAGGGCAAAGAAATAGAGGATCTGCTACAATCTGGTCGACGGTCAATGGTCTGGTAGACGGTCAATGGTCGACGGTCAATGGTCTGGTCGACAGTCAATGGTCGACAGTCAAAGATCTGGTCGAGGGTCAATAGTCTGGTCGACGGTCAATGCTCGACAGTCAAGGGTCTGGTCGACAGTCAATGGTCTGGTCGACCGTCAATGGTCTGGTCGACGATCAATGATCTGGTTGACAGTCAATGGTCTTGTCGACGGTCAATGGTCGACTGTCAGTGGTCTGGTCGACAGTCAATGATCTGGTCGACAGTAAATGGTCTTGTCGACGGTCAATGGTCGACGGTCAATGGTCTGGTCGACGGTCAATGGTCAACAGTCAAGGGTCTGGTCGACAGTCAATGGTCTGGTCGACGGTCAATGATCTGGTCGACAGTCAATGGTCTTGTCGGCGGTCAATGGTCGACTGTCAATGGTCTGGTCGACGGTCAATGGTCTGGTCGACAGTCAATGGTCTGGTCGACGGTCAATGATCGACAGGCAATAATCTGGTCGACATTCAATGGTCGACAGTCAATGGTCTGGTCGACGGTCAATGATCGACAGTCAATGGTCTGGTCGACGGCTAATGGTCGATAATTAATGGTCTGGTCGACGGTCAATGGTCGACAGTCAATGGTCTAGTCGACAGTCAATGGTCTGGTCGACGGTCAATTGTCTGGTCGACAGCCAATGGTCTGGTCAACGGTCAATGGTCTGGTCGACGGTCAATAGTCTGGTCGACGGTCAATGGTCTGGTAGACGGTAAATGATCGGGTCGACAGTCAATGGTCGACGGTCAATGGTCGACGGTCAATGGTCGACGGTCAACGGTCTGGTCGACGGTCAATAGTCTGGTCGACAGTCAACGGTCTGTTCGACGGTCAATGGTCGACGGTCAACGGTCTGGTCGACGGTCAATGGTCTGGTCCACAGTCAATGGTCTAGTCTATGGTCAATGGTCTGGTCTACGATCAATGATCTGATCGACGATCAATGTTTGACGGTCAATGGTCTGGTCGACAGTCAATGGTCTGGTCGACGGTCAATGGTTTGGTCTACGGTCAACGGTCTTGTCGACGGTCAATGGTCTGGTCGACAGTCAACGGACTGTCAACGGTCTGGTCGACGGTCAATGGTCTGGTCGACGGTCAATGATCGACAGTCGATGGTCTTTTCGACGGTCAATGGTCTGGTTGACAGTCAATGATCGACAGTCAATGGTCTGGTCGACGGTCAATGATCGACAGGCAATGGTCTGGTCGACGGTCAATGGTCTGGTCGACGGTCAATAATCGACAGTTAATGGTCTGGTTGACAGTCAATGGTCTGGTCGATCGTCAATGGTCTGGTCGACAGTCAATAATCGACGGTCAATGGTCTGGTTGACAGTCAATGGTCTGGTCGATCGTCAATGGTCTGGTCGACGGTCAATAATCGACGGTTAATGGTCTGGTCGACAGTCAATGGTCGACAGTCAAAGATCTGGTCGACGGTCAATGGTCTGGTCGACAGTCAATGCTCGACAGTCAATGGTCTGGTCGACAGTCAATGGTCGACTGTCAACGATCTGGTCGACTGTCGATAGTCTGGTCGACGGTCAATGGTCGACAGTCAAGGGTCTGGTCAACAGTCAATGGTCTGGTCGACCGTCAATGGTCTGGTCGACGATCAATGATCTGGCCGACAGTCAATGGTCTTGTCGATGGTCAATGGTCGACTGTCAGTGGTCTAGTCGACGGTCAATGATCTGGTCGACAGTCAATGGTCTTGTCGACGGTCAATGGTCGACGGTCAATGGTCTGGTCGACGGTCAATGGTCTAGTCGACGGTCAATGGTTGACAGTCAAGGGTCTGGTCGACAGTTAATGGTCTGGTCGACAGTCAATTGTCTTGTCGGTGGTCAATGGTCGACTGTCAATGGTCTGGTCGACGGTCAATTGTCTGGTCGACAGTCAATGGTCTGGTCGACGGTCAATGATCTGGTCGACAGTCAATTGTCTTGTCGGTGGTCAATGGTCGACTGTCAATGGTCTGGTCGACGGTCAATTGTCTGGTCGACAGTCAATGGTCTGGTCGACGGTCAATGATCGACAGGCAATAATCTGGACGACAGTCAATGGTCGACAGTCAATGGTCTGGTCGACGGTCAATGATCGACAGTCAATAGTCTGGTCGACGGCTAATGGTCGATAGTTAATGGTCTGGTCGACGGTCAATGGTCTGGTCGACGGTGAATTGCCGACAGTCAGTGGTCTGGTCGACAGTCAATGGTCGACAGTCAGTGGTCTGATCGATAGTCAATGGTCGACAGTCAATGGTCTCGTCGACAGTCAATGGTCTGGTCGACGGTCAATGGTCTAGTCGACGGGCAATGTTCTGGTCGACGGTCAATTGTCTGGTCGACAGCCAATGGTCTGGTTGACGGTCAATGGTCTGGTCGACGTTCAATGGTCTGGTCGACGGTCAATGGTCTGGTCGACGGTCAATGATCTGGTCGATAGTCAATGGTCGACGATCAATGGTTGACGGTCAACGGTCTGGTCGACTGTCAATGGTCTGGTCCACAGTCAATGGTCTGGTCGACGGTCAATGGTTTAGTCGACAGTCAATGGTCTGGTCTATGGTCAATGGTCTGGTCTAAGATCAATGGTCTGATCGACGATCAATGGTCGACGGTCAATGGTCTGGTCGACAGTCAATGGTCTGGTCGACGGTCAATGGTTTGGTCTACGGTCAATGGTCTGGTCGACGGTCAATGGTCGACGGTCAATGGTCGACTGTCAACGGTTTTGTCGACGGTCAATGGTCTGGTCGACAGTCAATGGTCTATGGGACAGTCAATGGTTTGTTCGAAGGTCCATGGTCGACGGTCAGTGGTCGACGGTCAATGGTCGACGGTCAATGGTCGACGGTCAATGGTCGACGGTCAAAGGTCTGGTCGACAATCAATGGTCTGGTCGACGGTCAATTGTCGACGGTCGACAGATGGAGACTAATGTTCGGATCCACGAAACCCTACTTTCTCGATGTGATGACGATACAATACTCACATGTTGAGCGGGCATAAACTTCTGAAGATGGCTCAGCTAAGCTGGACGGGACATGTTCGTCACATGCCAGATGAGCGCATCCCAAAACAACTGTTATACGGTGAGCTCAGAACAGGAAGACGCTCCCCAGGGAAGGCGGGGAACGGGGAGGGGGAGAAACACTACAAAACCTTCTTGGAAGTGTCTCTGAAAAGCTTGAATATTGATGTCACTTCCTGGAAGATGGTAGCACACAATCATACCACCTGGCGCTCTAGTATCACCGAAGGTGCTCAGTTTGCAGAGTGTGTGGACATCACAGAGACTCGGCGACAGAGTGTCGTCCTTCAATGAGTTTCGTCCTACAATCAGCCATCAGAGAACAATGTTCGCATTAATAGTCTGATGTTGTCGCCATCTTTGCTTGCGATGGACACGTATTATTAGTCAATCCAACCAGACTACGTGCACAAAGAAAGAGAAGAAAGACTTTCATTCGGTTACGATTTTCACAGACGACGCCATCCATGTCGCACACAAGACAGTAGAGCTACAAAACTTAGTCAATTGGTTGTTGGAATCATGCCAATTGTTCAGACTTACCATCAGTCTTCAAAGGACGTTTGTGGGGGCTCAGGAGCTAGATCTCTCCGGCATTATCCAGGGCGCTCAAATCCTGGAGGTAGTAATACATTTTAACTACCTCTGATCCACCATCACCGACAATCTCTCACTGGATGCAGAGATGCAAAACAGAATATGAATTGCCAGGCTCTCGCAGAGTGCTGAAAATGAACATGCTGACCATCTCCACAAAATATGCCGTGTACAGGTCCTGTGCCATTGTAGGCTACTATGTGCCAGCGAAACCTGGACCCGATCACAGGAAAACGTATTTCATAGGCGCTGCTTGGGGGCGCTGCTTTGGGCGCTGATTGGGGCGCTGATTGAGGCGTTGATTGGGGCGCTTCTTTGGGCGCTGATTGGGGCACTGCTTGAGGCACTGCTTGAGGTGCTGATTGAGGCGCTGATTGAGGCACTGATTGAGGCGCTGCTTGAAGCGCTGATTGAGGCGCTGATTGCGACACTGATTGAGGCACTGCTTGGGACGCTGATTGAGGCGCTGATCACGTTGATTGACGAATTTGATAGATCGATTTGATTGACGGAGTTGATAGATCGAGGATTGATGAAGTTGAATGATCGAGTGGAATTGATTAGATGATTGAGCTGACTGATTGAGAAGATTGAGTCATTGATATCAACGATACAAAAGAATGATAAGCTGGCCTCTACAGATGGCCCCCTTACGGGAAGCCTGTATCCCAGCACGCTCAATAGTGATTTTAATAGCAATTGTTCGACATGATGAGATTGATTGCCCCAAACACAACCTTTACTCACGTTTCACGACATGAATAGAAGGTTACATGGGTGTTTCTCTACTCGGTCTTGTTACTACTACTCTCGTGGTCAACGACACAAGACATACAAGACACGTGACTCACATATCCGTGCCTGGCCTGGCCCAGCTTGGCGTCCTGGAAGATGGTCCCAACACTTGTCCAGTTAAAGTGCTGCAGCAGCGCCAGTCGAGCCGGGTTGAAGTCGCTGTCGCTCGGGACGGTCCGGTAGAAGTTGGGGAACTGGTCACGGTCCGACAGCATTGGGTTGGTGTCTGCGTAGGACAACTGGTAGGAGACAGACAGGAGAGTCAGGTCTGGTTGTTGGTCTCTAGGACAGACAGGAGAGTCAGGTCTGGTTGTTGGTCTGTTGGTCTCTAGGACAGACAGGAGAGTCAGGTCTGGTTGTTGGTCTCTAGGACAGACAGGAGAGTCAGGTCTGGTCTGTTGGTCTCTAGGACAGACAGGAGAGTCAGGTCTGGTTGTTGGTCTGTTGATCTCTAGGACAGACAGGAGAGTCAGGTCTGGTTGTTGGTCTCTAGGACAGACAGGAGAGTCAGGTCTGGTTGTTGGTCTGTTGGTCTCTAGGACAGACAGGAGAGTCAGGTCAGGTTGTTGGTCTGTTGGTCTCTAGGACAGACAGGAGAGTCAGGTCTGGTTGTTGGTCTCTAGGACAGACATGAGAGTCAGGTCTGGTCTGTTGGTCTCTAGGACGGACAGGAGAGTCAGGTCTGGTTGTTGGTCTTTTGGAAAGACAGGAGAGTCAGGTCTGGTTGTTGGTCTCTAGGACAGACAGGAGAGTCAGGTCTGGTTGTTGGTCTCTAGGACAGACAGGAGAGTCAGGTCTGGTCTGTTGGTCTCTAGGACAGACAGAAGAGTCAGGTCTGGTTTTGGTCTGTTGGTCTCTAGGACAGACAGGAGAGTCAGGTCAGGTTGTTGGTCTGTCGGTCTCTAGGACAGACACGAGAGTCAGGTCTGGTTGTTGGTCTCTAGGACAGACAGGAGAGTCAGGTCTGGTCTGTTGGTCTCTAGGACAGACAGGAGAGTCAGGTCTGGTTGTTGGTCTGTTGGTCTCTAGGACAGACAGGAGAGTCAGGTCTGGTTGTTGGTCTCTAGGACAGACAGGAGAGTCAGGTCTGGTTGTTGGTCTGTTGGTCTCTAGGACAGACAGGAGAGTCAGGTCAGGTTGTTGGTCTGTTGGTCTCTAGGACAGACAGGAGAGTCAGGTCTGGTTGTTGGTCTCTAGGACAGACAGGAGAGTCAGGTCTGGTCTGTTGGTCTCTAGGACAGACAGGAGAGTCAGGTCTGGTTGTTGGTCTCTAGGACAGACAGGAGAGTCACGTCTGGTTGTTAGTCTCTGAGACAGACAGGAGAGTCAGGTCTGGTTGTTGGTCTCTAGGACAGACAGGAGAGTCAGGTCTGGTCTGTTGGTCTCTAGGACAGACAGGAGAGTTAGGTCTGGTTGTTGGTCTGGTGGTCTCTAGGACAGACAGGAGAGTCAGGTCAGGTTGTTGGTCTGTTGGTCTCTAGGACAGACAGGAGAGTCAGGTCTGGTTGTTGGTCTCTAGGACAGACAGGAGAGTCAGGTCTGGTATGTTGGTCTCTAGGACAGACAGGAGAGTCAGGTCTGGTTGTTGGTCTGTTGGTCTCTAGGACAGACAGGAGAGTCAGGTCAGGTTGTTGGTCTGTTGGTCTCTAGGACAGACAGGAGAGTCAGGTCTGGTTGTTGGTCTCTAGGACAGACAGGAGAGTCAGGTCTGGTTGTTGGTCTGTTGGTCTCTAGGACAGACAGGAGAGTCAGGTCAGGTTGTTGGTCTGTTGGTCTCTAGGACAGACAGGAGAGTCAGGTCTGGTTGTTGGTCTGTTGGTCTCTAGGAGAGACAGGAGAGTCAGGTCAGGTTGTTGGTCTGTTGGTCTCTAGGACAGACAGGAGAGTCAGGTCTGGTTGTTGGTCTCTAGGACAGACAGGAGAGACAGGTCTGGTCTTTTGGTCTCCAGCACAGACAGGAGAGTCAGGTCTAGTTGTTGGTCTGTTGGTCTCTAGGACAGACAGGAGAGTCAGGTCTGGTTGTTGGTCTCTAGGACAGACAGGAGAGTCAGGTCTGGTTGTTGGTCTGTTGGTCTCTAGGATAGACAAGAGAGTCAGGTCTGGTTGTTGGTCTCTAGGACAGACAGGAGAGTCAGGTCTGGTCTGTTGGTCTCTAGGACAGACAGGAGAGTCAGGTCTGGTTGTTGGTCTGTTGGTCTCTAGGACAGACAGGAGAGTCAGGTCAGGTTGTTGGTCTGTTGGTCTCTAGGACAGACAGGAGAGTCAGGTCTGGTTGTTGGTCTCTAGGACAGACAGGAGAGTCAGGTCGGGTCTGTTGGTCTCTAGGACAGACAGGAGAGTCCGGTCTGGTTGTTGGTCTGTTGGTCTCTAGGACAGACAGGAGAGTCAGGTCATGTTGTTGGTCTGTTGGTCTCTAGGACAGACAGGAGAGTCAGGTCTGGTTGTTGGTCTCTAGGACAGACAGGAGAGTCAGGTCTGGTTGTTGGTCTGTTGGTCTCTAGGACAGACAGGAGAGTCAGGTCAGGTTGTTGGTCTGTTGGTCTCTAGGACAGACAGGAGAGTCAGGTCTGGTTGTTGGTCTCTATGACAGACAGGAGAGTCAGGTCTGGTCTGTTGGTCTCTAGGACAGACAGGAGAGTCAGGTCTGGTTGTTGGTCTCTAGGACAGACAGGAGAGTCAGGTCTAGTTGTTGGTCTCTAGGACAGACAGGAGAGTCAGGTCTGGTTGTTGGTTTCTAGGACAGACAGGAGAGTCAGGTCTGGTCTGTTGGTCTCTAGGACAGACAGGAGAGTCAGGTCTGGTTGTTGGTCTGTTGGTCTCTAGGACAAACAGGAGAGTCAGGTCAGGTTGTTGGTCTGTTGGTCTCTAGGACAGACAGGAGAGTCAGGTCTGGTTGTTGGTCTCTAGGACAGACAGGAGAGTCAGGTCTGGTTGTTGGTCTGTTGGTCTCTAGGACAGACAGGAGAGTCAGGTCAGGTTGTTGGTCTCTAGGACAGACAGGAGAGTCAGGTCTGGTCTGTTCGTCTCTAGGACAGACAGGAGAGTCAGGTCTGGTTGTTGGTCTCTAGGACAGACAGGAGAGTCAGGTCTGGTTGTTGGTCTCTAGGACAGACAGGAGAGTCAGGTCTGGTTGTTGGTCTCTAGGACAGACAGGAGAGTCAGGTCTGGTCAGTTGGTCTCTAGGACAGAGAGGAGAGTCAGGTCTGGTTGTTGGTCTGTTGGTCTCTAGGACAGACAGGAGAGTCAGGTCAGGTTGTTGGTCTGTTGGTCTCTAGGACAGACAGGAGAGTCAGGTCTGGTTGTTGGTCTCTAGGACAGACAGGAGAGTCAGGTCTGGTCTGTAGGTCTCTAGGACAGACAGGAGAGTCAGGTCTGGTTGTTGGTCTGTTGGTCTCTAGGACAGACAGGAGAGTCAGGTCATTTTGTTGGTCTGTTGGTCTCTAGGACAGACAGGAGAGTCAGGTCTGGTTGTTGGTCTCTAGGACAGACAGGAGAGTCAGGTCTGGTTTTGGTCTGTTGGTCTCTAGGACAGACAGGAGAGTCAGGTCAGGTTGTTGGTCTGTTGGTCTCTAGGACAGACAGGAGAGTCAGGTCTGGTCTGTTGGTCTCTAGGACAGACAGGAGAGTCAGGTCTGGTTGTTGGTCTCTAGGACAGACAGGAGAGTCAGGTCTGGTTGTTGGTCTCTAGGACAGACAGGAGAGTCAGGTCTGGTTGTTGGTCTCTAGGACAGACAGGAGAGTCAGGTCTGGTCTGTTGGTCTCTAGGACAGACAGGAGAGTCAGGTCTGGTTGTTGGTCTCTAGGACAGACAGGAGAGTCAGGTCTGGTCTGTTAGTCTCTAGGACAGACAGGAGAGTCAGGTCTGGTTGTTGGTCTCTACGGCAGACAAGGGAGTTAGGTCTGGATGTTGGTCTGTTGGTCTCTAGGACAGACAAGAGAGTTAGGTCTGGCTGTTGGTCTCTAGGACAGACAGGAGAGTGAGGTCTGGCTGTTGGTATGTTGATCTCTAGGACAGACAAGTGACTTAGGTCTGGTTGTTGGTCTGTTGGTGTCTAGGACAGACAAGAGAGTGACGTCTGGTCTGTTGGTCTGGGGGACAGACAAGAGAGTGAAGTCTGGTCTGTTGGTCTCTAGGACAGACAAGAGAGTGAAGTCTGGTCTGTTGGTCTCTAGGACAGACAAGAGAGTGAAGTCTGGTCTGTTGGTCTCTAGGACAGACAAGAGAGAGACTAGGTCTAGTCTGTTGGTATAGGACAGACAAGGGAGTG
The DNA here is from genome assembly GCA_036924085.1 of Ariolimax columbianus. Lineage (NCBI taxonomy): Eukaryota > Metazoa > Mollusca > Gastropoda > Stylommatophora > Arionidae > Ariolimax > Ariolimax columbianus. Next base: position 72,037,030 of record JAVGWX010000017.1, read on the forward strand.
AAGTCTGGTCTGTTGGTCTCTAGGACAGACAAGAGAGAGTCTAGGTCTAGTCTGTTGGTATAGGACAGATAAGAGAGTGAAGTCTGGTCTGTTGGTCTCTAGGACAGACAAGAGAGAGACTAGGTCTAGTCTGTTGGTATAGGACAGACAAGAGAGTGAAGTCTGGTCTGTTGGTCTCTAGGACAGACAAGAAGTCATAATCTGATGTAATTAAATTCTCCCCCCCCCCCTCCCACACCATACCCCTTTTAACAATATCTAATACTACGACATGCACCCCTTAGGAGCATAGGCTGCTGCTTTTATCTCTAGATAGGCATCGAAAATGTTAGTTCCCTCAAAGTTAACGGCCTTTATTTCTGTTCAACATCATTCTATTGTCCCAAGCCTAAACACCCGTACCTGAAGCCTTCCAAATCTAAACACCCGTACCTGAAGCTTTCCAAGTCTAAACACCTGTACCTGAAGCCTTGAGATCTCTACAGCCTGTAGCCACTTCAGTTCGCTTCCATTGCCATAAAACCCGGCATGATCAGGACGGTAGACTGGCACACATCTTTAGAGGTCTGGTGTCTGTCTGATGTCTGTCTGGTGTCTGTCTGATGCCTGTCTGGTGTCTGTCTGATGTCTGTCTGATACCTGTCTGGTGTCTGTCTCGTGCCTGTCTGATGTCTGTCTGATGTATGTCTGGTGTCTGTCTGGTGTCTGTCTGATGTCTGTCTGGTGTCTATCTGATGCCTGTCTGATGCATGTCTGTGGTCTGTCTCGTGTCTGTCTGATGTCTGTCTGATGCCTGTCTGATGCCTATCTGGTGTCTGTCTGATGCCTGTCTGGTGTCTGTCTCATGCCTGTCTGATGTCTGTCTTATGTGTGTATGGTTTATATCTGATGTCTGTCTGTCTGCTATCAGATGATTCATTGCCATGAACTCCATCAGGACATCAGTGCGATTACACACTACTAAAACATTTTCCTCGCTCCCCCGACCCACCCTCATATTTTCTCCCCTACCTACCTGGACCACACCCCTCCCCCACTTACCTGTACTCCCCCTACCCCCACCCTCACTTACCTGGACTCCACCCCCCCTCACTTGCTTGGACTACCCCTCCCCCTCACTTACCTTGAGTCTCCCACCGTCACTTACTTGGATCCCCCCCCCCCCCACTTACCTGGAACATCCCCCACTGGTTAGCTATCTGCACCATGGGACCGGTGACATTATAGCAAACATCCCCAAACAACATGGCCGTCGTGGTTTGTCCGTCTGCCATCATGTCGAAGAATGCTCGGGTCGCCACGGCCATGTCGCACTGGAAAAACAGGGAAACATGGAAATGTGAAATATTTGGGAAACTGGAATATTGTCAGAGATAAGATTGGAAACTGGAATACTGTCAGAGATAAGATTGGAAACTGGAATATTGTCAGCGATAATATTGGAAACTGGAATATTATCAGAGATAATATTGGAAACTGGAATATTGTCAGAGATAATATTGGAAACTGGAATATTATCAGAGATAATATTGGAAACTGGAATATTGTCAGAGATAATATTGGAAACTGGAATATTGTCAGAGATAAGATTGGAAACTGGAATAATAACCCACTAAGTATTGAAAATGAAAATATTCAAAGCAAAAATGGAACAAATTCGAATGATCATTACAGAATTACAAATACTGGACAATTGAAAGGGAAATATTGAAATCTGGAAATATACAAACTGACAAACAAAACGAACTTAGATCAAATACTGAACTTAGCTTCACCATTCACTTCATTTGTTGAAGCGTAGTTCCAACCTCTATTTGTTGAGGCATAGGTTCGAAACTCCATTAATTGAGGCATATGTCTGTCACTCAAATTGTTGAAGCCTAAGTCTGTCACTCAAATTGTTGAAGCCTAAGTCTGTCACTCAAATTGTTGAAGCCTAAGTCTGTCACTCAAATTGTTGAAGCCTAAGTCTGTCACTCAAATTGTTGAATGGGAGTTCTAAAATTATTTTTGGGTCAAGGACGCCGCCTTCATGAAAGCATATTCGTGGCATTTGCATTGCGGTTTTATTACAACCATTTTACGATGGTGATGTTACCAACCTACAATCTGCATTAGAGGCCTCTTGTGACCTGTAGGAGACAGTGGTTCTATTCTGTGTGCCCCGGGAACTGATAGGGTGAGGGTGATCACTTTACATGAAATACTGGGGAATTGGAAGCAGACGATGACATGAGATATGGACACTGAAATCTATCTTTTGAGCTGGCCCCACTAGAGGTGGACCTAGAGTTAGCCCCTACTAGAGCTGCACCCAGTAGAGATGGACCCAGTAGAGATGGACCAAGTAGAGATGGACCCATTAGATCTGGCCTCCAGTAGATCTAACACCCAGTAGAGATGGACCCAGTAGAGATGGACCCAGTAGAGATGGACCCATTAGATCTGGCCTCCAGTAGATCTAACACCCAGTAGAGATGGACCCAGTAGAGATGGACCCAGTAGAGATGGACCCAGTAGAGATGGACCCAGTTGATCTGGCCTCCAGTAGATCTAACACCCAGTAGAGATGGACCCAGTAGAGATGGACCCATTAGATCTGGCCTCCAGTAGATCTAACACCCAGTAGAGATGGACCGAGTAGAGAGGGACCCAGTAGAGATGGACCCATTAGATCTGGCCTCCAGTAGATCTAAGACCCAGTAGAGATGACCCCCCCCCCCTTGACCCCCGACCTCCCCCCCACTTGACCCCCACCCCCGCTCTGGTCCCAGTAAACTAACCCCACCTAGATCCCCCCACGCCCCCCCCCCAAGATCTTCCAACACCCTAGACCCCTAACCCTAGATCCCCCCCCCCAATATCTTCCAACCCCCTAGACCCCCCCCCCAACCCCTCCCCCCAAAATCGTCCAACCCCCTAGACCCCCCTCCCTTCCACTAGACATGTTCCGGGACCCCTTCCCGTCTGAAAGTAACATGTCCACCTCAGCTGGGGAATAAGCCCAGGACCGCTCAGATGTTCCTTGTGGGCATGTAACATTCCCCATTCACACCCGGGGCCGTGGCCCAGAAGCCTCGTGGGACCAGGTCGGTAGGTACGCCGCTGACGTCTGGCTTGTGTCCAGAACATATGTTAGCTCCCACAAAACCTGACGGCATCGTTAAGTGATGTCCACTAGAAATCTTCGTCCTCTCAGACCCAGCGTGACCTTCTTGCCTCACACAGCTGCCGCTACGGCCGTATGTTGGCAGTGGCGTGACGACGGCGTTTAGCATCCAGGGTGAACCATGACAACGTGTTTCAGTCACAGCCAGATAATATGTTCAATGTGTCACAGCAGTATTTGTTCTCTTCTAAACCCCGGGATGTGTCCTTCAATCAGTGTCGTCCTTCAATCAGTGTCGTCCTTCAATCAGTGTCGTCCTACAATCAATGTCGTCCTTCAATCAGTCTCGTCCTACAATCAATGTCGTCCTACAACCAATGTCGTCACAATCAGTCTCGTGCTACAATCAATGTCGTCCTTCAATCAGTCTCGTGCTACAATCAATGTCGTCCTTCAATCAGTCTCGTGCTACAATCAATGTCGTCCTTCAATCAGTCTCGTGCTACAATCAATGTCGTCATTCAATCAGTCTCGTGCTACAATCAGTGTCGTCCTACAATCAGTGTCGTCCTACAATCAGTCTCGTCCTACAATCAATGTCGCCACAATCAGTGTCGTCCTACAATCAGTGTCGTCCTACAATCAGTGTCGTCCTTCAATCAGTCTCGTCCTACAATCAGTGTCGTCCTACAATCAGTGTCGTCCTACAATCAGTGTCGTCCTACAATCAGTGTCGTCCTACAATCAGTGTTTTCCTACAATCAGTGTCGTCCTACAATCAGTCTCGTCCTACAATCAGTGTCGTCCTACAATCAGTGTCGTCCTACAATCAGTCTCGTCCTACAATCAGTGTCGTCCTACAATCAGTCTCGTCCTACAATCAATGTCCTTGCACGAGGCGTGTTCAAATGAAACCGGACCCAGTGGCTTCATTACAAACACATGAAAGTGACATCATCTGGTGACAGAATTAAAATGTATCAATAGTTATGAAGCGAACGTGCCACAGTTTTAGTTAGAGAATGTCGTCATATGCGTTAAGACACTGGCCCCAGTGGTTGGGTAGACGACAGACGTCGGCCGAATAAAATGACTTCTGTTGCTCTTTGAACCACTTGGTCACTGAGGCCATGACGTCTGCATGGGAATCGAATCTTTGCCCCTTCAGACAGTTGTTGAGGGGTCCGAACAAATGGAAGTCACAAGGGGATATATCGCGGCTATATGGTGGGTGTGGCAGTACTTCCCACCTTTTCTGTACTAACACTTTCTGAACAATGTTCGCGACATGTGGACGTGCATTGTCCTACAACAGAATCACACCAAGCGAAAGCATGCCGGGTCGTTTACCCTTGATTGCTGTATGCAGCTTGTCTAGTGTGTCGTTGTAGCGGATGGCATTGAAGTTCATGCCAGGCTCTTTAATGTCTACCAAGAAAAGTCTCCCATGGTCAAAACACGATGTCAGCATAACCTTACCAGCGGTAATGTGTGATTTGATATTTTGGTTTCGCTGATCAGGGATTCCTTTGTATGCTAGCAGTTTTGGTGATCCAGGATGTTTCCATTGTATGCTGGCAGTTTTGGTGATTAGGGATGTTTCCATTGTATGCTGGCAGTTTTGGTGATTAGGGATGTTTCCATTGTATGCTGGCAGTTTTGGTGATTAGGGATGTTTCCATTGTATGCTGGCAGTTATGGTGATCCGAGATGTTTCCATTGTATGCTGGCAGTTTTGGTGATTAGGGATGTTTCCATTGTATGCTGGCAGTTTTGGTGATCCGAGATGTTTCCATTGTATGCTGGCAGTTTTGGTGATTAGGGATTCCTTTGTATGCTAGCAGTTTTGGTGATCCAGGATGTTTCCATTGTATGCTGGCAGTTTTGGTGATCCGAGATGTTTCCATTGTATGCTGGCAGTTTTGGTGATTAGGGATTCCTTTGTATGCTAGCAGTTTTGGTGATCCAGGATGTTTCCATTGTATGCTGGCAGTTTTGGTGATTAGGGATGTTTCCATTGTATGCTGGCAGTTTTGGTGATCCAGGATGTTTCCATTGTATGCTAGCAGTTTTACTGCTCGGCTCAAAGTGGTGGCACCACGATTCATCACCTGCCCCTACGCGTAAAAGAAACAAATCACCCTTCTCTTCGTATCGCAGCAAGTGGTTCAAACCCCATCCCATGTGTTCTACTTTATGGTGGTTGTTCGGCAACCGTGGTACCCATTGTGAACACACCTTCCGAAACTTCAGTTTCTCGCTAACCACCATTTGAACTGTCCCTAGCGACACAGCCAATTCCTCTGCTAGCGAATGTAAGCTCCAGCGACGGTCCACCCGAATTGCTGCATCAATTTTGACGATGTCATCTTCTGGCGCAACAAAATGCGCCTGACCGGGTCTCGGAAGATCTTTCGTTAACTCGCGTCCTTCTTTAAACATCGTTGTAGTTTTGGTAGAGGAACTTTCTATGATCTTGTTAATGCTGACTTTTGCAGTTTTGGTAGAGGAACTTTCTATGATCTTGCTAATGCTGACCTTTGTAGTTTTGGTAGTGGAATTTTCCATGACCTTGTTAATGCTGACCTTTGTAGTTTTCTTCACTTGAATCCCTTAATGGCGATACAAATGTTGTCAGAAAGATTACATAACGAAGCTGCGGTGAAAAGAGAAGTTATTTTATATGCAAAAGAGCGTGGAAATAGAACGGGTTGACCAAGAATTGACATTAGTGGAACAAATGTTCGTTGAGATCATTTATGGCGGCAATTCCTGATTTTCGTGTAAAGCCGCCGATTGCTCAGAGGATGAAATATGATTGGTTAATGCAGATATCAACGGCCCGACAAGTCATTCAGAATAATCGGACTGAATGTGAAGGATTCTCATATTGATTCAGAAGGAAGTCGTATATAACATTCATTCATTATTAATTTTATTTTCATGTTGCAATTATGCTTATTAGAATCGCAACTTTCAAAGTTGTGTTTTTCGTTTGCTGATATTTAGGGGAGGAAGCAGGGATGGGGAGGGGTGAGGCTAAATATTACAATCGATGGAAGAAATATTGGGATTAAATAGTAAGATTTCAAGACTGTGAAGACTTCACCAAGCTCTGTGGGCACTGACCAAACTCTGTGGGGACTTGACCAAACTATGTGGGGACCTGGTCAAACTCTGTGGGGACCTGGTCAAATTCTGTAGGGACCTGGTCAAACTCTGTTGGGATCTGGTCAAACTCTGTGGGCACTTGATCAAACTCTGTGGGGACCTGGTCAAACTCTGTGGGGACACACGCAAACACACGCAAATACTCACACAAAGACTCACACACACACACACACACAAACACACGAAAACACAGGCATACACAAAAACACACACAAACACTCACACACAAGCACACACAACAATACACAATCACGCACACACACACACACAAACACACACACAAAAACACACACACACGAACACACACACACAAACACACACACAAAAACACACACAAACACTCACACACAAGCACACACAACAATACACAATCACGCACACACACACACACAAACACACACACACAAACACACACACACGAACACACACACACAAACACACACACAAAAAGACACACACACAAAAACACACACAAACACTCACACACAAGCACACACAACAATACACAATCACGCACACACACACACACACACAGAAAAACACACACACACGAACACACACACACAAACACACACACAAGAAGACACACACACAAAAACACACACAAACACTCACACACAAGCACACACAACAATACACAAACACACACACAAGAAGACACACACACAAAAACACACACAAACACTCACACACAAGCACACACACAACAATACACAAACACACACACACCATGCGCCCATACTTCTACCCCGCCCCCTCCCCTCAAACTCCCGCCTAAATTAGCTTCCTGTTTGCCTAACACGCGCCGACACACGAGACGCCTGTTCAAATATTGTTAGCCGCCATTTATATCAATCATCCAATCATAACACGTCATTAGCGTGACAGGCAGGTTTTCCAGACTCGATTAGCCAATGGGAACCTGACACGCTTCTAATGGTGGGCTGGGGGTCTGGGCTGTCACACTGGAGTCCCGTCAAAAATTGCATTTGAAGGGCCTGTCAAATCTCGTCTTTGGGGCCTTGTTTAAAGACAGATTTGGCTGGGGTGGGGAGGAGAAGGGGCTGTCTTAGCTCGTTTTGGGGACGTGGGGAAGGGATGAAGGTGGGGCAGGTCACAGCTGGTTTTTCAGGCTCTTCCAAAGATTGCTTTTCGCGGTTGTCGGCGAAGGGGTGGGGGGAGGGGGGGGGGGGGTACTTTAAATCTTGGTGCCCCACTCATTGAGGGTTTTGGCGGGTTGATATATCCCTTCTTTGGTGCCCTGCCATTGTTTATTTCATGGCAAAGGGCGGGAGGGGTTTTGTGTACACATTGTCTCCAGAGACGGCCCCTGCTCGTCTTTGACTTTACAAAATTCAGAATCTAGCTGGCTCATTTGACAGTTGCTGTTGAAGCAAGCGCTCTTTAATCCTCTGTCCTTCTTACTTTCCCAGACTTCCCAGGAGTTGGAACAAGACCAAGTCAATGAACATCATACAGTTAAAACACAACACATGTGAGAGAGGAATAGAGGAGAAACTCAACAAATGTGGGAGAGGGAGAGAGGGGAAACTCAACAAATGTGGGAGAGGGAGAGAGGGAAACAACAAATATTGGAGTGGGAGAGAGGGGAAACTCAACAAATATGGGAGAGGGAGAGAGGGGAAACTCAACAAATATGGGATAGGGAGGGGAGAACTGGGCGAGCAGGTCTGAAGGAATGTACTGGAAACTCTAACGTGTGAAGGCAGAAAAACATTTTGTTTAACCAACAACCGCAAAGACAAGTATGGTAATAGCACTGGGACAATAAACGTACCAGACATCAGACAACAGACAACATAGATTAAACAACATACACATTAAACAACAGACAACATACACATCAAACAACATACACATCAAACAACAGACAACATACACACCAAACAACAGACAACATACACACCAAACAACAGACAACATACACATCAAACAACGGACAACATACACATCAAACAACAGACAACATACACATAAAGCAACAGACAACATACACACCAAACAACAGACAACATACATAAAACAACATACACATTAAACAACAGACAACATACACATCAAACAACATACACATTAAACAACAGACAACATACACATCAAACAACATACATATCAAACAACAGACAAAATACACACCAAATAACAGACAACAAAGACATCAAACAACATACACATAAAACAACATACACATTAAACAACAGACAACATAGATTAAACAACATACACATTAAACAACAGACAACATACACATCAAACAACATAAACATCAAACAACAGACAAAATACACACCAAATAACAGACAACAAAGACATCAAACAACATACACATCAAACAACAGACAACATACACACCAAACAACAGAGAACATACACATCAAACAACAGACAACATACACATTAAACAACAGACAACATACACACCAAGCAACAGACAACATACACACCAAACAACAGACAACATACATCAAACAACATACACATTAAACAACAGACAACATACACATCAAACAACATACACATTAAACAACAGACAACATACACATAAACAACATACACATCAAACAACAGACAAAATACACACCAAATAACAGACAACAAAGACATCAAACAACATACACATCAAACAACAGACAACATTAACACAAAACAACAGACAACATACACATCAAACAACAGACAACATACACATCAAACAACAGACAACATACACACCAAGCAACAGACAACATACACATCAAACAACAGACAACATACACACCAAGCAACAGACAACATACACACCAAACAACATACACATCAAACAACATACACATCAAACAACAGACAACATACACATCAAACACCATACACATCAAACAACAGACAACATACACATTAAGCAACATACACATCAAACAACAGACAACATACACACCAAACAACATACACATCAAACAACATACACATCAAACAACAGACAACATACACATCAAACAACAGAAAACATACACACCAAGCAACAGACAACATACACATTAAACAACAGACAACATACACATCAAGCTACAGACAACATACACATCAAACAACAGACAACATACACACCAAACAACAGACAACATATACACCAAACAACAGACAACATACACATCAACCAACATACAACATACACATCAAACAACATACACAACAAATAACAGACATCATACGCACCAAACAACATACACATCAAACAACATACATATCACACAACATACATACCATACAACATACACACCAAACAACAGACAACATACACATCAAACAACAGACAACATACACACCAAATAACATACACAACAAACAACTTACACACTAAACAACATACACAAAAATCAACATACATACCACACAACATACACAACAAATAACATACACAACAGACAACATACACACCAAACAACATACACACCAAAGAACATACACACCAAACAACATACACACCAAACAACATACACACCAAACAACAGACAACATACACAACAAACAACATACACAACAAACAACATACACACCAAAAAACATACACAACAAACAACATACACAACAAGCAACATACACACCAAACAACATACACGCCAAAGAATATTTACACCAAACAACATACACACCAAACAACATACACACCAAACAACAGACAACATACACAACAAACAACATACACAACAAACAACATACACACAAAATAACATACATACCACACAACATACACAACAAAACACATACACTTCAAACAACAGACAACATACACACCAAATAACAGACAACAAACACATCAAACAACATACACATCAAACAAGAGACAACATACACACCAAGCAACAGACAACATACACATCAAACAACAGACAACATACACATCAAACAACAGACAACATACACACCAAAAACAGACAACAAACACATCAAACAACATACACATCAAACAAGAGACAACATACACACCAAGCAACAGACAACAGACAACATACACACCAAGCAACAGACAACATACACACCAAACAACAGACAACATACACATCAAACAACAGACAACATACACATCAAACAACAGACAACATACACATCAAACAACAGACAACATACACACCAAGCAACAGACAACATACACACACAGCAACAGACAACATACACACCAAACAACAGACAACATACACATCAAACAACAGACAACATACACATCAAACAACAGACAACATACACATCAAACAACAGACAACCTACACATAAAGCAACAGACAACATACACATCAACCAACATACAACATACACATCAAACAACAGACAACATACACACCAAACAACAGACAACATACACACCAAACAACAGACAACATACACATCAACCAACATACAACATACACATCAAACAACAGACACCATATACAACCGACAACATACACATCAAACAACATACAACATGCACAACAAATAACAGACAACATACACACCAAACACCATACACATCAAACAACATACATACCACACAACATACATACCACACAATATACACACCAAACAACATACACTTCAAACAACAGACAACATACACATCAAACAGCAGACAACATACACACCAAATAACAGACAACATACACACCAAATAACATACACAACAAACAACATACACACCAAACAACAGACAACATACACACCAGACAACATGAAAGAATGTATAGTAATAGGTTATCCAGACTCAAACCAGGAACCTACAAGTGACAAACGTTCATTGCTACAAAGAAACACTTTCAACCTTCACGTAGACCACGCATCCAATGCGGCGGTGTCCTATTTGGCACCGCCTGCGTCGGCTGTTATTCAACAACCAACTCTGACCTGGCACGGACCAAGGGAGCCGACTCTCTAATTAAAACAAAGCATAGTGTCAAACCTCTGCAAAAATAAAGTCACAAGGCAAACTGCGTGTCCTGTTAAAGGTATAAAGGTCACTGGGTGTCCGAACCTCACTGCTGGAGATTTGTTTGCACTCCAACAAACAACATCTACGTGGGTCGTCAGTGCCAGGGGTTGGGGCGAGTGGATGACCCAGATAACACAGGAAAGAATTGGCACAGGGGGAAAGTGGCAATGTATCCTTGAGTGGGAAAAGATTTGGGTGAAGTCGAGAGTCAGTAAATACCACGTGACTAAAGGTCAAGCCCCGCTGTTGAAGGTCAGGAGGCAGAACAGACAACCAACATTACTGATGACCGCAGGCGCTGGTGGTCAGAGGAGGTCGCCTCCAGCTCCGAATGGGTCGCAAGGAGTGACAATGTGTCTATTGTGCAAGGTTGTGACAGCAAGCTGGCTAGGTCGAGACAGCAGGCTAGGTCGTGACAGCAGGCTAGGTCGTGACAGCAGGCTAGGTCGTGACAGCAGGCTAGGTCGTGACAGCAGGCTAGGTCGTGACAGCAGGCTAGGTCGTGACAGCAAGCTGGCTAAGTCGAGACAGCAGGCTAGGTCGTGACAGCAGGCTAGGTCGTGACAGCAGGCTAGGTCGTGACAGCAAGCTAAGTCGTGACAGCAGGCTAGGCCATGACAGCAAGCTGGCTCGGGCGTGACAGCAAGGTAAGTCGTGACAGAGAGCTGACTAGGTCGAGACAGCAAGCTAGGTCGTGACATCAAGCTGGCTAGATCGTGACAGCAAGCTGGCTAGGTCGTGACAGCAAGCTGGCAAGGTCGTGACATCAAGCTGGCTAGATCGTGACATCAAGCTGGCTAGGTCGCGACAAGGAGGGGGGGGGGGGTAGAATGGCTTTGATCGGGAGAGGGAGGGAGAGGTATTGTCAGTGGGTGACCAGGTTTGTGGGTAGGAGGAGGGGGGGGGGGAGCGGAGGTCAGGTTTGTGCGTGGGGGCAAATTTGTAAATGGAGTCAAGTTTGTGAGTGTAACACGAAAGCTAATGTCGCTTGGAGTCAAGTTTGTGAGTGTAACAAGAAAGCTAATGTGACGGGGAGTCAAGTTTGTGAGTGTAACAAGAAAGCTAATGTGACGGGGAGTCAAGTTTGTGAGTGTAACAAGAAAGCTAATGTGACGTGGAGTCAAGTTTGTGAGTGTAACAAGAAAGCTAATGTGCCGGGGAGTCAAGTTTGTAAATGTAACAAGAGAGCTAATGTGACGGGGAGTCAAGTTTGTGAGTGTAACAAGAAAGCTAACGTGGCAGGGAGTCTAGCTTGTGAATGTAACAAGAAAGCTAATATGACGGGGAGTCATGCCACCAAGTGCAGCACCAACATGTTGAGCGAACAAAGAAAACTGGATCCTGAGAAAGAGAAACACGGTGGCAGAAATGTGAGAGCAGTTTGTCCACGTGTTGACCAGACACGAGCAGCCGACAAGATTATAAATAATGACCAGTCTTCACAGAGATGGATAGTAGTTGGCCCTCACTTATCGTCAGGTCACTGTATTTGCTTCTCCCGAAGACACCCCCATCACAATACTTACTTGGGATGAATTATCTCCCGGGTGCTTGCCATGCAATCTGGTATCGGTTTCCTAACATCCGGTCTGGTCTTGCAATCTGCCCTGGACCACAAAACAGCGTCTCGCGGGCCAGTGGGCGAACAAACACGTAATGGAAACAGGAGCGTGCGAGAGAAGACAGCATTAAATGATATCGAGAAAAGTGACAGAGGAAACCCAGCTTTTATGTGGATTGTTCGATTATACATGGGGAATTATAACCGCATATTTCAGGTAAGAGCTAACGTGTCCGCTTGTCAAGAGACAGTGTGATTGGGTGAAGGTTCGAATCCCACAAGTTCAAAGTCTCTCAAGAGAGGCGAGATCTGCGATTAGTCTTATTGGAGACGGACGACAAACTAGGAGGCCAGGTGTGCACGCAGTGAACGATAATAAACAAAGGAGGCCAGGTGTGCACGCAGTGAACGATAATAAACATAGGAGGCCAGGTGTGCACGCAATGAACGATAATAAACATAGGAGGCCAGGTGTGCATGCAGTGAACGATAATAAACATAGGAGGCCAGGTGTGCACGCAGTGAACGATAATAAACATAGGAGGCCAGGTGTGCACGCAGTGAACGATAATAAACATAGGAGGCCAGGTGTGCACGCAGTGAACGATAATAAACATAGGAGGCCAGGTGTGCAAGCAGTGAACGATAATAAACAGAGGAGGCCAGGTGTGCACGCAGTGAACGATAATAAACATAGGAGGCCAGGTGTGCACGCAGTAAACGATAATAAAAATAGGAGTCCAGGTGTGCACGCAGTAAACGATAATAAACATAGGAGGCCAGGTGTGCACGCAGTGAACGATAATAAACAGAGATCAAGAAAGGAGAAGAGATAGCTGCTATGAGGTAACGAATAGCCTGCAAATAGTCATCTCTTATCGACACTTCCTTAGGACACAACCTCTACTCGACATCTCTGAGGGACACAATCTCTACTCGACATCTCTGAGGGACACAATCTCTACTCGAAATCTCTGAGGGACACAATCTCTACTCGACATCTCTGAGGGACACAATCTCTACTCGACATCTCTGAGGGACACAATCTCTACTCGACATCTCTGAGGGACACAATCTCTGAGGGACATCTCTGAGGGACACAATCTCTGGTCGACATCTCTGAGGGACACAATCTCTACTCGACATCTCTGAGGGACACAATCTCTGGTCGACATCTCTGAGGGACACAATCTCTAGTCGACATCTCTGAGGGACACAATCTCTACTCGACATCTCTGAGGGACACAATCTCTACTCGACATCTCTGAGGGACACAATCTCTACTCGACATCTCTGAGGGACACAATCTCTACTCGACATCTCTGACGGACACAATCTCTGAGGGACATCTCTGAGGGACACAATCTCTGGTCGACATCTCTGAGGGACACAATCTCTAATCGACATCTCTGAGGGACACAATCTCTGATCGACATCTCTGAGGGACACAATCTCTACTCGACATCTCTGAGTGACACAATCTCTACTCGACATCTCTGAGGGACACAATCTCTACTCGACATCTCTGAGGGACACAATCTCTGAGGGACATCTCTGAGGGACACAATCTCTGGTCGACATCTCTGAGGGACACAATCTCTGGTGTACATCTCTGAGGGACACAATCTCTGGTCGACATCTCTGAGGGACACAATCTCTACTCGATATCTCTGAGGGACACAATCTCTGGTCGGGATCTCTGAGGGACACAATCTCTACTCGACATCTCTGAGGGACACAACCTCTGATTGACATCTCTGAGGGGCACAATCTCTGGTCGACATCTCTGAGGGGCACAATCTCTGATTGACATCTCTGAGGGGCACAATCTCTACTCGACATCTCTGAGGGACACAATCTCTACTCGACATCTCTGAGGGACACAACCTCTACTCGACATCTCTGAGGGATACAACCTCTACTCGACATCTCTGAGGGACACAATCTCTACTCAACATCTCTGAGGGACACAACCTCTACTCGACATCTCTGAGGGACACAATCTCTGGTCGGGATCGCTGAGGGACACAATCTCTACTCGACATCTCTGAGGGACACAATCTCTACTCGATATCTCTGAGGGAGTCAATCTCTGGTCGACATCTCTGAGGGACACAATCTCTACTCGACATCTCTGAGGGACACAACCTCTACTCGACATCTCTGAGGGACACAATCTCTACTCGACATCTCTGAGGAACACAATCTCTGGTCGACATCTCTGAGGGACACAATCTCTACTCGACATCTCTGAGGGACACAATCTCTGGTTGACATCGCTGAGGGACACAATCTCTGATTGACATCTCTGAGGGACACAATCTCTGGTCTGGATCTCTGAGGGATGATTCTCTACTCGACATCTCTGAGGGACACAATCTCAACTCGACCTCTCTGAGGGACACAATCTCTACTCGACATCTCCGAGGGACACAATCTCTACTCGACATCTCTGAGGGACACAATCTCTACTCGACCTCTCTGAGGGACACAATCTCTACTCGACATCTCCGAGGGACACAATCTCTACTCGACATCTCTGAAGGACACAATCTCTGAGGGACACAATTTCTGAGGGACACAATCTCTACTCGACATCTCTGAGGGACACAATCTCTACTCGACATCTCTGAGGGACACAATCTCTACTCGACATCTCTGAGGGACACAATCTCTGAGGGACACAATCTCTACTCGACATCTCTGAGGGACAGAATCTCCGAGGGACATCTCTGAGGGACACAATCTCTACTCGACATCTCTGAGGGACACAATCTCTTCTCGACATCTTTGAGGGACACAATCTCTGGTCGACATCTCTGAGGGACACAATCTCTAATCGACATCTCTGAGGGACACAATCTCTACTCGACATCTCTGAGGGACACAATCTCTACTCGACATCTCTGAGGGACACAATCTCTACTCGACATCTCTGAGGGACACAATCTCTACTCAAAATCTCTGAGGGACACAAACTCTACTCGACATCTCTGAGGGACACAATCTCTACTCGACATCTGTGAGGGACACAATCTCTACTCGACATCTCTGAGGGACATAATCTCTGAGGGACATCTCTGAGGGACACAATCTCTGGTCGACATCTCTGAGGGACACAATCTCTACTCGACATCTCTGAGGGACACAATCTCTGGTCGACATCTCTGAGGGACACAATCTCTACTCGACATCTCTGAGGGACACAATCTCTACTCGACATCTCTGAGGGACACAATCTCTACTCGACATCTCTGAGGGACACAATCTCTACTCGACATCTCTGAGGGACACAATCTCTACTCGACATCTCTGGGGGACACAATCTCTGAGGGACATCTCTGAGGGACACAATCTCTGGTCGACATCTCTGAGGGACACAATCTCTAATCGACATCTCTGAGGGACACAATCTCTGATCGACATCTCTGAGGGACACAATCTCTACTCGACATCTCTGAGTGACACAATCTCTACTCGACATCTCTGAGGGACACAATCTCTACTCGACATCTCTGAGGGACACAATCTCTGAGGGACATTTCTGAGGGACACAATCTCTGGTCGACATCTCTGAGGGACACAATCTCTGGTGGACATCTCTGAGGGACACAATCTCTGGTCGACATCTCTGAGGGACACAATCTCTACTCGATATCTCTGAGGGACACAATCTCTGGTCGGGATCTCTGAGGGACACAATCTCTACTCGACATCTCTGAGGGACACAACCTCTGATTGACATCTCTGAGGGGCACAATCTCTGGTCGACATCTCTGAGGGGCACAATCTCTGATTGACATCTCTGAGGGGCACAATCTCTACTCGACATCTCTGAGGGACACAACCTCTACTCGAAATCTCTGAGGGATACAACCTCTACTCGACATCTCTGAGGGACACAATCTCTACTCAACATCTCTGAGGGACACAACCTCTACTCGACATCTCTGAGGGACACAATCTCTGGTCGGGATCGCTGAGGGACACAATTTCTACTCGACATCTCTGAGGGACACAATCTCTACTCGACATCTCTGAGGGAGTCAATCTCTGGTCGACATCTCTGAGGGACATAATCTCTACTCGACATCTCTGAGGGACACAACCTCTACTCGACATCTCTGAGGGACACAATCTCTACTCGACATCTCTGAGGAACACAATCTCTGGTCGACATCTCTGAGGGACACAATCTCTACTCGACATCTCTGAGGGACACAATCTCTGGTTGACATCGCTGAGGGACACAATCTCTGATTGACATCTCTGAGGGACACAATCTCTGGTCTGGATCTCTGAGGGATGAATCTCTACTCGACATCTCTGAGGCACACAATCTCTACTCGACCTCTCTGAGGGACACAATCTCTGCTCGACATCTCCGAGGGACACAATCTCTACTCGACATCTCTGAGGGACACAATCTCTACTCGACATCTCCGAGGGACACAATCTCTACTCGACATCTCTGAGGGACACAATCTCTGAGGGACACAATTTCTGAGGGACACAATCTCTACTCGACATCTCTGAGGGACACAATCTCTACTCGACATCTCTGAGGGACACAATCTCTACTCGACATCTCTGAGGGACACAATCTCTGAGGGACACAATCTCTACTCGACATCTCTGAGGGACACAATCTCCGAGGGACATCTCTGATGGACACAATCTCTACTCGACATCTCTGAGGGACACAATCTCTTCTCGACATCTTTGAGGGACACAATCTCTGGTCGACATCTCTGAGGGACACAATCTCTAATCGACATCTCTGAGGGACACAATCTCTACTCGACATCTCTGAGGGACACAATCTCTACTCGACATCTCTGAGGGACACAATCTCTACTCGACATCTCTGAGGGACACAATCTCTACTCAAAATCTCTGAGGGACACAAACTCTACTCGACATCTCTGAGGGACACAATCTCTACTCGACATCTGTGAGGGACACAATCTCTACTCGACATCTCTGAGGGACATAATCTCTGAGGGACATCTCTGAGGGACACAATCTCTGGTCGACATCTCTGAGGGACACAATCTCTACTCGACATCTCTGAGGGACACAATCTCTGGTCGACATCTCTGAGGGACACAATCTCTACTCGACATCTCTGAGGGACACAATCTCTACTCGACATCTCTGAGGGACACAATCTCTACTCGACATCTCTGAGGGACACAATCTCTACTCGACATCTCTGAGGGACACAATCTCTACTCGACATCTCTGGGGGACACAATCTCTGAGGGACATCTCTGAGGGACACAATCTCTGGTCGACATCTCTGAGGGACACAATCTCTAATCGACATCTCTGAGGGACACAATCTCTGATCGACATCTCTGAGGGACACAACCTCTACTCGACATCTCTGAGTGACACAATCTCTACTCGACATCTCTGAGGGACACAATCTCTACTCGACATCTCTGAGGGACACAATCTCTGAGGGACATTTCTGAGGGACACAATCTCTGGTCGACATCTCTGAGGGACACAATCTCTGGTGGACATCTCTGAGGGACACAATCTCTGGTCGACATCTCTGAGGGACACAATCTCTACTCGATATCTCTGAGGGACACAATCTCTGGTCGGGATCTCTGAGGGACACAATCTCTACTCGACATCTCTGAGGGACACAACCTCTGATTGACATCTCTGAGGGGCACAATCTCTGGTCGACATCTCTGAGGGGCACAATCTCTGATTGACATCTCTGAGGGGCACAATCTCTACTCGACATCTCTGAGGGACACAACCTCTACTCGAAATCTCTGAGGGATACAACCTCTACTCGACATCTCTGAGGGACACAATCTCTACTCAACATCTCTGAGGGACACAACCTCTACTCGACATCTCTGAGGGACACAATCTCTGGTCGGGATCGCTGAGGGACACAATTTCTACTCGACATCTCTGAGGGACACAATCTCTACTCGACATCTCTGAGGGAGTCAATCTCTGGTCGACATCTCTGAGGGACATAATCTCTACTCGACATCTCTGAGGGACACAACCTCTACTCGACATCTCTGAGGGACACAATCTCTACTCGACATCTCTGAGGAACACAATCTCTGGTCGACTTCTCTGAGGGACACAATCTCTACTCGACATCTCTGAGGGACACAATCTCTGGTTGACATCGCTGAGGGACACAATCTCTGATTGACATCTCTGAGGGACACAATCTCTGGTCTGGATCTCTGAGGGATGAATCTCTACTCGACATCTCTGAGGGACACAATCTCTACTCGACATCTCCGAGGGACACAATCTCTACTCGACATCTCTGAGGCACACAATCTCTACTCGACCTCTCTGAGGGACACAGTCTCTACTCGACATCTCCGAGGGACACAATCTCTACTCGACATCTCTGAGGGACACAATCTCTACTCGACATCTCTGAGGGACACAATCTCTACTCGACATCTCTGAGGGACACAATCTCTGAGGGACACAATCTCTACTCGACATCTCTGAGGGACACAATCTCCGAGGGACATCTCTGAGGGACACAATCTCTACTCGACATCTCTGAGGGACACAATCTCTTCTCGACATCTCTGAGGGACACAATCTCTGGTCGACATCTCTGAGTGACACAATCTCTACTCGACATCTCTGAGGGACACAATCTCTACTCGACATCTCTGAGGGACACAATCTCTACTCGACATCTCTGAGGGACACAATCTCTACTCGACATCTCTGAGGGACACAATCTCTACTCGACATCTCTGAGGGACACAATCTCTGAGGGACATCTCTGAGGGACACAATCTCTGGTCGACATCTCTGAGGGACACAATCTCTACTCGACATCTCTTAGGGACACAATCTCTGGTCGACATCTCTGAGGGACACAATCTCTACTCGACATCTCTGAGGGACACAATCTCTACTCGACATCTCTGAGGGACACAATCTCTACTCGATATCTCTGAGGGACACAATCTCTACTCGACATCTCTGAGGGACACAATCTCTACTCGACATCTCTGAGGGACACAATCTCCGAGGGACATCTCTGAGGGACACAATCTATGGCCGACATCTCTGAGGGACACAATCTCTACTCGACATCTCTGAGGGACACAATCTCTGCTCGACATCTCTGAGGGACACAATCTCTACTCGACATCTCTGAGGGACACAATCTCTACTCGACATCTCTGAGGGACACAATCTCTGGTCGACATCTCTGAGGGACACAATCTCTACTCGACATCTCTGAGGGACACAATCTCTACTCGACATCTCTGAGGGACACAATCTCTATTCGACATCTCTGAGGGACACAATCTCTACTCGACATCTCTGAGGGACACAATCTCTACTCGACATCTCTGGGGGACACAATCTCTGAGGGACATCTCTGAGGGACACAATCTCTGGTCGACATCTCTGAGGGACACAATCTCTAATCGACATCTCTGAGGGACACAATCTCTGATAGACATCTCTGAGGGACACAACCTCTACTCGACATCTCTGAGTGACACAATCTCTACTCGACATCTCTGAGGGACACAATCTCTACTCGACATCTCTGAGGGACACAATCTCTGAGGGACATTTCTGAGGGACACAATCTCTGGTCGACATCTCTGAGGGACACAATCTCTGGTGGACATCTCTGAGGGACACAATCTCTGGTCGACATCTCTGAGGGACACAATCTCTACTCGATATCTCTGAGGGACACAATCTCTGGTCGGGATCTCTGAGGGACACAATCTCTACTCGACATCTCTGAGGGACACAACCTCTGATTGACATCTCTGAGGGGCACAATCTCTGGTCGACATCTCTGAGGGGCACAATCTCTGATTGACATCTCTGAGGGGCACAATCTCTACTCGACATCTCTGAGGGACACAACCTCTACTCGAAATCTCTGAGGGATACAACCTCTACTCGACATCTCTGAGGGACACAATCTCTACTCAACATCTCTGAGGGACACAACCTCTACTCGACATCTCTGAGGGACACAATCTCTGGTCGGGATCGCTGAGGGACACAATTTCTACTCGACATCTCTGAGGGACACAATCTCTACTCGACATCTCTGAGGGAGTCAATCTCTGGTCGACATCTCTGAGGGACATAATCTCTACTCGACATCTCTGAGGGACACAACCTCTACTCGACATCTCTGAGGGACACAATCTCTACTCGACATCTCTGAGGAACACAATCTCTGGTCGACTTCTCTGAGGGACACAATCTCTACTCGACATCTCTGAGGGACACAATCTCTACTCGACATCTGTGAGGGACACAATCTCTACTCGACATCTCTGAGGGACATAATCTCTGAGGGACATCTCTGAGGGACACAATCTCTGGTCGACATCTCTGAGGGACACAATCTCTACTCGACATCTCTGAGGGACACAATCTCTGGTCGACATCTCTGAGGGACACAATCTCTACTCGACATCTCTGAGGGACACAATCTCTACTCGACATCTCTGAGGGACACAATCTCTACTCGACATCTCTGAGGGACACAATCTCTACTCGACATCTCTGAGGGACACAATCTCTACTCGACATCTCTGGGGGACACAATCTCTGAGGGACATCTCTGAGGGACACAATCTCTGGTCGACATCTCTGAGGGACACAATCTCTAATCGACATCTCTGAGGGACACAATCTCTGATCGACATCTCTGAGGGACACAACCTCTACTCGACATCTCTGAGTGACACAATCTCTACTCGACATCTCTGAGGGACACAATCTCTACTCGACATCTCTGAGGGACACAATCTCTGAGGGACATTTCTGAGGGACACAATCTCTGGTCGACATCTCTGAGGGACACAATCTCTGGTGGACATCTCTGAGGGACACAATCTCTGGTCGACATCTCTGAGGGACACAATCTCTACTCGATATCTCTGAGGGACACAATCTCTGGTCGGGATCTCTGAGGGACACAATCTCTACTCGACATCTCTGAGGGACACAACCTCTGATTGACATCTCTGAGGGGCACAATCTCTGGTCGACATCTCTGAGGGGCACAATCTCTGATTGACATCTCTGAGGGGCACAATCTCTACTCGACATCTCTGAGGGACACAACCTCTACTCGAAATCTCTGAGGGATACAACCTCTACTCGACATCTCTGAGGGACACAATCTCTACTCAACATCTCTGAGGGACACAACCTCTACTCGACATCTCTGAGGGACACAATCTCTGGTCGGGATCGCTGAGGGACACAATTTCTACTCGACATCTCTGAGGGACACAATCTCTACTCGACATCTCTGAGGGAGTCAATCTCTGGTCGACATCTCTGAGGGACATAATCTCTACTCGACATCTCTGAGGGACACAACCTCTACTCGACATCTCTGAGGGACACAATCTCT
Source organism: Ariolimax columbianus (assembly GCA_036924085.1). NCBI lineage: Eukaryota > Metazoa > Mollusca > Gastropoda > Stylommatophora > Arionidae > Ariolimax > Ariolimax columbianus. The sequence goes on from JAVGWX010000017.1 coordinate 72,059,255, forward strand.
ACTCGACATCTCTGAGGAACACAATCTCTGGTCGACTTCTCTGAGGGACACAATCTCTACTCGACATCTCTGAGGGACACAATCTCTGGTTGACATCGCTGAGGGACACAATCTCTGATTGACATCTCTGAGGGACACAATCTCTGGTCTGGATCTCTGAGGGATGAATCTCTACTCGACATCTCTGAGGGACACAATCTCTACTCGACATCTCCGAGGGACACAATCTCTACTCGACATCTCTGAGGCACACAATCTCTACTCGACCTCTCTGAGGGACACAGTCTCTACTCGACATCTCCGAGGGACACAATCTCTACTCGACATCTCTGAGGGACACAATCTCTACTCGACATCTCTGAGGGACACAATCTCTACTCGACATCTCTGAGGGACACAATCTCTGAGGGACACAATCTCTACTCGACATCTCTGAGGGACACAATCTCCGAGGGACATCTCTGAGGGACACAATCTCTACTCGACATCTCTGAGGGACACAATCTCTTCTCGACATCTCTGAGGGACACAATCTCTGGTCGACATCTCTGAGTGACACAATCTCTACTCGACATCTCTGAGGGACACAATCTCTACTCGACATCTCTGAGGGACACAATCTCTACTCGACATCTCTGAGGGACACAATCTCTACTCGACATCTCTGAGGGACACAATCTCTACTCGACATCTCTGAGGGACACAATCTCTGAGGGACATCTCTGAGGGACACAATCTCTGGTCGACATCTCTGAGGGACACAATCTCTACTCGACATCTCTTAGGGACACAATCTCTGGTCGACATCTCTGAGGGACACAATCTCTACTCGACATCTCTGAGGGACACAATCTCTACTCGACATCTCTGAGGGACACAATCTCTACTCGATATCTCTGAGGGACACAATCTCTACTCGACATCTCTGAGGGACACAATCTCTACTCGACATCTCTGAGGGACACAATCTCCGAGGGACATCTCTGAGGGACACAATCTATGGCCGACATCTCTGAGGGACACAATCTCTACTCGACATCTCTGAGGGACACAATCTCTGCTCGACATCTCTGAGGGACACAATCTCTACTCGACATCTCTGAGGGACACAATCTCTACTCGACATCTCTGAGGGACACAATCTCTGGTCGACATCTCTGAGGGACACAATCTCTACTCGACATCTCTGAGGGACACAATCTCTACTCGACATCTCTGAGGGACACAATCTCTATTCGACATCTCTGAGGGACACAATCTCTACTCGACATCTCTGAGGGACACAATCTCTACTCGACATCTCTGGGGGACACAATCTCTGAGGGACATCTCTGAGGGACACAATCTCTGGTCGACATCTCTGAGGGACACAATCTCTAATCGACATCTCTGAGGGACACAATCTCTGATCGACATCTCTGAGGGACACAACCTCTACTCGACATCTCTGAGTGACACAATCTCTACTCGACATCTCTGAGGGACACAATCTCTACTCGACATCTCTGAGGGACACAATCTCTGAGGGACATTTCTGAGGGACACAATCTCTGGTCGACATCTCTGAGGGACACAATCTCTGGTGGACATCTCTGAGGGACACAATCTCTGGTCGACATCTCTGAGGGACACAATCTCTACTCGATATCTCTGAGGGACACAATCTCTGGTCGGGATCTCTGAGGGACACAATCTCTACTCGACATCTCTGAGGGACACAACCTCTGATTGACATCTCTGAGGGGCACAATCTCTGGTCGACATCTCTGAGGGGCACAATCTCTGATTGACATCTCTGAGGGGCACAATCTCTACTCGACATCTCTGAGGGACACAACCTCTACTCGAAATCTCTGAGGGATACAACCTCTACTCGACATCTCTGAGGGACACAATCTCTACTCAACATCTCTGAGGGACACAACCTCTACTCGACATCTCTGAGGGACACAATCTCTGGTCGGGATCGCTGAGGGACACAATTTCTACTCGACATCTCTGAGGGACACAATCTCTACTCGACATCTCTGAGGGAGTCAATCTCTGGTCGACATCTCTGAGGGACATAATCTCTACTCGACATCTCTGAGGGACACAACCTCTACTCGACATCTCTGAGGGACACAATCTCTACTCGACATCTCTGAGGAACACAATCTCTGGTCGACTTCTCTGAGGGACACAATCTCTACTCGACATCTCTGAGGGACACAATCTCTGGTTGACATCGCTGAGGGACACAATCTCTGATTGACATCTCTGAGGGACACAATCTCTGGTCTGGATCTCTGAGGGATGAATCTCTACTCGACATCTCTGAGGGACACAATCTCTACTCGACATCTCCGAGGGACACAATCTCTACTCGACATCTCTGAGGCACACAATCTCTACTCGACCTCTCTGAGGGACACAGTCTCTACTCGACATCTCCGAGGGACACAATCTCTACTCGACATCTCTGAGGGACACAATCTCTACTCGACATCTCTGAGGGACACAATCTCTACTCGACATCTCTGAGGGACACAATCTCTGAGGGACACAATCTCTACTCGACATCTCTGAGGGACACAATCTCCGAGGGACATCTCTGAGGGACACAATCTCTACTCGACATCTCTGAGGGACACAATCTCTTCTCGACATCTCTGAGGGACACAATCTCTGGTCGACATCTCTGAGTGACACAATCTCTACTCGACATCTCTGAGGGACACAATCTCTACTCGACATCTCTGAGGGACACAATCTCTACTCGACATCTCTGAGGGACACAATCTCTACTCGACATCTCTGAGGGACACAATCTCTACTCGACATCTCTGAGGGACACAATCTCTGAGGGACATCTCTGAGGGACACAATCTCTGGTCGACATCTCTGAGGGACACAATCTCTACTCGACATCTCTTAGGGACACAATCTCTGGTCGACATCTCTGAGGGACACAATCTCTACTCGACATCTCTGAGGGACACAATCTCTACTCGACATCTCTGAGGGACACAATCTCTACTCGATATCTCTGAGGGACACAATCTCTACTCGACATCTCTGAGGGACACAATCTCTACTCGACATCTCTGAGGGACACAATCTCCGAGGGACATCTCTGAGGGACACAATCTATGGCCGACATCTCTGAGGGACACAATCTCTACTCGACATCTCTGAGGGACACAATCTCTGCTCGACATCTCTGAGGGACACAATCTCTACTCGACATCTCTGAGGGACACAATCTCTACTCGACATCTCTGAGGGACACAATCTCTACTCGACATCTCTGAGGGACACAATCTCTGAGGGACATCTCTGAGGGACACAATCTCTGGTCGACATCTCTGAGGGACACAATCTCTGGTGGACATCTCTGAGGGACACAATCTCTGGTCGACATCTCTGAGGGACACAATCTCTACTCGATATCTCTGAGGGACACAATCTCTACTCGACATCTCTGAGGGACACAACCTCTACTCGACATCTCTGAGGGATACAACCTCTACTCGACATCTCTGAGGGACACAATCTCTACTCAACATCTCTGAGGGACACAACCTCTACTCGACATCTCTGAGGGACACAATCTCTGGTCGGGATCGCTGAGGGACACAATCTCTACTCGACATCTCTGAGGGACACAATCTCTACTCGACATCTCTGAGGGAGTCAATCTCTGGTCGACATCTCTGAGGGACACAATCTCTACTCGACATCTCTGAGGGACACAACCTCTACTCGACATCTCTGAGGGACACAATCTCTACTCGACATCTCTGAGGAACACAATCTCTGGTCGACATCTCTGAGGGACACAATCTCTACTCGACATCTCTGAGGGACACAATCTCTGGTTGACATCGCTGAGGGACACAATCTCTGAGGGACATCTCTGAGGGACACAATCTCTGGTCTGGATCTCTGAGGGTTGAATCTCTACTCGACATCTCTGAGGGACACAATCTCTACTCGACCTCTCTGAGGGACACAATCTCTACTCGACATCTCCGAGGGACACAATCTCTACTCGACATCTCTGAGGGACACAATCTCTACTCGACCTCTCTGAGGGACACAATCTCTACTCGACATCTCTGAGGGACACAATCTCTACTCGACATCTCTGAGGGACACAATCTCTGAGGGACACAATCTCTAAGAGACACAATCTCTACTCGACATCTCTGAGGGACACAATCTCTACTCGACATCTCTGAGGGACACAATCTCTGAGGGACATCTCTGAGGGACACAATCTCTGGTCGACATCTCTGAGGGACACAATCTCTATTCGACATCTCTGAGGGACACAATCTCTGGTCGACATCTCTGAGGGACACAATCTCTGAGGGACATATCTGAGGGACACAATCTCTGGTCGACATCTCTGAGGGACACAATCTCTGGTGGACATCTCTGAGGGACACAATCTCTGGTCGACATCTCTGAGGGACACAATCTCTACTCGATATCTCTGAGGAACACAATCTCTGGTCGGGATCTCTGAGGGACACAATCTCTACTCGATATCTCTGAGGGACACAACCTCTGATTGACATCTCTGAGGGGCACAATCTCTGGTCGACATCTCTGAGGGGCACAATCTCTGATTGACATCTCTTAGGGGCACAATCTCTACTCGACATCTCTGAGGGACACAATCTCTACTCGACATTTCTGAGGGACACAACCTCTACTCGACATCTCTTAGGGACACAACCTCTACTCGACATCTCTGAGGGACACAATCTCTGAGGGACACAATCTCTACTCGACATCTCTGAGGGACACAATCTCTACTCGACATCTCTGAGGGACACAATCTCTACTCTATATCTCTGAGAGACACAATCTCTGAGGGACACAATCTCTACTCGACATCTCTGAGGGACACAATCTCCGAGGGACATCTCTGAGGGACACAATCTCTACTCAACATCTCTGAGGGACACAATCTCTTCTCGACATCTCTGAGGGACACAATCTCTGGTCGACTTCTCTGAGGGACACAATCTCTACTCGACATCTCTGAGGGACACAATCTCTACTCGACATCTCTGAGGGACACAATCTCTACTCGACATCTCTGAGGGACACAATCTCTACTCGACATCTCTGAGGGACACAATCTCTACTCGACATCTCTGAGGGACACAATCTCTGAGGGACATCTCTGAGGGACACAATCTCTGGTCGACATCTCTGAGGGACACAATCTCTACTCGACATCTCTGAGGGACACAATCTCTGGTCGACATCTCTGATGGACACAATCTCTACTCGAAATCTCTGAGGGATACAACCTCTACTCGACATCTCTGAGGGACACAATCTCTACTCAACATCTCTGAGGGACACAACCTCTACTCTACATCTCTGAGGGACACAATCTCTGGTCGGGATCGCTGAGGGACACAATTTCTACTCGACATCTCTGAGGGACACAATCTCTACTCGACATCTCTGAGGGAGTCAATCTCTGGTCGACATCTCTGAGGGACATAATCTCTACTCGACATCTCTGAGGGACACAACCTCTACTCGACATCTCTGAGGGACACAATCTCTACTCGACATCTCTGAGGAACACAATCTCTGGTCGACTTCTCTGAGGGACACAATCTCTACTCGACATCTCTGAGGGACACAATCTCTGGTTGACATCGCTGAGGGACACAATCTCTGATTGACATCTCTGAGGGACACAATCTCTGGTCTGGATCTCTGAGGGATGAATCTCTACTCGACATCTCTGAGGGACACAATCTCTACTCGACATCTCCGAGGGACACAATCTCTACTCGACATCTCTGAGGCACACAATCTCTACTCGACCTCTCTGAGGGACACAGTCTCTACTCGACATCTCCGAGGGACACAATCTCTACTCGACATCTCTGAGGGACACAATCTCTACTCGACATCTCTGAGGGACACAATCTCTACTCGACATCTCTGAGGGACACAATCTCTGAGGGACACAATCTCTACTCGACATCTCTGAGGGACACAATCTCCGAGGGACATCTCTGAGGGACACAATCTCTACTCGACATCTCTGAGGGACACAATCTCTTCTCGACATCTCTGAGGGACACAATCTCTGGTCGACATCTCTGAGTGACACAATCTCTACTCGACATCTCTGAGGGACACAATCTCTACTCGACATCTCTGAGGGACACAATCTCTACTCGACATCTCTGAGGGACACAATCTCTACTCGACATCTCTGAGGGACACAATCTCTACTCGACATCTCTGAGGGACACAATCTCTGAGGGACATCTCTGAGGGACACAATCTCTGGTCGACATCTCTGAGGGACACAATCTCTACTCGACATCTCTTAGGGACACAATCTCTGGTCGACATCTCTGAGGGACACAATCTCTACTCGACATCTCTGAGGGACACAATCTCTACTCGACATCTCTGAGGGACACAATCTCTACTCGATATCTCTGAGGGACACAATCTCTACTCGACATCTCTGAGGGACACAATCTCTACTCGACATCTCTGAGGGACACAATCTCCGAGGGACATCTCTGAGGGACACAATCTATGGCCGACATCTCTGAGGGACACAATCTCTACTCGACATCTCTGAGGGACACAATCTCTGCTCGACATCTCTGAGGGACACAATCTCTACTCGACATCTCTGAGGGACACAATCTCTACTCGACATCTCTGAGGGACACAATCTCTACTCGACATCTCTGAGGGACACAATCTCTGAGGGACATCTCTGAGGGACACAATCTCTGGTCGACATCTCTGAGGGACACAATCTCTGGTGGACATCTCTGAGGGACACAATCTCTGGTCGACATCTCTGAGGGACACAATCTCTACTCGATATCTCTGAGGGACACAATCTCTACTCGACATCTCTGAGGGACACAACCTCTACTCGACATCTCTGAGGGATACAACCTCTACTCGACATCTCTGAGGGACACAATCTCTACTCAACATCTCTGAGGGACACAACCTCTACTCGACATCTCTGAGGGACACAATCTCTGGTCGGGATCGCTGAGGGACACAATCTCTACTCGACATCTCTGAGGGACACAATCTCTACTCGACATCTCTGAGGGAGTCAATCTCTGGTCGACATCTCTGAGGGACACAATCTCTACTCGACATCTCTGAGGGACACAACCTCTACTCGACATCTCTGAGGGACACAATCTCTACTCGACATCTCTGAGGAACACAATCTCTGGTCGACATCTCTGAGGGACACAATCTCTACTCGACATCTCTGAGGGACACAATCTCTGGTTGACATCGCTGAGGGACACAATCTCTGATTGACATCTCTGAGGGACACAATCTCTGGTCTGGATCTCTGAGGGTTGAATCTCTACTCGACATCTCTGAGGGACACAATCTCTACTCGACCTCTCTGAGGGACACAATCTCTGGTGGACATCTCCGAGGGACACAATCTCTACTCGACATCTCTGAGGGACACAATCTCTACTCGACATCTCTGAGGGACACAATCTCTACTCGACATCTCTGAGGGACACAACCTCTACTCGACATCTCTGAGGGATACAACCTCTACTCGACATCTCTGAGGGACACAATCTCTACTCAACATCTCTGAGGGACACAACCTCTACTCGACATCTCTGAGGGACACAATCTCTGGTCGGGATCGCTGAGGGACACAATCTCTACTCGACATCTCTGAGGGACACAATCTCTACTCGACATCTCTGAGGGAGTCAATCTCTGGTCGACATCTCTGAGGGACACAATCTCTACTCGACATCTCTGAGGGACACAACCTCTACTCGACATCTCTGAGGGACACAATCTCTACTCGACATCTCTGAGGAACACAATCTCTGGTCGACATCTCTGAGGGACACAATCTCTACTCGACATCTCTGAGGGACACAATCTCTGGTTGACATCGCTGAGGGACACAATCTCTGATTGACATCTCTGAGGGACACAATCTCTGGTCTGGATCTCTGAGGGTTGAATCTCTACTCGACATCTCTGAGGGACACAATCTCTACTCGACCTCTCTGAGGGACACAATCTCTACTCGACATCTCCGAGGGACACAATCTCTACTCGACATCTCTGAGGGACACAATCTCTACTCGACATCTCCGAGGGACACAATCTCTACTCGACATCTCTGAGGGACACAATCTCTACTCGACATCTCTGAGGGACACAATCTCTACTCGACATCTCTGAGGGACACAATCTCTACTCGACATCTCTGAGGGACACAATCTCTACTCGACATCTCTGGGGGACACAATCTCTGAGGGACATCTCTGAGGGACACAATCTCTGGTCGACATCTCTGAGGGACACAATCTCTAATCGACATCTCTGAGGGACACAATCTCTGATCGACATCTCTGAGGGACACAACCTCTACTCGACATCTCTGAGTGACACAATCTCTACTCGACATCTCTGAGGGACACAATCTCTACTCGACATCTCTGAGGGACACAATCTCTGAGGGACATTTCTGAGGGACACAATCTCTGGTCGACATCTCTGAGGGACACAATCTCTGGTGGACATCTCTGAGGGACACAATCTCTGGTCGACATCTCTGAGGGACACAATCTCTACTCGATATCTCTGAGGGACACAATCTCTGGTCGGGATCTCTGAGGGACACAATCTCTACTCGACATCTCTGAGGGACACAACCTCTGATTGACATCTCTGAGGGGCACAATCTCTGGTCGACATCTCTGAGGGGCACAATCTCTGATTGACATCTCTGAGGGGCACAATCTCTACTCGACATCTCTGAGGGACACAACCTCTACTCGAAATCTCTGAGGGATACAACCTCTACTCGACATCTCTGAGGGACACAATCTCTACTCAACATCTCTGAGGGACACAACCTCTACTCGACATCTCTGAGGGACACAATCTCTGGTCGGGATCGCTGAGGGACACAATTTCTACTCGACATCTCTGAGGGACACAATCTCTACTCGACATCTCTGAGGGAGTCAATCTCTGGTCGACATCTCTGAGGGACATAATCTCTACTCGACATCTCTGAGGGACACAACCTCTACTCGACATCTCTGAGGGACACAATCTCTACTCGACATCTCTGAGGAACACAATCTCTGGTCGACTTCTCTGAGGGACACAATCTCTACTCGACATCTCTGAGGGACACAATCTCTGGTTGACATCGCTGAGGGACACAATCTCTGATTGACATCTCTGAGGGACACAATCTCTGGTCTGGATCTCTGAGGGATGAATCTCTACTCGACATCTCTGAGGGACACAATCTCTACTCGACATCTCCGAGGGACACAATCTCTACTCGACATCTCTGAGGCACACAATCTCTACTCGACCTCTCTGAGGGACACAGTCTCTACTCGACATCTCCGAGGGACACAATCTCTACTCGACATCTCTGAGGGACACAATCTCTACTCGACATCTCTGAGGGACACAATCTCTACTCGACATCTCTGAGGGACACAATCTCTGAGGGACACAATCTCTACTCGACATCTCTGAGGGACACAATCTCCGAGGGACATCTCTGAGGGACACAATCTCTACTCGACATCTCTGAGGGACACAATCTCTTCTCGACATCTCTGAGGGACACAATCTCTGGTCGACATCTCTGAGTGACACAATCTCTACTCGACATCTCTGAGGGACACAATCTCTACTCGACATCTCTGAGGGACACAATCTCTACTCGACATCTCTGAGGGACACAATCTCTACTCGACATCTCTGAGGGACACAATCTCTACTCGACATCTCTGAGGGACACAATCTCTGAGGGACATCTCTGAGGGACACAATCTCTGGTCGACATCTCTGAGGGACACAATCTCTACTCGACATCTCTTAGGGACACAATCTCTGGTCGACATCTCTGAGGGACACAATCTCTACTCGACATCTCTGAGGGACACAATCTCTACTCGACATCTCTGAGGGACACAATCTCTACTCGATATCTCTGAGGGACACAATCTCTACTCGACATCTCTGAGGGACACAATCTCTACTCGACATCTCTGAGGGACACAATCTCCGAGGGACATCTCTGAGGGACACAATCTATGGCCGACATCTCTGAGGGACACAATCTCTACTCGACATCTCTGAGGGACACAATCTCTGCTCGACATCTCTGAGGGACACAATCTCTACTCGACATCTCTGAGGGACACAATCTCTACTCGACATCTCTGAGGGACACAATCTCTGGTCGACATCTCTGAGGGACACAATCTCTACTCGACATCTCTGAGGGACACAATCTCTACTCGACATCTCTGAGGGACACAATCTCTATTCGACATCTCTGAGGGACACAATCTCTACTCGACATCTCTGAGGGACACAATCTCTACTCGACATCTCTGGGGGACACAATCTCTGAGGGACATCTCTGAGGGACACAATCTCTGGTCGACATCTCTGAGGGACACAATCTCTAATCGACATCTCTGAGGGACACAATCTCTGATAGACATCTCTGAGGGACACAACCTCTACTCGACATCTCTGAGTGACACAATCTCTACTCGACATCTCTGAGGGACACAATCTCTACTCGACATCTCTGAGGGACACAATCTCTGAGGGACATTTCTGAGGGACACAATCTCTGGTCGACATCTCTGAGGGACACAATCTCTGGTGGACATCTCTGAGGGACACAATCTCTGGTCGACATCTCTGAGGGACACAATCTCTACTCGATATCTCTGAGGGACACAATCTCTGGTCGGGATCTCTGAGGGACACAATCTCTACTCGACATCTCTGAGGGACACAACCTCTGATTGACATCTCTGAGGGGCACAATCTCTGGTCGACATCTCTGAGGGGCACAATCTCTGATTGACATCTCTGAGGGGCACAATCTCTACTCGACATCTCTGAGGGACACAACCTCTACTCGAAATCTCTGAGGGATACAACCTCTACTCGACATCTCTGAGGGACACAATCTCTACTCAACATCTCTGAGGGACACAACCTCTACTCGACATCTCTGAGGGACACAATCTCTGGTCGGGATCGCTGAGGGACACAATTTCTACTCGACATCTCTGAGGGACACAATCTCTACTCGACATCTCTGAGGGAGTCAATCTCTGGTCGACATCTCTGAGGGACATAATCTCTACTCGACATCTCTGAGGGACACAACCTCTACTCGACATCTCTGAGGGACACAATCTCTACTCGACATCTCTGAGGAACACAATCTCTGGTCGACTTCTCTGAGGGACACAATCTCTACTCGACATCTCTGAGGGACACAATCTCTACTCGACATCTGTGAGGGACACAATCTCTACTCGACATCTCTGAGGGACATAATCTCTGAGGGACATCTCTGAGGGACACAATCTCTGGTCGACATCTCTGAGGGACACAATCTCTACTCGACATCTCTGAGGGACACAATCTCTGGTCGACATCTCTGAGGGACACAATCTCTACTCGACATCTCTGAGGGACACAATCTCTACTCGACATCTCTGAGGGACACAATCTCTACTCGACATCTCTGAGGGACACAATCTCTACTCGACATCTCTGAGGGACACAATCTCTACTCGACATCTCTGGGGGACACAATCTCTGAGGGACATCTCTGAGGGACACAATCTCTGGTCGACATCTCTGAGGGACACAATCTCTAATCGACATCTCTGAGGGACACAATCTCTGATCGACATCTCTGAGGGACACAACCTCTACTCGACATCTCTGAGTGACACAATCTCTACTCGACATCTCTGAGGGACACAATCTCTACTCGACATCTCTGAGGGACACAATCTCTGAGGGACATTTCTGAGGGACACAATCTCTGGTCGACATCTCTGAGGGACACAATCTCTGGTGGACATCTCTGAGGGACACAATCTCTGGTCGACATCTCTGAGGGACACAATCTCTACTCGATATCTCTGAGGGACACAATCTCTGGTCGGGATCTCTGAGGGACACAATCTCTACTCGACATCTCTGAGGGACACAACCTCTGATTGACATCTCTGAGGGGCACAATCTCTGGTCGACATCTCTGAGGGGCACAATCTCTGATTGACATCTCTGAGGGGCACAATCTCTACTCGACATCTCTGAGGGACACAACCTCTACTCGAAATCTCTGAGGGATACAACCTCTACTCGACATCTCTGAGGGACACAATCTCTACTCAACATCTCTGAGGGACACAACCTCTACTCGACATCTCTGAGGGACACAATCTCTGGTCGGGATCGCTGAGGGACACAATTTCTACTCGACATCTCTGAGGGACACAATCTCTACTCGACATCTCTGAGGGAGTCAATCTCTGGTCGACATCTCTGAGGGACATAATCTCTACTCGACATCTCTGAGGGACACAACCTCTACTCGACATCTCTGAGGGACACAATCTCTACTCGACATCTCTGAGGAACACAATCTCTGGTCGACTTCTCTGAGGGACACAATCTCTACTCGACATCTCTGAGGGACACAATCTCTGGTTGACATCGCTGAGGGACACAATCTCTGATTGACATCTCTGAGGGACACAATCTCTGGTCTGGATCTCTGAGGGATGAATCTCTACTCGACATCTCTGAGGGACACAATCTCTACTCGACATCTCCGAGGGACACAATCTCTACTCGACATCTCTGAGGCACACAATCTCTACTCGACCTCTCTGAGGGACACAGTCTCTACTCGACATCTCCGAGGGACACAATCTCTACTCGACATCTCTGAGGGACACAATCTCTACTCGACATCTCTGAGGGACACAATCTCTACTCGACATCTCTGAGGGACACAATCTCTGAGGGACACAATCTCTACTCGACATCTCTGAGGGACACAATCTCCGAGGGACATCTCTGAGGGACACAATCTCTACTCGACATCTCTGAGGGACACAATCTCTTCTCGACATCTCTGAGGGACACAATCTCTGGTCGACATCTCTGAGTGACACAATCTCTACTCGACATCTCTGAGGGACACAATCTCTACTCGACATCTCTGAGGGACACAATCTCTACTCGACATCTCTGAGGGACACAATCTCTACTCGACATCTCTGAGGGACACAATCTCTACTCGACATCTCTGAGGGACACAATCTCTGAGGGACATCTCTGAGGGACACAATCTCTGGTCGACATCTCTGAGGGACACAATCTCTACTCGACATCTCTTAGGGACACAATCTCTGGTCGACATCTCTGAGGGACACAATCTCTACTCGACATCTCTGAGGGACACAATCTCTACTCGACATCTCTGAGGGACACAATCTCTACTCGATATCTCTGAGGGACACAATCTCTACTCGACATCTCTGAGGGACACAATCTCTACTCGACATCTCTGAGGGACACAATCTCCGAGGGACATCTCTGAGGGACACAATCTATGGCCGACATCTCTGAGGGACACAATCTCTACTCGACATCTCTGAGGGACACAATCTCTGCTCGACATCTCTGAGGGACACAATCTCTACTCGACATCTCTGAGGGACACAATCTCTACTCGACATCTCTGAGGGACACAATCTCTGGTCGACATCTCTGAGGGACACAATCTCTACTCGACATCTCTGAGGGACACAATCTCTACTCGACATCTCTGAGGGACACAATCTCTATTCGACATCTCTGAGGGACACAATCTCTACTCGACATCTCTGAGGGACACAATCTCTACTCGACATCTCTGGGGGACACAATCTCTGAGGGACATCTCTGAGGGACACAATCTCTGGTCGACATCTCTGAGGGACACAATCTCTAATCGACATCTCTGAGGGACACAATCTCTGATCGACATCTCTGAGGGACACAACCTCTACTCGACATCTCTGAGTGACACAATCTCTACTCGACATCTCTGAGGGACACAATCTCTACTCGACATCTCTGAGGGACACAATCTCTGAGGGACATTTCTGAGGGACACAATCTCTGGTCGACATCTCTGAGGGACACAATCTCTGGTGGACATCTCTGAGGGACACAATCTCTGGTCGACATCTCTGAGGGACACAATCTCTACTCGATATCTCTGAGGGACACAATCTCTGGTCGGGATCTCTGAGGGACACAATCTCTACTCGACATCTCTGAGGGACACAACCTCTGATTGACATCTCTGAGGGGCACAATCTCTGGTCGACATCTCTGAGGGGCACAATCTCTGATTGACATCTCTGAGGGGCACAATCTCTACTCGACATCTCTGAGGGACACAACCTCTACTCGAAATCTCTGAGGGATACAACCTCTACTCGACATCTCTGAGGGACACAATCTCTACTCAACATCTCTGAGGGACACAACCTCTACTCGACATCTCTGAGGGACACAATCTCTGGTCGGGATCGCTGAGGGACACAATTTCTACTCGACATCTCTGAGGGACACAATCTCTACTCGACATCTCTGAGGGAGTCAATCTCTGGTCGACATCTCTGAGGGACATAATCTCTACTCGACATCTCTGAGGGACACAACCTCTACTCGACATCTCTGAGGGACACAATCTCTACTCGACATCTCTGAGGAACACAATCTCTGGTCGACTTCTCTGAGGGACACAATCTCTACTCGACATCTCTGAGGGACACAATCTCTGGTTGACATCGCTGAGGGACACAATCTCTGATTGACATCTCTGAGGGACACAATCTCTGGTCTGGATCTCTGAGGGATGAATCTCTACTCGACATCTCTGAGGGACACAATCTCTACTCGACATCTCCGAGGGACACAATCTCTACTCGACATCTCTGAGGCACACAATCTCTACTCGACCTCTCTGAGGGACACAGTCTCTACTCGACATCTCCGAGGGACACAATCTCTACTCGACATCTCTGAGGGACACAATCTCTACTCGACATCTCTGAGGGACACAATCTCTACTCGACATCTCTGAGGGACACAATCTCTGAGGGACACAATCTCTACTCGACATCTCTGAGGGACACAATCTCCGAGGGACATCTCTGAGGGACACAATCTCTACTCGACATCTCTGAGGGACACAATCTCTTCTCGACATCTCTGAGGGACACAATCTCTGGTCGACATCTCTGAGTGACACAATCTCTACTCGACATCTCTGAGGGACACAATCTCTACTCGACATCTCTGAGGGACACAATCTCTACTCGACATCTCTGAGGGACACAATCTCTACTCGACATCTCTGAGGGACACAATCTCTACTCGACATCTCTGAGGGACACAATCTCTGAGGGACATCTCTGAGGGACACAATCTCTGGTCGACATCTCTGAGGGACACAATCTCTACTCGACATCTCTTAGGGACACAATCTCTGGTCGACATCTCTGAGGGACACAATCTCTACTCGACATCTCTGAGGGACACAATCTCTACTCGACATCTCTGAGGGACACAATCTCTACTCGATATCTCTGAGGGACACAATCTCTACTCGACATCTCTGAGGGACACAATCTCTACTCGACATCTCTGAGGGACACAATCTCCGAGGGACATCTCTGAGGGACACAATCTATGGCCGACATCTCTGAGGGACACAATCTCTACTCGACATCTCTGAGGGACACAATCTCTGCTCGACATCTCTGAGGGACACAATCTCTACTCGACATCTCTGAGGGACACAATCTCTACTCGACATCTCTGAGGGACACAATCTCTACTCGACATCTCTGAGGGACACAATCTCTGAGGGACATCTCTGAGGGACACAATCTCTGGTCGACATCTCTGAGGGACACAATCTCTGGTGGACATCTCTGAGGGACACAATCTCTGGTCGACATCTCTGAGGGACACAATCTCTACTCGATATCTCTGAGGGACACAATCTCTACTCGACATCTCTGAGGGACACAACCTCTACTCGACATCTCTGAGGGATACAACCTCTACTCGACATCTCTGAGGGACACAATCTCTACTCAACATCTCTGAGGGACACAACCTCTACTCGACATCTCTGAGGGACACAATCTCTGGTCGGGATCGCTGAGGGACACAATCTCTACTCGACATCTCTGAGGGACACAATCTCTACTCGACATCTCTGAGGGAGTCAATCTCTGGTCGACATCTCTGAGGGACACAATCTCTACTCGACATCTCTGAGGGACACAACCTCTACTCGACATCTCTGAGGGACACAATCTCTACTCGACATCTCTGAGGAACACAATCTCTGGTCGACATCTCTGAGGGACACAATCTCTACTCGACATCTCTGAGGGACACAATCTCTGGTTGACATCGCTGAGGGACACAATCTCTGAGGGACATCTCTGAGGGACACAATCTCTGGTCTGGATCTCTGAGGGTTGAATCTCTACTCGACATCTCTGAGGGACACAATCTCTACTCGACCTCTCTGAGGGACACAATCTCTACTCGACATCTCCGAGGGACACAATCTCTACTCGACATCTCTGAGGGACACAATCTCTACTCGACCTCTCTGAGGGACACAATCTCTACTCGACATCTCTGAGGGACACAATCTCTACTCGACATCTCTGAGGGACACAATCTCTGAGGGACACAATCTCTAAGAGACACAATCTCTACTCGACATCTCTGAGGGACACAATCTCTACTCGACATCTCTGAGGGACACAATCTCTGAGGGACATCTCTGAGGGACACAATCTCTGGTCGACATCTCTGAGGGACACAATCTCTATTCGACATCTCTGAGGGACACAATCTCTGGTCGACATCTCTGAGGGACACAATCTCTGAGGGACATATCTGAGGGACACAATCTCTGGTCGACATCTCTGAGGGACACAATCTCTGGTGGACATCTCTGAGGGACACAATCTCTGGTCGACATCTCTGAGGGACACAATCTCTACTCGATATCTCTGAGGAACACAATCTCTGGTCGGGATCTCTGAGGGACACAATCTCTACTCGATATCTCTGAGGGACACAACCTCTGATTGACATCTCTGAGGGGCACAATCTCTGGTCGACATCTCTGAGGGGCACAATCTCTGATTGACATCTCTTAGGGGCACAATCTCTACTCGACATCTCTGAGGGACACAATCTCTACTCGACATTTCTGAGGGACACAACCTCTACTCGACATCTCTTAGGGACACAACCTCTACTCGACATCTCTGAGGGACACAATCTCTGAGGGACACAATCTCTACTCGACATCTCTGAGGGACACAATCTCTACTCGACATCTCTGAGGGACACAATCTCTACTCTATATCTCTGAGAGACACAATCTCTGAGGGACACAATCTCTACTCGACATCTCTGAGGGACACAATCTCCGAGGGACATCTCTGAGGGACACAATCTCTACTCAACATCTCTGAGGGACACAATCTCTTCTCGACATCTCTGAGGGACACAATCTCTGGTCGACTTCTCTGAGGGACACAATCTCTACTCGACATCTCTGAGGGACACAATCTCTACTCGACATCTCTGAGGGACACAATCTCTACTCGACATCTCTGAGGGACACAATCTCTACTCGACATCTCTGAGGGACACAATCTCTACTCGACATCTCTGAGGGACACAATCTCTGAGGGACATCTCTGAGGGACACAATCTCTGGTCGACATCTCTGAGGGACACAATCTCTACTCGACATCTCTGAGGGACACAATCTCTGGTCGACATCTCTGATGGACACAATCTCTACTCGAAATCTCTGAGGGATACAACCTCTACTCGACATCTCTGAGGGACACAATCTCTACTCAACATCTCTGAGGGACACAACCTCTACTCTACATCTCTGAGGGACACAATCTCTGGTCGGGATCGCTGAGGGACACAATTTCTACTCGACATCTCTGAGGGACACAATCTCTACTCGACATCTCTGAGGGAGTCAATCTCTGGTCGACATCTCTGAGGGACATAATCTCTACTCGACATCTCTGAGGGACACAACCTCTACTCGACATCTCTGAGGGACACAATCTCTACTCGACATCTCTGAGGAACACAATCTCTGGTCGACTTCTCTGAGGGACACAATCTCTACTCGACATCTCTGAGGGACACAATCTCTGGTTGACATCGCTGAGGGACACAATCTCTGATTGACATCTCTGAGGGACACAATCTCTGGTCTGGATCTCTGAGGGATGAATCTCTACTCGACATCTCTGAGGGACACAATCTCTACTCGACATCTCCGAGGGACACAATCTCTACTCGACATCTCTGAGGCACACAATCTCTACTCGACCTCTCTGAGGGACACAGTCTCTACTCGACATCTCCGAGGGACACAATCTCTACTCGACATCTCTGAGGGACACAATCTCTACTCGACATCTCTGAGGGACACAATCTCTACTCGACATCTCTGAGGGACACAATCTCTGAGGGACACAATCTCTACTCGACATCTCTGAGGGACACAATCTCCGAGGGACATCTCTGAGGGACACAATCTCTACTCGACATCTCTGAGGGACACAATCTCTTCTCGACATCTCTGAGGGACACAATCTCTGGTCGACATCTCTGAGTGACACAATCTCTACTCGACATCTCTGAGGGACACAATCTCTACTCGACATCTCTGAGGGACACAATCTCTACTCGACATCTCTGAGGGACACAATCTCTACTCGACATCTCTGAGGGACACAATCTCTACTCGACATCTCTGAGGGACACAATCTCTGAGGGACATCTCTGAGGGACACAATCTCTGGTCGACATCTCTGAGGGACACAATCTCTACTCGACATCTCTTAGGGACACAATCTCTGGTCGACATCTCTGAGGGACACAATCTCTACTCGACATCTCTGAGGGACACAATCTCTACTCGACATCTCTGAGGGACACAATCTCTACTCGATATCTCTGAGGGACACAATCTCTACTCGACATCTCTGAGGGACACAATCTCTACTCGACATCTCTGAGGGACACAATCTCCGAGGGACATCTCTGAGGGACACAATCTATGGCCGACATCTCTGAGGGACACAATCTCTACTCGACATCTCTGAGGGACACAATCTCTGCTCGACATCTCTGAGGGACACAATCTCTACTCGACATCTCTGAGGGACACAATCTCTACTCGACATCTCTGAGGGACACAATCTCTACTCGACATCTCTGAGGGACACAATCTCTGAGGGACATCTCTGAGGGACACAATCTCTGGTCGACATCTCTGAGGGACACAATCTCTGGTGGACATCTCTGAGGGACACAATCTCTGGTCGACATCTCTGAGGGACACAATCTCTACTCGATATCTCTGAGGGACACAATCTCTACTCGACATCTCTGAGGGACACAACCTCTACTCGACATCTCTGAGGGATACAACCTCTACTCGACATCTCTGAGGGACACAATCTCTACTCAACATCTCTGAGGGACACAACCTCTACTCGACATCTCTGAGGGACACAATCTCTGGTCGGGATCGCTGAGGGACACAATCTCTACTCGACATCTCTGAGGGACACAATCTCTACTCGACATCTCTGAGGGAGTCAATCTCTGGTCGACATCTCTGAGGGACACAATCTCTACTCGACATCTCTGAGGGACACAACCTCTACTCGACATCTCTGAGGGACACAATCTCTACTCGACATCTCTGAGGAACACAATCTCTGGTCGACATCTCTGAGGGACACAATCTCTACTCGACATCTCTGAGGGACACAATCTCTGGTTGACATCGCTGAGGGACACAATCTCTGATTGACATCTCTGAGGGACACAATCTCTGGTCTGGATCTCTGAGGGTTGAATCTCTACTCGACATCTCTGAGGGACACAATCTCTACTCGACCTCTCTGAGGGACACAATCTCTACTCGACATCTCCGAGGGACACAATCTCTACTCGACATCTCTGAGGGACACAATCTCTACTCGACCTCTCTGAGGGACACAATCTCTACTCGACATCTCTGAGGGACACAATCTCTACTCGACATCTCTGAGGGACACAATCTCTGAGGGACACAATCTCTAAGAGACACAATCTCTACTCGACATCTCTGAGGGACACAATCTCTACTCGACATCTCTGAGGGACACAATCTCTGAGGGACATCTCTGAGGGACACAATCTCTGGTCGACATCTCTGAGGGACACAATCTCTATTCGACATCTCTGAGGGACACAATCTCTGGTCGACATCTCTGAGGGACACAATCTCTACTCGACATCTCTGAGGGACACAATCTCTGGTCGACATCTCTGAGGGACACAATCTCTACTCGACATCTCTGAGGAACACAATCTCTACTCGACATCTCTGAGGGACACAATCTCTACTCGACATCTTTGAGGGACACAATCTCTGAGGGACATCTCTGAGGGACACAATCTCTGGTCGACATCTCTGAGGGACACAATCTCTTTTCGACATCTCTGAGGGACACAATCTCTGGTCGACATCTCTGAGGGACACAATCTCTACTCGACATCTCTGAGGGACACAATCTCTACTCGACATCTCTGAGGGACACAATCTCTACTCGACATCTCTAAGGGACACAATCTCTGAGGGACATATCTGAGGGACACAATCTCTGGTCGACATCTCTGAGGGACACAATCTCTGGTGGACATCTCTGAGGGACACAATCTCTGGTCGACATCTCTGAGGGACACAATCTCTACTCGATATCTCTGAGGAACACAATCTCTGGTCGGGATCTCTGAGGGACACAATCTCTACTCGATATCTCTGAGGGACACAACCTCTGATTGACATCTCTGAGGGGCACAATCTCTGGTCGACATCTCTGAGGGGCACAATCTCTGATTGACATCTCTTAGGGGCACAATCTCTACTCGACATCTCTGAGGGACACAATCTCTACTCGACATTTCTGAGGGACACAACCTCTACTCGACATCTCTTAGGGACACAACCTCTACTCGACATCTCTGAGGGACACAATCTCTGAGGGACACAATCTCTACTCGACATCTCTGAGGGACACAATCTCTACTCGACATCTCTGAGGGACACAATCTCTACTCTATATCTCTGAGAGACACAATCTCTGAGGGACACAATCTCTACTCGACATCTCTGAGGGACACAATCTCCGAGGGACATCTCTGAGGGACACAATCTCTACTCAACATCTCTGAGGGACACAATCTCTTCTCGACATCTCTGAGGGACACAATCTCTGGTCGACTTCTCTGAGGGACACAATCTCTACTCGACATCTCTGAGGGACACAATCTCTACTCGACATCTCTGAGGGACACAATCTCTACTCGACATCTCTGAGGGACACAATCTCTACTCGACATCTCTGAGGGACACAATCTCTACTCGACATCTCTGAGGGACACAATCTCTGAGGGACATCTCTGAGGGACACAATCTCTGGTCGACATCTCTGAGGGACACAATCTCTACTCGACATCTCTGAGGGACACAATCTCTGGTCGACATCTCTGATGGACACAATCTCTACTCGACATCTCTGAGGGACACAATCTCTGGTCGACATCTCTGAGGGACACAATCTCTACTCGACATCTCTGAGGGACACAATCTCTACTCGACATCTCTGAGGGACACAATCTCTACTCGACATCTCTGAGGGACACAATCTCTACTCGACATCTCTGAGGGACACAATCTCTACTCGACATCTCTGAGGGACACAATCTCTGAGGGACACAATCTCTGGTCGACATCTCTGAGGGACACAATCTCTACTCGACATCTCTGAGGGACACAATCTCTACTCGACATCTCTGAGGGACACAATCTCTACTCGACATCTCTGAGGGACACAATCTCTGAGGGACATCTCTGAGGGACACAATCTCTGGTCGACATCTCTGAGGGACACAATCTCTGGTGGACATCTCTGAGGGACACAATCTCTGGTCGACATCTCTGAGGGACACAATCTCTACTCGATATCTCTGAGGGACACAATCTCTGGTCGGGATCTCTGAGGGACACAATCTCTACTCGACATCTCTGAGGGACACAACCTCTGATTGACATCTCTGAGGGGCACATTCTCTGGTCGACATCTCTGAGGGGCACAATCTCTGATTGACATCTCTGAGGGGCACAATCTCTACTCGACATCTCTGAGGGACACAATCTCTACTCGACATCTCTGAGGGACACAACCTCTACTCGATATCTCTGAGGGACACAACCTCTACTCGACATCTCTGAGGGACACAATCTCTACTCAACATCTCTGAGGGACACAACCTCTACTCGACATCTCTGAGGGACACAATCTCTGGTCGGGATCGCTGAGGGACACAATCTCTACTCGACATCTCTGAGGGACACAATCTCTACTCGACATCTCTGAGGGAGTTAATCTCTGGTCGACATCTCTGAGGGACACAATCTCTACTCGACATCTCTGAGGGACACAACCTCTACTCGACATCTCTGAGGGACACAATCTCTACTCGACATCTCTGAGGAACACAATCTCTGGTCGACATCTCTGAGGGACACAATCTCTACTCGACATCTCTGAGGGACACAATCTCTGGTTGACATCGCTGAGGGACACAATCTCTGATTGACATCTCTGAGGGACACAATCTCTGGTCTGGATCTCTGAGGGATGAATCTCTACTCGACATCTCTGAGGGACACAATCTCTACTCGACCTCTCTGAGGGACACAATCTCTACTCGACATCTCCGAGGGACACAATCTCTACTCGACATCTCTGAGGGACACAATCTCTACTCGACCTCTCTGAGGGACACAATCTCTATTGTGTCCATCTCCGAGGGACACAATCTCTAATCGACATCTCTGAGGGACACAATCTCTGAGGGACACAATCTCTACTCGACATCTCTGAGGGACACAATCTCTACTCGACATCTCTGAGGGACACAATCTCTACTCGACATCTCTGAGGGACACAATCTCTGAGGGACACAATCTCTACTCGACATCTCTGAGGGACACAATCTCCGAGGGACATCTCTGAGGGACACAATCTCTACTCGACATCTCTGAGGGACACAATCTCTTCTCGACATCTCTGAGGGACACAATCTCTGGTCGACATCTCTGAGGGACACAATCTCTACTCGACATCTCTGAGGGACACAATCTCTGAGGGACACAATCTCTACTCGACATCTCTGAGGGACACAATCTCTACTCGACATCTCTGAGGGACACAATCTCTACTCGACATCTCTGAGGGACACAATCTCTGAGGGACACAATCTCTACTCGACATCTCTGAGGGACACAATCTCTGAGGGACATCTCTGAGGGACACAATCTCTACTCGACATCTCTGAGGGACACAATCTCTGAGGGACACAATCTCTACTCGACATCTCTGAGGGACACAATCTCTACTCGACATCTCTGAGGGACACAATCTCTACTCGACATCTCTGAGGGACACAATCTCTGAGGGACACAATCTCTACTCGACATCTCTGAGGGACACAATCTCTGAGGGACATCTCTGAGGGACACAATCTCTACTCGACATCTCTGAGGGACACAATCCTTTCTCGACATCTCTAAGGGACACAATCTCTGGTCGACATCTCTGAGGGACACAATCTCTGGGAGGTTGGGAGGTTTTGGAGTGGGTAGAGTTGGAAGGTCTGGGAGGGGGTAGAGTTGGAAGGTCTGGGAGGGGGGGGGGGGGAGGGTAGAGTTGGAAGGTCTGGGAGGGGGTAGAGTTGGAAGGTCTGGGAGGGGGTAGAGTTGGAAGGTCGAGGGGGGGGGGGGGAGGGTAGAGTTGGAATATCTGGGAGGGGGTAGAGTTGGAAGGTCTGGGAGGGGATAGAGTTGGAAGGTCTGGGAGGGGGGGGGGAGGGTAGAGTTGGAAGATCTGGGAGGGGGTAGAGTTGGAACGTCTGGGAGGGGGTAGAGTTGTAAGATCTGGAAGGGGGTAGAGTTGTAAGATCTGGGACGGGGTAGAGTTGGAAGGTCTTGGAGGGGGTAGAGTTTGAAGGGCTGTGGGGGTGGGGTAGAGTTGGAAGAGCTGAGCGGGGGAACTGGAAGGGCTGGGCGGGGGCTGGACGAAACCCTAGTCTATGAGATGGCTGAGCTTGGGTAATCAAGAATCCTGTGGACCACCATAGCTATCATGTGGACCACCCCAGCTATCCCGTTGACCACCCAAACTATCATGTGTACCACCCCAGCTATTCCGTTGACACCCCCCCCCCCAACTATCATGTGGACCACCCCAGCTATCCCGTTGACCACCCCAACTGTCCCGTTGACCACCCCAACTATCCCGTTGACCACCCCAGCTATCATGAGGGCCACCCCAGCTATCATGTGAAACACACCAGCTATCCCGTGGACCACTCCTGCTATCCCGGTGACAACCCCAGCTATCCCGTGGACCACCACAGCTATGCCGTGGCGCCTTCCCCGACGACCTCTGCTGGCGTTGGTATTCACAAGCTAACAAAGATCTGGCGTGAACTAGAGACAAAACAAAGAGCTGGCGTGAACTAGAGACAAAACAAAGAGCTGGCGTGGACTAGAGACAAAACAAATAGCTGGCGTGAACTAGAGACAAAACAAAGAGCTGGCGTGAACTAGAGACAAAACAAAGAGCTGGCGTGAACTAGAGACAAAACAAAGAGCTGGCGTGAACTAGAGACCTAACAAAGAGCTGGCGTGAACTAGAGACAAAACAAAGAGCTGGCGTGAACTAGAGACAAAACAAAACGCTGGCGTGAACTAGAGACAAAACAAAGAGCTGGCGTGAACTAGAGACAAAACAAAGAGCTGGCGTGAACTAGAGACCTAACAAAGAGCTGGCGTGAACTAGAGACAAAACAAAGAGCTGGCGTGAACTAGAGACAAAACAAAACGCTGGCGTGAACTAGAGACAAAACAAAGAGCTGGCGTGAACTAGAGACAAAACAAAGAGCTGGCGTGAACTAGAGACAAAACAAAGAGCTGGCGTGAACTAGAGACAAAACAAAGAGCTGGCGTGAACTAGAGACAAAACAGAGAGCTGGCGGGAACTAGAGACAAAACAAAGAGCTGGCGGGAACTAGAGACAAAACAAAGAGCTGGCGTGAACTAGAGACAAAACAGAGAGCTGGCGGGAACTAGAGACAAAACAAAGAGCTGGCGTGAACTAGAGACAAAACAGAGAGCTGGCGTGAACTAGAGACAAAACAAAGAGCTGGCGTGAACTAGAGACAAAACAGAGAGCTGGCGTGAACTAGAGACAAAACAAAGAGCTGGCGTGAACTAGAGAAAAAACAAAGAATTGCACCAGCGGCATGGACGGACTAGAGCCATTGGTCAGCCACAAAACGCAGGAGATTTGTTCTCATAACAGAAGATCACCATCTCCGTCGTCCGTCGGTTTTGCTGTCTCTAGATCTTGTTGTGTCCAACCAGTGGTAGGTGAGACCGACGCACGAGTCGGCAGACCCGACAGTGTCAGATCAGCAATGTCCGAGCTCGAAATTTTTGGTAGGAGCACACGTCCACATCGGTCCATGCCAGTTGTTGGTCCCTCAACACGCCCACATCGGTCCATGCCAGTTGTTGGTCCCTCAACACGCCCACATCGGTCCATGCCAGTTGTTGGTCCCTCAACACGCCCACATCGGTCCATGCCATTTGTTGAAAGTGTCCCTTAACAGTCTCACTTCCTCCCTCCCGGTGGTCTAGGGAGGGAGGGAGGGAAGGGAACGGCAAGGATCAACAGTCACATCCTCCCTCCCGGTGGTCTAGACAGGGAGGGAGGGGAGGGCAAGGATCAACAGTCTCACTTCCTCCCTCCCGGTGGTCTATGGAGGGGTAAGCAAGGCCCAGCAGTCTCACATCCTCCCTCCCGGTGGTCTATGGAGGGAGGGGGAGGCAAGGATCAACAGTCTCACATCCTCCCTCCCGGTGGTCTATAGAGGGAGGGGGAGGCAAGGATCAACAGTCTCACATCCTCCCTCCCGGTGGTCTATAGAGGGAGGGGGAGGCAAGGATCAACAGTCTCACATCCTCCCTCCCGGTGGTCTATAGAGGGAGGGGGAGGCAAGGATCAACAGTCTCACATCCTCCCTCCCGGTGGTCTATGGAGGGGTAAGCAAGGCCCAGCAGTCTCACATCCTCCCTCCCGGTGGTCTATGGAGGGAGGGGGAGGCAAGGATCAACAGTCTCACATCCTTCCTCCCGGTGGTCTATGGAGGAGGAAGGCAAGCTTCTGACCGGGCTGAAAATGTCCCGTACGTAAACACAATTGCCAATAAAACACTACATAGAAATAAATTCAGTATCAAGCTGGGTGAACGGGGTTCAATTAAAATGTAGTGTTGGACCCTATGCTCCGCTGAATGCAACGACAGGGTAAATATAAATACAGGATTAGTAGAGAAACAAGGAGCCAGCACAAAGCCATGACAGCATGATCATTGGTTGAGGACATGAACGTTCATACAGTTATAGTAGTTCCTTTTCTAAGTCCACGTTCACCAGATTTTTAGATGACGTCATCATTATATCAGAAATACTCCAAAATAATGTCCAGTTCAGAAATAAGACATACCAAAATAATGTCTACTTCAGAAATAAGACATACCAAAATAATGTCCACTTCAGAAATAAGACATACCAAAATAATGTCCACTTCAGAATTAAGACATACCAAAATAATGTCCACTTCAGAAATAAGACATACCAAAATAATGTACACTTCAGAAATAAGACATACCAAAATAATGTAAACTTCAGAAATAAGACATACCAAAATAAAGTCCACTTCAGAAATAAGACATACCAAAATAAAGTCCACTTCAGAAATAAGACATACCAAATGGAGTCCTTTTCGGGAACAAGTTCCTGAGCAGCACATAAGCTGCAGTGGCCAGCGACCCATAGCTTACTGCTTGCATCAGGGCCAGCGACCCATAGCTGACTGCTTGCATCAGGGCCAGCGACCCAGAGCTGACTGCTAGCGTCAGGGCCAGCGACCCATAGCGGGCTGCTAGCGTCAGGGCCAGCGACCCATAGCTGACTGCTAGCGTCAGGGCCAGCGACCCATAGCTGACTGCTAGCATCAAGTGCCCATGAACCAGAGCTGCCAAGACCCTTCTACCCCTCCATGCGGTGATCCTAGATAACAGACTGCAACAGACTGGCTAATGAGAAGGGATCGAAGAGGGAAGGCAACCCGGTACCCACAAATGCCTGCTAAAATCGGATGTGTTGGACCGAAAGGTGCATATATCGCAGTCAATCTGTACGCTACAGCAACACGCATTCCGTATTCAAGACAACATTCTGTTACTGACAAAGCCCTTTTCAGGACCTAGTAGCGGGAGATTGAGAGGAAACGAAGAAAAAGACAAAAAAGCAGAAGAAAGTGTCCTCTTCAGAAGAAAGTGTCCTCTTCAGAAGAAAGTGTCCTCTTTAGATGAAAGGCATGCCAAAATGGTGCCCACTTCAGATGAAAGACAAGTCCATGCATACCATTTTTAGGCAAAAAACTACAAATTACATTTTCAGCTAATGTTATTAAAAAGTGGAAACCCGAGACATGTTCGCACAGGATGGAGCACTACTGCTGTTCAACCGCTCGTCATCTTCAGGACGATTAACTTCACTGAGCTGTGTTTGTGTCTCTCATAGTACTGTATCATTGAGCTGTGTTTGTGTCTCTGCCAGTACTGTATCATTGAGCTGTGTTTGTGTCTCTGCCAGTACTGTATCATTGAGCTGTGTTTGTGTCTCTGCCAGTACTGTATCATTGAGCTGTGTTTGTGTCTCTCATAGTACTGTATCACTGAGCTGTGTTTGTGTCTCTGCCAGTACTGTATCATTGAGCTGTGTTTGTGTCTCTCATAGTACTGTATCACTGAGCTGTGTTTGTGTCTCTGCCAGTACTGTATCATTGAGCTGTGTTTGTGTCTCTGCCAGTACTGTATCATTGAGCTGTGTTTGTGTCTCTCATAGTACTGTATCACTGAGCTGTGTTTGTGTCTCTGCCAGTACTGTATCATTGAGCTGTGTTTGTGTCTCTGCCAGTACTGTATCATTGAGCTGTATTTGTGTATCTCCCAGTATTGTATCATTGAGCTGTGTTTGTGTATCTCCCAGTATTGTATCATTGAGCTGTGTTTGTGTCTCTCCTAGTGCTGTATCATTGAGCTGTGTTTGTGTATCTCCCAGTATTGTATCATTGAGCTGTGTTTGTGTATCTCCCAGTATTGTATCATTGAGCTGTGTTTGTGTATGTCCCAGTATTGTATCAATGAGCTGTGTTTGTGTCTCTCCTAGTACTGTATCATTTCCTGCAGTCCATGGAATCCGCAGCCTTCTTCCGTAAAACCACAACCTCCGCTGCTTCCAAAGATCTTCGTTGTTTAACAGACACTAGTAGTTGAGACAAGTAGTTGTGGAAGCTTTGAATGAGGTCCACCAGACCACGACCAGAGCTACATTCTCCTACAATCGTCTGACGACCTGTGATTCACTAAAACTTTGAACACGGATTGAAATAGCCGACATTTTTGTTATTAAATCTGAGCAGCTGTACGAATTTACATTATATTTCGCCGTTAATAATCATACACAAGGACTCTCGCAATAACCACTGGAAGCAACCCAGTCCCTCACCACCCCCCCCCCCCCCCCCCAAATCCATCCAAGAACATGTTCTGCACTAATAACCTGCCCGAAGATCTTGATCCAAAGAATTTCTCCATGAAAATTCTCCATAATATCTGTCCCCAAGAAATAACCCCCCCCCCCCTCCCCTAAGAACCTTCCGCAGGAGACATTGCCTCTAAGTACCTCCCTCCCCCCAAAACAAAAGATATACCAACCTCCCCCCCCCTCCCACCCAAGAACCTGCCAACCCCCTACTATTTGACCCAAGCACTGCCCCCTACTTCCCGACCCAATAACCCGCCCCCTACTCCCTGACCCAAGAACACGCCCCCTACTCCCTGACCCAAGAACACGCCCCCTACTCCCCTACCCAAGAACACGCCCCCTACTCCCCTACCCAAGAACCCCCCCCCCTTGCTCCCCGACCCAACAATCCGCCCCTCCCCCTACTCCCCGACCAAATAACCCGCTCCCTCCCCCCCCCCATTCCCCAGAACTCCCCCCCCCCCCCTGGGAACAATGCCCATCCTGACGTGTCCGCCCATCAATTCATCTCACGTGCACAGAAAATAAAATGACAATCAAATCTCGTCATTTCTCGTTGGAACGTGAAATCTGTGGAAGGGACGAGATGATGTCAAAAACACGGAGAATCCATTGAAAAAATTCTTGTTCAAAGAGAGAAAGAGCAAATGTGACCAGAGGAGAGAGAGAGAGAGAGAGAGAGAGAGAGAGAGAGAGATAGAGAGAGGAAGAGGGAGAGAGACGGAAGCTCCCTTCCCAGTGGATTGAAGGGATAGAAAGTTAGTTGAGTCAACGTCTGCGCAGATAACAGATGAAGTCGGGTTACCATGACCAGTGTGGTTCTGGGTCGTACTCCGGGTGGTTGGGGTGTGGGTCGTCCGGCTGTACACGCCATCATCGGCAGACGGATACAGAATGAGGGGTAGGAGCGTGGAGAGGAGGCGGCGAAGACCCAACCTTCTCCCCACACAATCTCCCTTACAATCTCCCTCACAGCCTCTCTTCTCCTTAGTCAAAGAGTTCTCGACACTCAGAGTTGAACTGTTAATGTCAAAAACTGCGGAAACGGAAGTGGACATCAGGGCAGGAAGTAGCTTTCGTTGACAGTGTCACAAGCAATCGGCGGAGTTGGTGCACCCACTTCATCCTTTGGAAGGTCACCACATCCCGTGGGAGGTCACTTCATCCCTAGGGAGGGCACTTCATCTCTATGGAGGTCACTTAATCTCTTGGGAGGTCACTTTATCTCTTGAGAGGTGACGTAAACCCTTGGGAGGTCACTTCATCTCTTTGGAAGTCACTTCATCTCTTGGGAAGTCACTTCATCCCATGGAAGCTGACGATCCATTGGCTCAGTACCATGAGAGGAACTCAGGGATTCCTTACTGGCAAATGAAAGAGGAATAAAAACACAACCTCAATGAAGTTGGGGTGGGGGGGTCGGAAAGGGGGCGGGGGGGAATAAAACACTGAATCTCAATGAGGAAAGGGGGAATAAAACACTGAATCTAAATGAGGGAAGGGAAAAAACACTGAATCTCAATGAGGGAAGGGGAATAAAACACTGAATCTAAATGAGGGAAGGGAGAATAAAACACTAAATCTCAATGACGGAAGGAGCTTGCCGGGAATAACCTTTGAAGACGGAAATGAATTCCTTCCTAATAATGTTCTACGTAAGGCTGAAAGATGGCATCACCTCCACCTAGAAGACACAACATATTCATCCAGTCAGATGTCAAGATTGAGAGACCAAGATACAGACCAGTACCTGAGGTGTAGCGGTCAGCGACCCAGAGCAGTACCTGAGCTGCAGCGGTCAGCGACCCAGACCAGTACCTGAGGTGTAGCGGTCAGCGACCCAGAGCAGTACCTGAGCTGCAGCGGTCAGCGACCCAGACCAGTACCTGAGGTGTAGCGGTCAGCGACCCAGACCAGTACCTGAGGTGTAGCGGTCAGCGACCCAGACCAGTACCTGAGGTGTAGCGGTCAGCGACCCAGACCAGTACCTGAGGTGTAGCGGTCAGCGACCCAGAGCAGTACCTGAGGTGCAGCGGTCAGCGACCCAGAGCAGTACCTGAGCTGCAGCGGTCAGCGACCCAGAGCAGTACCTGAATTGCAGCGGTCAGCGACCCAGAGCAGTACCTGAGCTGCAGCGGTCAGCGACCCAGAGCAGTACCTGAGCTGCAGCGGTCAGCGACCCAGAGAAGTACCTGAGCTGCAGCGGTCAGCGACCTAGAGCAGTACCTGAGCTGTAGCGGTCAGTGACCTAGAGCAGTACCTGAGCTGCAGCGGTCAGCGACCCAGAGCAGTACCTCAGCTGCAGCGGTCAGCGACCCAGAGCAGTACCTGAGCTGCAGCGGTCAGCGACCCAGAGCAGTACCTGAGCTGCAGCGGTCAGCGATTCAGAGCAGTACCTGAGCTGCAGTGGTCAGCGACCCAGAGCGTACCTGAGCTGCAGCGGACAGTGACCCAGAGCAGTACCAGAGCCGTAACGGCAGTCAGTGACCCACAGCAGTACCTGAGCTGTAGCGGTTAAAGACTCTAAGCTGACCGCTAGCGTCAGGGCCTGTGAACCAGAGCTGCCACCGCTGTGCGGTGATCCTAGATCACCGGCAGCAACAGACCAGACTGGCTAAGGAGAATGGACCGCAGATGAAAGGCTAACTCGCTACCAAAAAAAAAAATATATATATATTGTCTGATTCTAGTGTTCGCTTGATCGTCAGGTGTGTAAGTGACGTCTGGACATCGCCTTTGTGTGCGCTTGGTCAGCAGGTGTGTAAGTGGCGTCTGGACATCGCCTTGGTGTGCGCTTGGTCGTCAGGTGTAAGTGACGTCTGGACATCGCCTTGGTGTGCGCTTGGTCGTCAGGTGTATAAGTGGCGTCTGGACATCG
Organism: Ariolimax columbianus; assembly: GCA_036924085.1. Lineage (NCBI taxonomy): Eukaryota > Metazoa > Mollusca > Gastropoda > Stylommatophora > Arionidae > Ariolimax > Ariolimax columbianus. The sequence continues at coordinate 72,090,859 of JAVGWX010000017.1, forward strand.
CCTTGGTGTGCGCTTGGTCATCAGGTGTGTAAGTGACGTCTGGACATCGCCTTGGTGTGCGCTTGGTCGTCAGGTGTATTAGTGACGTCTGGACATCGCCTTGGTGTGCGCTTGGTCGTCAGGTGTATAAGTGACGTCTGGACATCGCCTTGGTGTGCGCTTGGTCGTCAGGTGTATAAGTGACGTCTGGACATCGCCTTGGTGTGCGCTTGGTCGTCAGGTGTGTAAATGACGTCTGGACATCGCCTTGGTGTGCGCTTGGTCGTCAGGTGTGTAAGTGACGTCTGGACATCGCCTTGGTTTGCGCTTGGTCGTCAGGTGTGTAAGTGACGTCTGGACATCTCCTTGGTGTGCGCTTGGTCGTCAGGTGTGTGGTGTGCGTTTGGTCGTCAGGTGTGTAAGTGACGTCTGGACATCGCCGTGGTGTGCGCTTGGTCGGCAGATGTGTAAGTGACATTTGGACATCGCGTTGGTGTGCGCTTGGTCGTCAGGTGTGTAAGTGACGTCTGGACATCGCATTAGTGAGCGCTTGGTCGTCAGGTGTGTAAGTGACGTCTGGACATCGCCTTTGTGTGCGCTTGTTTGGCAGGTGTGTAAGTGACGTCTGGACATCGCCTTGGTGTGCGCGTGGTCGTCAGGTGTGTAAGTGACGTCTGGACATCGTCTTGGTGTGCGCTTGGTTGTCAGGTGTGTAAGTGACGTCTGGACATCGCCGTGGTGTGCGCTTGGTCGGCAGGTGTGTAAGTGACGTCTGGACATCGCCTTGGTTTTCGCTTGGTCGTCAGGTGTGTAAGTGACGTCTGGACATCGCCTTGGTGTGCGCTTGGTCGTCATGTGTGTAAGTGACGTCTGGGCATCGCATTGGTGTGCGCGTGCGCTTGGTCGTCAGGTGTGTAAGTGGCGTCTGGACATCGCTTTGGTGTGCGCGTGGTCGTCAGGTGTGTAAGTGACGTCTGGACATCGCATTGGTGTGCGCTTGGTCGTCAGGTGTGTAAGTGATGTCTGGACATCGCCTTGGAATGCGATTCGTAGAAGGTAGAATTGACTGCATCGAAAATTCCGTCAATCCATATTTTGCGGGATCGGCCCCTACCTCTGGTACCGCTGCGTTTAAGTAACAGAGTCATATGTGAGACGCTGCTGTGTTGCTGTCGCGATATTTGGCCAAACCACTGACTCTGCTGCTTTCTAATGACGCCGACTTTGTGCCCATCTGTTTTCTGATCTCATCGTGTCTATAATTTGTCCCATCTTCTCACATTTAGCATTCGTCCCAGGCATTTCATGTCTGTTGTTCCTATTTTTATCTTATCTGTTGCTGTCAGTGTCCATGTTTTACACCGGTAGCATAGTATAGGCATGACAATTGTGTTGAACAGGGCTGTTTTTTGTGCCAATCTTGACGTGCTTGTTCTTCAGTTTTGTTGACATCTGGTCAATGATTTGGTTTGCCTTGGTGCATCTGTGATCGATTTCTTCGATTTCTTGAATTCTTCCATTCGATGATACTAAGCTTCCTAAATATTGGACATCTTTCACCTGCTTGAGTTGTAGCTGTTCTATGTAGATCTTAGCGGCTGTTGCTGTTCTATGTAGATCTTAGCGGCTGTTGCTGTTCTATGTAGATCTTAGCGGCTGTTAATGTTCTATGTAGATCTTAGCGGCTGTTGCTGTTCTATGTGGATGTTAGCGGCTGTTGCTGTTCTATGTAGATCTTAGCGGATGTTGCTGTTCTATGTAGATCTTAGCGGCTGTTGCTGTTCTATGTAGATCTTAGCGGCTGTTGCTGTTCTATGTAGATCTTAGCGGCTGTTGCTGTTCTATGTGGATGTTAGCGGCTGTTGCTGTTCTATGTAGATCTTAGCGGATGTTGCTGTTCTATGTAGATCTTAGCGGCTGTTGCTGTTCTATGTAGATCTTAGCGGCTGTTGCTATTCTATGTAGATCTTAGCGGATGTTGCTGTTCTATGTGGATGTTAGCGAATGTTGCTATTCTATGTGGATCTTAGCGGATGTTGCTATTCTATGTGGATGTTAGCGGATGTTGCTATTCTATGTGGATGTTAGCGGATGTTGCTATTCTATGTCGATGTTAGCGAATGTTGCTATTCTATGTGGATGTTAGCGGATGTTGCTATTCTATGTGGATGTTAGCGGATGTTGCTGTTCTATGTGGATGTTAGCGGATGTTGCTGTTCTATGTGGATGTTAGCGGATGTTGCTGTTCTATGTGGATGTTAGCGGATGTTGCTGTTCTATGTGGATCTTAGCGGATGTTGCTGTTCTATGTGGATCTTAGCGGATGTTGCTATTCTTGCTATTGTCCATGTTCCAGTTGTACTCATGTTGATATCATGTTGATTCTCATGTTGTGTCCTTTAGTTAAGTTAAGGTTGTCTAAGCGTTGTTGCAGCTGTTCTCTGGTGCCTGGTTGTTGCCGACGAGGAGTTGGCTACAGCTTGTGTCATTGTTAGATTGGGCTTCTTGTCTGATTAGGTCCATTTAGGGGATGAACAACAAGGGAGAAAGCACACCCCGCTGTCTGATTAGATCCATCTAGGGGATGAACAACAAGGGAGAAAGCACACCCCGCTGTCTGACCTCAGTTTTGACAAGAAACCGTTTCACCTCATCTGCACTTGTTCGCGCCATGCACTGACTACTTTTATACAAACATTCACATATGGTTATCAAGTGCCGACTAACTCCACAGTTGGTCAGTGTTCTCCCCAGTTGGTCAGTGTTCTCCCCAGTTCGTCAGTAATCTCCACAGCTGTTGTTGGTTGACCAAGTCGAACACTTTTTTTTGATCTATGGATGTCAAATAAAGAGTTCCAACATATCCCATGGTTTGTTCTGTTAGTTTCCGCAAGGCAAAGATGGAATCCGTGCAGCTCCTGTTTTTTCTGAAACCCATTTGCGCTTCGCTCAGTTGGAATTCTACGGTTGGCCGAAGTCTTTGTTCTACTATTTTACAGAAACCTTACTCCAAAATGCCACGGTAAAGTATGATGTGTCGGACCGAAAGGTGCAATTATTGCAGTCAAGCTGTAAACTACGACACAACGCAAATCCGTTCTCCGGACTTCGTTCAATGCTTGGTAGTGGAAGGTTGAGAACGGACAAAGAAGGTTTCAAGTATAAAAAAAGATCAAGAAATTAACATAAGAAAAAACCCATCGCCACCTCTAGGGTAGAAGAGGATCGACCAAGTTGATCAACCAAGAGTGTTGATCCTTCTACCCTTTCAACTCCTTCACCTCATCATCTGGGAACATGCTGACCAGAAATCTCAATTCCGTTGCTTGACCAAGTTGTCTCTTGTCTGTTCGTTTCGGCTATTCTCAATTATTCCACTCGCCCCTCCCCCTCCCTCCTCTCAGCAGTGCTCTGTCCCTCTAACCCACCTTGCTGATGTCCCCATCAATATCCTCAGACCAAAGTAGGACAATTAGTGGTTCTTCCTGTCAGGACTTGGTCTGCCCTATTCGAGCAGCTGTCTACAGACAAAATGATACCACGCAGAAATAGTTTCTTCATCATTTTTCATCTGAGCTCATTGGCCGGGACAATTTATCAGTTCGAATGTGTTCGCTTGTCTTGGCAAGTAACAGCTAGGCCTAGTACCCCGGTCCGGTCTGTCCTGTGCCCTCACTTCTCCATCTGTCTTCTGTTTGAGAGAGTAGCCGCTCTGTCCTGGCCCGCTATCATCTTGTCCGTGTCTCTTCGCTTCTCTCTGCCTCCTCACATGCAGGCTGTGGTCTGTGTGTGTGTGTGTTTGGGGTGCGTGCGTGTGTGTGCGTGTTTAGGGTGCGTGCGTGTGTGTGTGTGTTTGGGGCTCGCCTGTGTATGTGTGCGTATTTGGGGTGCGCTTGTGTTCGTGTGCGTGTTTGGGGGGCGTGCGTGTTTGGGGTGCGTGCGTGTGTGTGCGTGTTTGGGGTGCGCTTGTGTTCGTGTGCGTGTTTAGGGTGCGTGCGTGTTTGGGGGGCGTGCGTGTGTGTGCGTGTTTAGGGTGCGTGCGTGTGTGTGTGTGTTTGGGGCTCGCCTGTGTATGTGTGCGTATTTGGGGTGCGCTTGTGTTCGTGTGCGTGTTTGGGGTGCGTGCGTGTTTGGGGTGCGTGCGTGTGTGTGCGTGTTTGGGGTGCGCTTGTGTTCGTGTGCGTGTTTAGGGTGCGTGCGTGTTTGGGGGGCGTGCGTGTGTGTGCGTGTTTGGGGTGCGTGCGTGTGTGTGCGTGTTTGGGGGGCGTGCGTGTTTGGGGGGCGTGCGTGTTTGGGGTGCGCTTGTATATGTGAGCGTGGTCAGCAAAGTGGTGGATCCCTTGCATTTCACTGTAAAGGTACCGGGTTCAAACCGCTTTATCGGCACATTCTACTAGACGTATATTGGTACCTGGTTCAGTGATCACTAAGGATAGACAACCGTTGTGTCCATCCACGCACATCAAAAGTCGTGACCTTGTAGAACGATGTCCCAAACACTTTATCCCGACAGCATTGTGTACCTGGGGACTACTTATGACGGTCACAAAACACTATCATTCTACCGAGAGAGATGTCTGCGCGACTCTCGTATCATTGAATTCGGTCCGCGTATGGGGTGTGGGGTATGGGGTGGGGTGTGAGGTATGGGGTGTGGGATGTGGGGTGTGGGATCAACAGGAACATCTGAATGGGAGATCGATGTTAACATGGAACCTTATGTTGTTACAGGGGAAAGGACAACAACTGAGACAGTGAACAGTTAGCAGACGCCTTCCTCCCATCGCATCCCCGTCTCCCGCCTCCCACACAGAGAAAGCTAGTCGCGATAAATTGAGCGAGATACAAACAAAAGATAAACACAAATCTTAAATGGTCATAGCAGAAGAACGGAATGCCAATCTTTATCTACCAAGAGAGAGAGAGAGAGAGAGGGAGAGAGAGAGAGGGAGATGAAGAGACATGTCGAGAGAGAGAGAGATATAGGGTAGGGGAGAGATTGGGGAGAGAGAGGGGAGAGAGTGAGAAAGGGAGAGAGTGAAAGAGGGAGAGAGTGAAAGAGGGAGAGAGTGAAAGAGGGAGAGAGTGAAAGAGGGAGAGAGGGAAAGAGGGAGAGAGTGAAAGAGGGAGAGATACAAAAACTCTGCAAGGCGTCCAACTGGCCACCAAATAGAGACCACACTCGTGAATCAAGCCAGTAGCCATGCCAACCGACCACAACATACTCAAACTCTGGTCCCTTCAAACCTTCCAGTCCTATCCTATCTTCGTTCGTTTGTTCACCAACCCCTGAACGTTCTCTCACTCCCGCTACCAAGCCCTGAACGTTCTCAATCTCCCACTACCAAGCCCTGAACGTTCTCAATCTCCCACTACCAAGCCCTGAACGTTCTCAATCTCCCACTACCAAGCCCTGAACGTTCTCAATCTCCCACTACCAAGCCCTGAACGTTCTCAATCTCCCACTACCAAGCCCTGAACGTTCTCAATCTCCCACTACATAGCCCTGAATGTTCTCAATCACCCGCTACCAAACCCTGAAAAAAAATTTGCAAGTAGGAGGATGTAGTCCGGAGAACGGAATGCGTTGTGTCGTAGTTTACATCTTGACTGCTAAAATTACTCCTTTCGGCCCGACACATCCGACTTCAGCAGGCATTTTTAGTACCGGGTTGCCTTCCCTCTTCGATCCCTTCTCCTTAGCCAGTCTGCTCTGTTGCAGCCTGTTATCTAGGATCACCGCGTGGAGGTGTAGAAGGGTCCTGGCAGCTCTGGTTCGCTGGCCGTGACGCTAGCAGTCAGCTATGGATCGCTGGCCCTGACGCTTGCAGTCAGCTATGGGTCGCTGGCCCTGACGCTAGCTGTGAGCTGTGGGTCGCTGGCCCTGACGCCAGCAATCAGCTATGGGTCGCTGGCCCTGACGCCAGCAATCAGCTATGGGTCGCTGATTGCTTCAGCTCGTGCACTGCTCGGCGTCTTGATCCTAGTTCATGGACTTGATCCATACACAGATGACAGTCTGTAAGGCTACCATACACAGATGACAGTCTGTAAGGCTACCATACACAGATGACAGTCTGTAAGGCTACCATACACAGATGCCAGTCTGTAAGGCTACCATACATAGATGACAGTCTGTAAGGCTACCTTACACAGATGACAGTCTGTAAGGCTACCCTACACAGGTGACAGTCTGTAAGGCTACCATACACAGATGACAGTCTGTAAGGCTACCATACACAGATGACAGTCTGTAAGGCTACCATACACAGATGACAGTCTGTAAGGCTACCATACACAGATGGCAGTCTGTAAGGCTATTATAAACGCAGGATAAGGTTCCTATTTAATATTTTCAAACAAATCAATGACCCAACTATCCGCACCTTGTTGATCGTTCTTCCCAAACCTCGATGCAGAGATCCAAACACAACCACAAACCATGTCGTCTGCTATCATATCAAAATACAAGAACACGACAATACACCCAAAGGGCACTAGACTTCTTCATGGACTCCCTATCTATCCCTCATCTCCGTGCAGACTAGATCCTGGTATCTGAGAAAACTGGATTCTGGTATCTGAGAAAACTGGATCCGGGTATCTGAGAAAACTAGATCCTGGTATCTGAGAAAACTGGATCCTGGTATCTGAGAAAACTGGATCCTGTTATCTGAGAAAACTGGATCCTGGTATCTGAGAAAACTGGATCCTGGTATCTGAGAAAACTGGATCCTGGTATCTGAGAAAACTGGATCCTGGTATCTGAGAAAACTGGATCCTGGTATCTGAGAAAACTAACAAATATTCTCACTCTGTAACGGTTCCTTCATCCAATGGCATGAGGTCCAGCCTGCAGTGGATACCAACCACACAGGGCTCTCAGACAGTCGACTGGGACGAGCAAGCAGCCCCACAACATCCGCATCAACCAGAACAATCTACAACAACCGCAGAAACCACTCGATGGACCGATGTGCTCCAAGTTGAACTGCAAGCTACGGATACCAATCCCCTCCATCACCAACCCCCTCCATCTGCAACCCCTCCATCTCCAACCCCCTCCATCTGCAACCCCCTCCATCTGCAACCCCTCCATCTCCAACCCCCTCCATCTCCAACCCCCTCCATCTGCAACCCCTCCATCTCCAACCCCCTCCATCTCCAACCCCCTCCATCTGCAACCCCCTCCATCTGCAACCCCTCCATCTCCAACTCCCTCCATTACCAACCCCCTCCATCACCAACCCCCTTCATCACCAACCCCTCCATCTCCAACCCCCTCCATCTCCAACCCCTTCCATCACCAACCCCCTCCATCTCCAACCCCCTCCATCTCCAGCCCCCTCCATCTCCAACCCCCTCCATCTCCAACCCCTCCATCTCCAACCCCCTCCATCTCCAACCCCCTCCATCTGCAACCCCTCCATCACCAACCCCCTCCATCTCCAACCCCCTCCATCTCCAGCCCCCTCCATCTCCAACCCCCTCCATCTCCAACCCCCTCCATCTCCAGCCCCCTCCATCACCAACCCCCTCCATCTCCAACCCCCTCCATCTGCAACCCCTCCATCTCCAACTCCCTCCATTACCAACCCCCTCCATCACCAACCCCCTCCATCACCAACCCCCTTCATCACCAACCCCCTCCATCTCCAACCCCCTCCATCTGCAACCCCTCCATCTCCAACTCCCTCCATTACCAACCCCCTCCATCACCAACCCCCTTCATCACCAACCCCTCCATCTCCAACCCCCTCCATCTCCAACCCCTTCCATCACCAACCCCCTCCATCTCCAACCCCCTCCATCTCCAGCCCCCTCCATCTCCAACCCCCTCCATCTCCAACCCCTCCATCTCCAACCCCCTCCATCTCCAACCCCCTCCATCTGCAACCCCTCCATCACCAACCCCCTCCATCTCCAACCCCCTCCATCTCCAGCCCCCTCCATCTCCAACCCCCTCCATCTCCAACCCCCTCCATCTCCAGCCCCCTCCATCACCAACCCCCTCCATCTCCAGCCCCCTCCATCTCCAACCCCCTCCATCTCCAACCCCCTCCATCTCCAGCCCCCTCCATCACCAACCCCCTCCATCTCCAACCCCCTCCATCTGCAACCCCTCCATCTCCAACTCCCTCCATTACCAACCCCCTCCATCACCAACCCCCTCCATCACCAACCCCCTTCATCACCAACCCCCTCCATCTCCAACTCCCTCCATTACCAACCCCCTTCATCACCAACCCCCTCCATCTCCAACTCCCTCCATTACCAACCCCCTCCATCTCCAACCCCCTCCATCTCCAGCCCCCTCCATCACCAACCCCCTCCATCTCCAACCCCCTCCATCTGCAACCCCTCCATCTCCAACTCCCTCCATTACCAACCCCCTCCATCACCAACCCCCTCCATCACCAACCCCCTCCATCTCCAACCCCCTCCATCTGCAACCCCTCCATCTCCAACTCCCTCCATTACCAACCCCCTCCATCACCAACCCCCTTCATCACCAACCCCCTCCATCTCCAACTCCCTCCATTACCAACCCCCTCCATCTCCAACCACCTCCATCTCCAACCCCCACCAACCCCCTCCACCACAAAGACAGAAAACAGCCAAAGAGGACTTGTACATTCCGCAACCCGACACACAGAACAGAACCACGGAAACCTGTTTTCCGCCTGTTCTGACAACTTCTTGATTTCCATTTCTCATCTTCGATCCACCGTTATTATATTTCCTAGACAGAATAGGCCCAAGTCCTGCTCTGGTATTTGATGATTAATTGTCATCTCCAGAACAATCAAAGATCGAAAGCTTGATGAATCAAACAGTTTTCCAATTCCTCAACTACAAAAATCAAAATAAAGGACGAATAGAACAGGTTATTTCAGTCTCTTCTGGTCGGCCATCTTGTTTCAGATGACAATCCAAGTTAGTGGCCTTGTAGAAAACTCGCGCCTGAGGAGTTCTAAGAAAGATTTCATTAGGAAATGTGTTGGGTAGGGATAAACTGACCCTTGACCCCACAAACACTGGCGCACGCTCTTCCCATTTACTTCACTCTCGCGATCATGTTTTGTTTGGGTCGTCCCCGAGTTGGAGGTTCATGGACGGAAGCCGGCGGTCACCTCCTCTGCTGTGGTATTAGGGAGGGACGCTGCTGGTCCACCATAGTTTTAGGGCATCGTTTCTTCATCAACACTGTCATTAATGAACTTAGCGGTCGGCCTCAGATATCTCATGTAGTCAAAGAGTTTATCTTCAAATTGGATTGGATACTGTCACTCTGCTCCTCCCGTGAAGTCGACAGACTTGTAAGACATGTCTTTCTGCTTGTAAGTTCTTCCCACACGGGCACAATTCATAAACAATTCGTAAACAGGGTCTGGCAGTGATAGCCTTGGTTCACCTGATGGTTGGCTGGTAGTCAATAGAATATATCAAGTTTTATCAAACTCTAGCTGCTGACAGTGACATGTATTTCTTAGGTCGTTACTCGCTATGTCTACCCAGACGGCATATCTTACCCTACCCAGACGGCATATCTTACTTTACCCAGACGGCATATCTTACCCTACCCAAACGGCATATCTTCCCCTACCTAGAAACATATCTTACCCTACCTAGAAACATATCTTACCCTACCATCAATATATTTCATGTCCTACCATCAGGATATTTCATGTCCTACCATCAGGATATATCATGTCCTACCATCAGGATATAGCATATCCTACCATCAGGATATATCATGTCCTACCATCAGGATATTTCATGTCCTACCATCAGGATATATCATGTCCTACCATCAGGATATATCATGTCCTACCATCAGGATATATCATGTCCTACCATCAGGATATAGCATGTCCTACCATCATGGTAGGAAACCCTCCACTGCAAGGATTTAACACAAGAAACACGTGCATATTCTCACAGATCCCCTATCAGTGCTAAAGTCCCTCCGGAACAAAAACAAATTTCCTTCCCTTGCAGACACTCGGTTGTTTGACCCAGTCCTACAATAGACTCACTCGATTGTTTGGCCAAGTCCTACAATAGACTCACTCGGTTGTTTGGCCAAGTCCTTCAATAGACTCACTCGATCGCTTGGCCAAGTCCTACACTAGACTCACTCGGTTGTTTGGCCAAGTCCTACAATAGACTCACTAGATTGTTTGGCCAAGTCCTACAATAGACTCACTAGATTGTTTGGCCAAGTCCTACAATAGACTCACTCGGTTGTTTGGCCAAGTCCTACAATAGACTCACTAGATTGTTTGGCCAAGTCCTACAATAGACTCACTCGGTTGTTTGGCCAAGTCCTACAATAGACTCACTAGATTGTTTGGCCAAGTCCTACAATAGACTCACTCGATCACTTGGCCCAGTGCTACAATAGACTCACTCGATCACTTGGCCCAGTGCTACAATAGACTCACTAGATTGTTTGGCCCAGTGCTACAATAGACTCACTCGATCACTTGGCCCAGTGCTACAATAGACTCACTAGATTGTTTGGCCCAGTGCTACAATAGACTCACTCGATCACTTGGCCCAGTGCTACAATAGACTCACTAGATTGTTTGGCCCAGTGCTACAATAGACTCACTCGATCACTTGGCCCAGTGCTACAATAGACTCACTCGATCACTTGGCCCAGTGCTACAATAGACTCACTCGATCACTTGGCCCAGTGCTACAATAGACTCACTAGATTGTTTGGCCCAGTGCTACAATAGACTCACTCGATCACTTGGCCCAGTGCTACAATAGACTCACTCGATCACTTGGCCCAGTGCTACAATAGACTCACTCGATCACTTGGCCCAGTGCTACAATAGACTCACTCGATCACTTGGCCCAGTGCTACAATAGACTCACTCGATCACCCTGCCCAGTGCTACAATAGACTCACTCGATCACTTGGCCCAGTGCTACTATAGAAGAACAATCCAGTGGATACCAGCTTCCTGCAGCATGCCATGCAACGAAGGAGCAGACAGACGCTTAGAGGGAGAACTACAGCCACAACACGAGAGACCAGCAATTATCAAGACCCCGAACAGCTCAACGTGGAGGGGCGCCCACCCTGGTAACGCCTAACACCTGCTAGCCAGGTGAGATCAGCTTCCGCCTGCAACCAGCACACACCAGACATCATTATCATACATTCAAGACTGGCACTTCGGACCTTTGTACCCGTGGCACAGCGCCCGGAAAGTGAAACACCTATTGCAGTCCTGCCTATCTCACACTAGGGGATCGCTGTAGTGAAAAAGGTTAAGGCCCTCCCCTCTCACAGCGATGAACGGAGATGGTGGGCGATCGAATCCCGCAAGTTTCAAGTGACTCCTGGCCTCACGGGAGGTAAGACCCGAGAGCCTGCATCCCGATTTACCTCCAGTCGTCTCGACCAATAGTCTTGCCACTGATTCAAGGAAGCTCGTGATAAGAGTGAGATTGATGACCAGCGCATTGACTCCCTCACTATAATCCAAATACAGCGCCCATCACATACAGAAAAACCCCTCTAATGTTGTGGTCATCTTCGCTTGCCCTGGACAGCACTAAGGAAAGGAGTAGTGGGTGGCAGCAGTCAATGTCCTTCCATGAAAACATGTACGGAAGTGTACAGAGCCTTGGGTTGGCTGCCACCTTTGTTAGATTCACAATCTGAAAACGCACAAAGAAGAGGTAGAAGAAAAAGAAACCAGACTGATTTACCTGTTTACAGCTCCATAAACTAGAGCGCACATAAACTTGGAAGCGTACCTCTATCAGATATTGTCCGTGTGAGGCAAGGGCTCCAACCTGTCTGCCATTCAGACTTGCCCGTACAATAAGAATAGAAAATAATGTCCTTTATGCTGTCATGCCTCCTCTAGCCCCCATTCTCATACGGCCAGCTCTTTTTATTCGACCAATCAATACTCATTACCGAGAGGACAGGCCAATGAGAGGGCGAGCTGGGGGCGGGGAGGGGAGGGAGGAGTGAATGACACGTGCCGTGAAATCTGATGAGTTCCTTCGCACATTACCCTCCCATTATCCACGGACGATAACCGTGGGACATATCTGGCCTGCGGCTGTCAGTTCTCCTGTCCATGGTCTCCCCTGGGCTTTCCTATTTAAGTCAAGTTGTCAGTCTATAAGTCAAGTTGTCAATCCGTAAGTCCAGTTGTCTAAGTCCGTAAGTTCAGTTGTCTAAGTACGTAAGTCCAGTTGTCTAAGTCCGTAAGTTCAGTTGTCTAAGTACGTAAGTCCAGTTGTCTAAGTCCGTAAGTTCAGTTGTCAGTCCATAAGTACAATTGTCTAAGTACGTAAGTCCAGTTGTCTAAGTCCGTAAGTTCAGTTGTCAGTCCATAAGTTAAGTTGTCAATCCGTAAGTCCAATTGTCTAAGTCCGTAAGTCCAGTTGTCTAAGTCCGCAAGTCCAGTTGTCTAAGTCCGCAAGTCCAGTTGTCTAAGTCCGCAAGTCCAGTTGTCTAAGTCCGCAAGTCCAGTTGTCTAAGTCCGCAAGTCCAGTTGTCTAAGTACGTAAGTCCAGTTTTCAGTCCATAAGTTAAGTTGTCAATCAGTCCATTGGTCAAGTTGTCAGTACGTCCATAAGTCAAGTTGTCAGTCAGTCCATAAGTCAAGTTATCAGTCAGTCAAGTTGTCAGTCAGTCCATAAGTCAAGTTGTCAGTCAATCCATAAGTCAAGTTGTCTAAGTCCGTAGGTCCAGTTACCAGTCCATAAGTCAAGTTGTCAGTCCATAAGTCAAGTTGTCAGTCAGTCCATAAATCAAGTTGTCAGTCAGTCCATAAGTCAAGTTGTCAGTCAGCCCATAAATCAAGTTGTCAGTCAATCCATAAGTCAAGTTGTCTAAGTCCGTAGGTCCAGTTACCAGTCCATAAGTCAAGTGGTCAGTCCATAAGTCAAGTTGTCAGTCAGTCCATAAATCAAGTTGTCAGTCAGCCCATAAGTCAAGTTGTCAATCAGTCCATAAGTCAAGTTGTCAGTCAGTCCATAAGTCAAGTTGTCTAAGTTCATAGGTCCAGTTGTCAGTCCATTAGTCAAGTTGTCAGTCTGTAAGTCCAGTTGTCAGTCAGTCCATAAGTCAAGCTGTCAGTCAGTCCATAAGTCAAGCTGTCAGTCAGTCCATAAGTCAAGTTGTCAGTCAGTCCATAAATCAAGTAGTCAGTCAGTCCATAAGTCAAGTTGTCAGTCAGACCATAAGTCAAGTTGTCTAAGTCCGTAGGTCCAGTTGTCAGTCCATAAGTCAAGTTGTCAGTCCGTAAGTCCAGTTGTCAATCCCTAAATCAAGTTGTCAGTCAGTCCATAAGTCAAGCTGTCAGTCAGTCTATAAGTCAAGTCGTCTAAGTCCGTAAGTCAAGTTGTCAGTCAGTTCAGTCATTTTTGTCAGTCAATCAGATAATCTGTCAAATGATCAGTCAGTTTGTCAAAGAATAATCAGTCGAGTAATCAGAAAATCATTCAATTATTCAAAAAATCAGTCAGTCAATCAATCGGCCAGTAAAATATTACAATTGGTCAGTCAATCGGGCAGTCTATTAACTGGATAATGATTCCATCATTAAATTGTCAATCAACGTATGCATCAATCGACCAATAAATCTGCTAACAGCTAACACATACCACTCATACCGGCTAACCACAGACAGGCTGGTCACAGACAGAGGTCACAGATAGACAAGGTACAGACAGACAAGGTCACAGACAGATAAGGTCACAGACAGACAGGTCACAGATATGTCAAAGACATAAGTCAAAGACAGATAAGTCAAAGACATAAGTCAAAAACATAAGTCAAAGACAGACAGGTCACAAACATGCCACAGATAGACAAGTCACAGACAGACAGATCCCTGACAGGTCACAGACAGACAGGTCATAGACAGACAGGCCACACACAGACAGGACACAGACAGACAGGCCACAGACATACAGGTCATAGACAGACAGGCCACAGACAGACAGGTCAGAGACAGACAGGTCCCAGCCAGGTTACAGACAGACAGGTCACAGCCAGACCACAGACAGACATGTCTGTGGTCTGACAGGTCACGGACAGGAGAGCTGTTATATGTCACGTGATAGTTGTCTGCCATCCAACCAGCTGAGACCGGTCTGAGGTGGCGGAAGTCCGTCCCTGCAGGGAGACTCGCCTGGTGGTTCATGGGGCGGACATAGAGTTGGTAACTCGCGTGCATCGCTCATTATACACGTACAGTATGGTTTGGGGGTGGAGGTGGCGACTGCATTCCGGAAGACATCTTATCTGTTTTATCTATCTTTTCTATTTTATCTATTTTATCTATGTAATCTATTTTATCTATGTAATCTATTTTATCTATCTGATGTATGTAATCTATTTGATCTATGTAATCTATTGTATCTATTTTATCTATCTTATCTGTCTTATCTATCTTATATATTTAATCTTTTTTTCCTATCTTATCTATGGAATCTATTTTATCTTATCTATGTAATCTATTTTATCTATCTTATCTGTCTTATCTATGTAATATATCTTATCTGTGTAATTTATCTGATCTATCTTCTCTATCTTATCTATGTAATCTATTTTATCTATCTTATCTATGTAATCTATTTTATCTATCTTATCTGTGTAATTTATCTGATCAATGGTATCTATCGTATCTATCTTATCTATCATATATTCATCCATTCATCAATCCATGCATCCATTTTTGGGACTGGTGGTGATGGAAGCACAAATTAGAGCAAGGTAGACCCACAGTCGGTCAGGCGCCGTGTATGTCGCTCCGCTAGCCACATAACCAAGACCTAATGTTATAACCACACAGTCCCCTTGTGGAGGCAAGAATCCCTAAAATAATTTGAGCAGACTGTTACCTTGAATGTTGCCCGAGCAGCGGCCGTTAAACCTACCCTTTTCGATTTCCAACTGCCAAGAGATTTTTAACGTGTGTGCCACTGCACATGGGTGTCTGATCTCACTACTGAGAGATCCAGTTTTATTGTATAGAGTAGAAACCTGAAACCTGACAAAGACAATGGAGAAGAATATTGAAGCTTTTATTATGTGGGCATGCAGGGTTGGATGAGTTTCTTTGTAAGATAGGAGAACCAACAGGGAGGTTCTGGGACAGCTCCAGCTGGAGCAGCAGACAAACAGGTGAACATTCAAATATGTTAGTCATGTCGAGCGACATGTAGGTTATATTGGAGGGAAGTGGGCAAGATAGTTAGAGGACTACAGAGGTACAGATGGACTGACAACATGAGGATGTGGTCGAGACAGTCTGACTGAGTGTACAGATGGGCAGAGAACATGATGATGTGGTCCAGACACAGTCTGACTGAGTGTACAGATGGGCAGACACCAGGATGATGTGGTCCAGACACAGTCTGACTGAGTGTACAGATGGGCAGAGAACATGATGATGTGGTCCAGACACAGTCTGACTGAGTGTACAGATGGGCAGACACCATGATGATGTGGTCCAGACACAGTCTGACTGAGTGTACAGATGGGCAGACACCAGGATGATGTGGTCCAGACACAGTCTGACTGAGTGTACAGATGGGCAGACACCAGGATGATGTGGTCCAGACACAGTCTGACTGAGTGTACAGATGGGCAGAGAACATGATGATGTGGTCCAGACACAGTCTGACTGAGTGTACAGATGGGCAGACACCATGATGATGTGGTCCAGACACAGTCTGACTGAGTGTACAGATGGGCAGACACCAGGATGATGTGGTCCAGACACAGTCTGACTGAGTGTACAGATGGGCAGACACCAGGATGATGTGGTCCAGACACAGTCTGACTGAGTGTACAGATGAACAGACAACATGAGGATGTGGTCAGGGCACAGTCTGACTGTACTAGCCTAACACACGGGACAGACGCAGCTGGAGACCTGGTACTGAAAACCTACGATGTGAAGACGGCACTTGATAATGATGACGACATCCCATTACCTGCACAGCTGTTCCGCTATGCATCGCAGGGAGGCTGGAACAGTCATTTGTGTGTCGTATGGGTTTCGTTGATCATTCTAAGCCCGTGCTGCTGTAAGATTTGTCTGATCTGTCCTTCTGTCACGTGTTCTACCCTATACTTTGTAAACATGTTTGTGGGGTTGTCTAAGAGCGCAGTGGTAGTTGATCATGTCCCATTCTCACCAGATACTCGAACCAACCCCATGTTCTGCCTTGCCGTGTATCTTCTACATGAAGAAGCCATCCCCATATTTCTAATGTCACCATCTGTCATTCTACATTACCTGGTGGCATTTACTTTTCTCTGACATTTCATTTCATACGTTGACACTGTCCACCCCCCCCCCCCCTCACCACCACCACCACCTCCTCATTGTGCCTGGAATGTCAGAATAGTCTTGGTACTTGTAAGGGGGGGGGGGGTGGGGGGTGGGGGGGGGGGGTTCTGGTCAAATGTTCAAATATGATTGGGTAAGGTCTTGCTCTTTTGTAGGGGAAGGGGGGGGATGTCTGTGGGGGGTGGTAGTTGTAGCTGGGAGGTGGGAGGATAGGCGGGGGTCAGTCAGTTGGGAGGGAGGGGAGAGGTCGTTGTAGCTAGAAGGGGAGAAGAGAGGGGAGAATGTAGTCGTTGTAGCTAGAAGGGGAGTGGAGAGCAGGGGTGATAGTTGTAGCTAGGAGGGGAGGAGAGGAGGGGGAGGTGGTCTCTGTAGCTAAAATGGGAGGACAAGGTGGGGGGGGGGGGGGTGTTCTAGCTGGGAGAGAAATGTGGAGGAATGGGATCGACAGAACTGGGAGGTAAAGGTGTTCGCCTGTCAACAAACGAAAGCGCGAGCCCACAAGTTTCAAGCGCTTCCTGCTCACAAGGGGGCAGGTGAGACCAGCTTCTAGTCACACTGTACACTGACGAAAAACACGAAGATTCCTTCTAAACACTGATCACGTAAGAGAACCATAGGGGATGCATGTCCAAGAATAGGCTGTGAGCCGCTGTCCAGACAGAAGGCTAATCTGCAATAACATTCCTGACATAAGGCTAAACAGCAAAAACATTCCTGACATAAGGCTAAACAGCAAAAACATTCCTGACATAAGGCTAAACAGCAAAAACATTCTTGACAGAAGGCTAATCTGCAATAACATTCCTGACATAAGGCTAAACAGCAAAAACATTCCTGACATAAGGCTAAACAGCAAAAACATTCCTGACATAAGGCTAAACAGCAAAAATATTCTTGACAGAAGGCTAATCTGCAATAACATTCCTGACATAAGGCTAAACAGCAAAAACATTCCTGACATAAGGCTAAACAGCAAAAACATTCCTGACATAAGGCTAAACAGCAAAAACATTCTTGACAGAAGGCTAATCTGCAATAACATTCCTGACATAAGGCTAAACAGCAAAAACATTCCTGACAGAAGGCTAATCTGCAATAACATTCCTGACAGAAGGCTAATCTGCAATAACATTCCTGACAGAAGGCTAATCTGCAAAAACATTTCTGACAGAAGGCTAATCTGCAATAACATTTCTGACAGAAGGCTAATCTGCAATAACATTCCTGACAAAAGGCTAATCTGCAATAACATTCCTGACAGAAGGCTAATCTGCAATAACATTCCTGACAGAAGGCTAATCTGCAATAACATTCCTGACATAAGGCTAAACAGCAAAAACATTCCTGACAGAAGACTAATCTGCAATAACATTCCTGACAGAAGGCTAATCTGCAATAACATTCCTGACAGAAGGCTAATCTGCAATAACATTCCTGACAGAAAGCTAATCTGCAATAACATTCCTGACAGAAGGCTAATCTGCCATAACATTCCTGACATAAGGCTAAACAGCAAAAACATTCCTGACAGAAGGCTAATCTGCAATAACATTCCTGACATAAGGCTAAACAGCAAAAACATTCCTGACAGAAGGCTAATCTGCAATAACATTCCTGACAGAAGGCTAATCTGCAATAACATTTCTGACATAAGGCTAATCTGCAATAACATTTCTGACAGAAGGCTAATCTGCAATAACATTCCTGACATAAGGCTAAACAGCAAAAACATTCCTGACAGAAGGCTAATCTGCAATAACATTCCTGACATAAGGCTAAACAGCAAAAACATTCCTGACAGAAGGCTAATCTGCAATAACATTCCTGACAGAAGGCTAATCTGCAATAACATTCCTGACAGAAGGCTAATCTGCAATAACATTCCTGACATAAGGCTAAACATCAAAAACATTCCTGACAGAAGGCTAATCTGCAATAACATTCCTGACATAAGGCTAAACAGCAAAAACATTCCTGACAGAAGGCTAATCTGCAATAACATTCCTGACAGAAGGCTAATCTGCAATAACATTCCTGACAGAAGGCTAATCTGCAATAACATTTCTGACAGAAGGCTAATCTGCAAAAACATTTCTGACAGAAGGCTAATCTGCAATAACATTTCTGACAGAAGGCTAATCTGCAATAACATTCCTGACAGAAGGCTAATCTGCAATAACATTCCTGACAGAAGGCTAATCTGCAATAACATTTCTGACAGAAGGCTAATCTGCAATAACATTTCTGACAGAAGGCTAATCTGCAATAACATTCCTGACAGAAGGCTAATCTGCAATAACATTCCTGACAGAAGGCTAATCTGCAATAACATTCCTGACAGAAGGCTAATCTGCAATAACATTCCTGACATAAGGCTAAACAGCAAAAACATTCCTGACAGAAGGCTAATCTGCAATAACATTCCTGACATAAGGCTAAACAGCAAAAACATTCCTGACAGAAGGCTAATCTGCAATAACATTCCTGACAGAAGGCTAATCGGCAATAACATTCCTGACAGAAGGCTAATCTGCAATAACATTCCTGACAGAAGGCTAATCTGCAACAACATTCCTGACAGAAGGCTAATCTGCAATAACATTCCTGACAGAAGGCTAATCTGCAATAACATTCCTGACAGAAGGCTAATCTGCAATAACATTCCTGACAGAAGGCTAATCTGCAATAACATTCCTGACATAAGGCTAAACAGCAAAAACATTCCTGACAGAAGGCTAATCTGCAATAACATTCCTGACAGAAGGCTAATCTGCAATAACATTTCTGACAGAAGGCTAATCTGCAATAAAATTTCTGACAGAAGGCTAATCTGCAATAACATTCCTGACAGAAGGCTAATCTGCAATAACATTCCTGACAGAAGGCTAATCTGCAATAACATTCCTGACAGAAGGCTAATCTGCAATAACATTCCTGACATAAGGCTAAACAGCAAAAACATTCCTGACAGAAGGCTAATCTGCAATAACATTCCTGACATAAGGCTAAACAGCAAAAACATTCCTGACAGAAGGCTAATCTGCAATAACATTCCTGACAGAAGGCTAATCTGCAATAACATTCCTGACAGAAGGCTAATCTGCAATAACATTCCTGACAGAAGGCTAATCTGCAATAACATTCCTGACAGAAGGCTAATCTGCAATAACATTCCTGACAGAAGGCTAATCTGCAATAACATTCCTGACATAAGGCTAAACAGCAAAAACATTCCTGACAGAAGGCTAATCTGCAATAACATTCCTGACAGAAGGCTAATCTGCAATAACATTTCTGACAGAAGGCTAATCTGCAATAACATTCCTGACAGAAGGCTAATCTGCAATAACATTCCTGACAGAAGGCTAATCTGCAATAACATTCCTGACAGAAGGCTAATCTGCAATAACATTCCTGACATAAGGCTAATCTGCAATAACATTCCTGACAGAAGGCTAATCTGCAATAACATTCCTGACATAAGGCTAAACAGCAAAAACATTCCTGACAGAAGGCTAATCTGCAATAACATTCCTGACATAAGGCTAAACAGCAAAAACATTCCTGACAGAAGGCTAATCTGCAATAACATTCCTGACAGAAGGCTAATCTGCAATAACATTCCTGACAGAAGGCTAATCTGCAATAACATTCCTGACAGAAGGCTAATCTGCAATAACATTCCTGACAGAAGGCTAATCTGCAATAACATTCCTGACAGAAGGCTAATCTGCAATAACATTCCTGACATAAGGCTAAACAGCAAAAACATTCCTGACAGAAGGCTAATCTGCAATAACATTCCTGACAGAAGGCTAATCTGCAATAAAATTTCTGACAGAAGGCTAATCTGCAATAACATTCCTGACAGAAGGCTAATCTGCAATAACATTCCTGACAGAAGGCTAATCTGCAATAACATTCCTGACAGAAGGCTAATCTGCAATAACATTCCTGACATAAGGCTAAACAGCAAAAACATTCCTGACAGAAGGCTAATCTGCAATAACATTCCTGACATAAGGCTAAACAGCAAAAACATTCCTGACAGAAGGCTAATCTGCAATAACATTCCTTACAGAAGGCTAATCTGCAATAACATTCCTGACAGAAGGCTAATCTGCAATAACATTCCTGACAGAAGGCTAATCTGCAATAACATTCCTGACAGAAGGCTAATCTGCAATAACATTCCTGACAGAAGGCTAATCTGCAATAACATTCCTGACAGAAGGCTAATCTGCAATAACATTCCTGACAGAAGGCTAATCTGCAATAACATTCCTGACCAACAGCCAACCTACCTTCCCCCAGATCCAGCAATAGCAGGAAGTCAACATTGTAAAATAAGGAACGGCCTTGAGCCGCCTGGCAGGAGGCATGACCTGTCTGTTTGAATACCTGGATTACAGCTTAAGCAAAAGCATTGTTTGCTGATGATCGCGCCATTTGGAAAACCGAGAAATATCCCATTTTGGCAAAAGCCAAGATCAACAGAACCTTACTAATAATTTTAGTATACTGCAAACTGTGGAAAATGAAGATAAATACACAGAAAACCATATACACCATCTTCTCCCACAGTTATAAGGAAGCAAAGAGATCTATAAACATAAAAAATGAATGAGGAATTACTAGTAAAAGTGGATACCCCAGTTTATCTGGGAGTAACACTGGACAGACAGTTGAAATTTGGCAGCCACATCTGCAACATCAGAAGTAAAGCAACCAAGCTTTTAAACGTAATCAACAGACTTGCTAGTACAAATTGGGGAGCTGATAAACAAACTCGTCTCCTGCAACTTTACCTTGGTTATGTATGACTGGTGACGGACTACAGCCTTCCCATACAGACCATCGTGAGTACAAATAACATCTCATCTATGGACCGAGTGCAGAATCAAGCTCTCCGACTTATTTGTGGGGGGGGGGGGGGGGGGGGGGGGAATGAGATCAACACCTACAGCGGCGTGCGAGATAGAGGCCAACATAGAACCGCTAGATATCAGGAGAAAAGGGGACACTGACTGAAGCGGTAGAGAGATACAGAAGACAAGAAAATAGCCATCCATATAGGGTACAAATAGATACTTGGAAACAAAAGAGAAGACTGAAGCAACTGCCCCCACAGGATGTAGCAGAAGAGGAAAGCCATATTCACCATCTGCCAGAGGAGAGAGAAACGGAAAATAGGTTTTATGGACCACCCCCTTAGGAAAATCTTTGCCTGCCAGTCATAATAACACACCTGACAGAAAAGGCAGCCACCAAGGAGACTACACCTAATATCCTGAAGATATGCGCCTTAGAGACAGTCTCTAGCTACCCAAAATCGGCATGAATCAGCATTAAAATCTACCTCTTTTACAGGGTATGATATCGACATGAAATACCCGTATGGATCCCAGTACTTCTTCTTCATCGCACGCAGTCAGACAGTAACCATTATTTTTTCGAAAAAAGCGGCGGTCATCCTGAGGCTGTCGACACTGCCATAGAGCTTGTCTTGTGGTTCCACTGGTGATGGCCACATCTGCTCTCTCTGATCCTCGTATGTCGGGCAGTTCTGCAGCAGATGTTCAGCGGTCATTTTACAGGTACAACACGGGCATTCGTCGGTACCATCTATCTTTAATTTGTTGAATAGGTGGTACCTCAGTCTATTGTGGCCAGTGCGAAGTCTGAAGACCACGACCTGCTCTCTTCGGTTCAACTGGTAATAGGCATCGTTTTTGGTGTAACCAGTATGTTCGGTTTCCCATTTGGTCATGTATCTGGCTTTGATAAGCCGTTTTGACTCTTCGTACGTCATACTAGTATCTGTTTGTGGTAGTCTTGCACCTTCTTTTGCCAGTCTGTCTGCCTCCTCGTTGCCTTGGATGTTGCAGTGTGATGGGACCCACTGTACCACTACCCTTTTTGGTGCGGACTGCTGGCACAGTTTGCAGAGTGCTGCTCTTAAGTCATTAAGCTCAGTGTTTTTCTGACTTTTTAGCGCTGTGACTACGGCGAGAGCATCTGTAAGCAGGACTATATGGCTTTCATTTTCACTGTGTGTCACCATTTCTTCCACTGCCGCCCTCAGTGCCTCTGCCTCCGCTCTGAAATTGCTTGTGTACTTACCAGTAGCGAATGACAGTGTTATTTTTCTGCCATTTGGTAGGTTCAGGAATGCTCTTACCCCTCCGTTCTGTGTAGTGTTTTTTACAGAACCATCGGTTAATGCATGGGTCCAGTCCATGCTTGGGTAGTTTTTCGATATAAAGCTTAGGGTAGTCTTTTTCAGTCTGGCAGTTTTTTGTTTCCAATACCTGGAATATTTTCTACCACCTCTGGAAATATATCCTGCCTCCATGTAGGTTTTCGTACAGTAGTGATGGGTTTTGGTGTTGTTAGTGCGTTTATGGGATCTTCGTGCATCTTTGCTTTGGCTATTTCTGCAAAGTTTCTCCGCTTTAGTTTTTATTTCCCAAATTGTTTAGTCTCAGGTGCATTGGATGGTCAGTCAGTCTTCGGAGTTTCTCTGACTGCAGCTGGGCTCTGCAGTCTCTTCTATCGGTCATGGATTGCAGTTTTGTAATCTTTTCAAGTTCTACAATTGGCGTTGATTTCATGCCTCCTGTTATAACTCTCATGGCTTGGTTTTGAAGTTTGCTAACTTTATCGAAGTTCGCCTTTGCTGCTGTTGTCCATGCCGCAATGCCATACTCGAGAACTGGTCTCACTCTTCCAGTGTACAGTTTCTTTAGTATGCTTTCGTCTGCTCCCCAGCTTGTGCCAGCAAGTTTCCTCATGATTGCCATTCTTTCTCTGGCTCTCATTCGGTTTCTCTCGATCTGACTTTTCCATGTCCTGCGCCGATCAAATGTGACTCCCAGAGAGTTTCGGTTGTCGTTTGGCTGCAGGAATTTGCCATTTAAATTTAATTTGGTGTTTTGTGATTTGATTGAAAGCGAGAATATTGTGCATGTGGTTTTCTCCTCGTTTATTTTGACCAGCCATGAGTTCGCCCACTCTTCCAGCGATGTTAGGGCCTGCTGCATCCGATTTCTGGCTATGGTGAGATTCTTTTCAGAGGTCCACATAGCCAGATCGTCTGCAAACATTGAGCTATGGACTCTCCTTGGTATATTCTCTGTAATGTCATTTATATATACCAGGAAGAGTGTGGGTGACAGTACTCCCCCTTGGGGTACTCCCTGCTCAAGTGTCACCTTTTTGCTCATCTGCCCTTGTACTTGGACTCTGGCCGTTCTGTTTTTGAGGTAGTGGTTGATCCACTTGTACATTTTCCCACAGACATCACTTCTTTATAGCTTGACTCTAAGTCCATCTTTCCAGACTTTGTCAAATGCTATTTCCAGGTCCACCCAAACAGCTACTGTGTTTCTGTGCCTGGTAGGCATCTTCTATTTCCTGGGCTATGAGGATGACCTGGTCCTCAGTGGATCTGTGCTGTCTAAAGCCGACTTGCTGTGGAATTAGTATTCGTTTTTCTTCCAGATGCCACATCAGTCTGGTGTTTATCACACGTTCCATCAGCTTGCCGACACAGCTCAGTAGGCTGATAGGCCTGTATCCATTTGGATCTGTTTTGTCCTTTCCTGTTTTTGGTACTGGTTCCAGTATTGCGTCTTTCCATACCTGGGGTACAATTCCCCTTTTCCAGCTTTGGTTCAGGACCGATAGCAGTTTCCTCTTCGCTGTTTGTCCCAGCCCCATCAGCATTTCGTTTGTTATCCCGTCTTTTCCGGGAGATTTCCTTTTCTTTAATGTTCTCATGGCCTCTTCCATTTCGCTCATTGTTAATTTGGCCATCATATGCTCTTCTGGTGCCGTACTGATGTTGTCGTGCCCCTTTTGCTCTTCACTAATGTATGTATGCCTATCTGCAGGGACCTCGATGTGGTTTGCTCTGGCATAGTGATCGACAAAAGCGTTTGCAGCTTTTTTACCAGTGAGCAAGTTTTCGCCCTGCTTGATGGTAATTTGTTTGTTTGACGGGGTTTCGTCGTTCATGGCTCTGACTAGCTTCCATAGCTTGTTCCCTTCTTTGTCCAGGTTGAGGCTTTCCGTTTTGTTTTTCCAGCTCTCCCTTGCTGTTTGGTTAACAGTGTTTTTTTTATTTCGCCGTGGCGGCTTTGAGGGCGATGTTTGCCACCATAGATTTTTCTCGCTCTGCCATGTTCCTAGCAAGTGTTACTGCATCTTCCGCTTTCTGCAACTCATCATTCCAATAGGGCTTATAGTTTTTCCTAGCTCCTCTTGGGATGGTTTCAGTGGTCGCTTGCATTATTGCCTTGCTTAGGCTTTCCACCATGGGCTTCATTTTGTTGTTTCGTGTGTTGATGGTTTCACACAGCCCATCTGTCAGGATTGCAAATCTGTCCCAGTCGGCTCGTCTGTAATTCCAACGTGGGAGCGGTTTTGTTTCCTGTGGGCCTACTTCCATATCAATGTCTAGCCTGATCGGCCTGTGGTCGATACCTGCCAGTTGGTTTAGCACCTGGCGGTCTATTTTATGGTGTATGTCCTGTGTGGAGAAGGCCAAATCTGGAGTCGAGGTGGTACGCCATGTTCTAGAATAGAAACTAGGGCTATCCTCCGGCCTATTGATTAGGGAGAGATTTGTGTCTATCTCCCAATCTTCCACTTCGTCACCTCTGCTGTCTGTGTCAGAGTATCCCCATCTCTCCGAGTGGCTGTTGAAATCTCCAACTACTATGCAGTTGGAGTCTTTGACTTCCATACTTGAGAGCGATAGGTCTTTATTTGGTGGTCCGTTCAGATTGAAAATGCGGAGCTTCGTCTCTTGAGCCATTATGTCAACTCCTACAATTTCTGCTTGTCCGGTGTGATTTACAGGTACCGCGCTACTCGGTATGTAGTTTCTGGTCAGTATCAGGACCCCTCCTTTGTGACCTTCTCTATTGAGACGGAAGGTCTGGTATCCTCTGATTGAGAATTTATGATTATTGTTGAGGTGCGTTTCCTGGATACATGCCACGTCAATCTTACCTTCATGCAGGTGATGTGTTAGGGAAAGTTTTTTTGTTAATGACTCCCTCCGCATTCCACTAGTATTTTGAGGGTCTTGAGTTTTTGGTCAATGGAAATTGCCCCATAGCCATGTGCCTTGACTCCACAACACATGGGTGGGTGACCACCAGTAGTCAAGGGTGGGATCCTTCGAGGCGTGAGGCCCGGCACTCTCCCTGCCTGGCGGGACTCCACAGGATGAGCGCCATACGTTTTTCTGATAGGTTGTACTGTCATCATACTGCGATTTACGTTGCACTGTTTTGTTAGGCTTGTGGCCCCGTGCATCCGATTTCAACAGGCGTTTCTGTAGGAATGCCCTCCTTAGCCTTTGGCTGTCCCCAGCCTATCTGCAAGGCAGCAGTTGTTTGTGGTCAGAGTTGTCTCTCTTATGGAAGTTGTCTTACAAGACTGACGAGTCTTCACTACTCGTGTCTATAGGATGCGGTAATGATATATGAGATGTGATATATGATATATGATAAATGATATGGACTATATACTGGTTTGTACTAACCCGGAAGAGAGGCAGTCCAGTGTGTCTGTATCCCAGGATCGTCACGTCCTGCCAGAAACGTATCATGTGCATGTGGGCGGGGTACCTCTTTGCTCCCTTTATTTTCTCGGCTTCTCTGCAGTGATGGTACGCCTAGCATTCCCCGCCACCTGGGAGGCTGACACAGTAGGGCAGATGTGCAATGTCCGCTAGTCTGCATCTCTTCTGTGTCCATTGGAATGGCTGATAGCGTACAGAGGTAGAGATCGCGGCAGGAGTGCATTTAACCAGGGGACAAGCCTGGTAATGTCACGGAGATGTTGTTCGCCTAGTGTGCTGACAGATCTCATGGTCATTGGTTGAGTCTCGACAGTTCACAGTGAGGTGGCTGCTCTACTGTTTTCGACACCCCGACCAGGAACTAAGTCTTATGTTGGTGGTTTCGCACCCCATCGCCGTATAAGGGGAATATCAAGCAGCTGTCCACCCGCTTTGATCGGCGGACGGCAGAGATCTCTTTCTGCGGCTCTACCGGATAGGGCTGGGGCGCGAGCCCCAGGTCCCGAACATGTAGAAGCCTCCCATTGCAGTGGTGCTGAGATTTTGGGCGGGATTCTGGATTACAGGGGTTCGGCCGTAATCCCTCACAGGGTAGCCTCGCGCCATTGGCTTATCAGCCTGGTACGTGAACCAAAGTGTCTGCGGCTCCTCTCGAATTGAGCTGGATTTCCGTAGCAACGCCCTGTCATTAGTAGGGTAAAACTGACATGTCTTCAGATGGTCTATTTCTAGCACACGTTCATTATTAGACCCAACGGTAGTGCTCTCGATTTGTCAGTCACTCAACAGTATTGGCGTGTTCAGTCAAACTAAGCCGCAGGTTCCACTCCTGGTGGTGCCCTTCCATCAATTCCTTTAGCGAGACAATCAAGTTACTTAGAGGGTTGCCCCAGATTTTCGAGGGTCTAATTCCAGCACCCGTTCCCTATTAGACCCAACGAAAGTGCTCTCGGCATGTCAATCATGTCAGTGTTTGGCCGTGTTGAGTCAAATTAAGCCGCAGGCTCCACTCCTGGTGGTGCCCTTCCGTCAATTCCTTTAAGTTTCAGCTTTGCAACCATACTTCCCCCGGAACCCAAACACTTTGGTTTCCCGGAAGCTGCCCGCAGAGTCATCGAAGCAACTCCTGCGGGATCCCTATACGAGTTCTGTGATTCATTCGCGGAAAACCCGTTCAAACGATGAAGCGGTGTCCGAGGCTATAAAAACAGCAGTTGTGATCTTACACCAAGAGTTTGGTTTGCTTTCATCACTGCCCACAGGATAAATGTCATCTTGCAATGGATTCCTGGATACAGTGGGCTGCTAGGGAACGAGATGGCCGACAGATTGGCAAAAAACAGGAGCCTCGAAACAACAATTGGATAGACCCTGCAGTAACCACATAGTAAAACGGCTTATTTAGAATAATACTCGGCAAATCTGGATGAACAGGTGGGCTAGGGGATCAACAGGTAGGCGACGGGAACAACAGGTGTGCAACGGGAACAACAAGTGGGCGACGGGAACAACAGGTCACAGCGTATTTAGCAAAATGTCACACCCAGAAAGTAACGATGACATAATAAAAAACTACATAGAAGAGATCAAAGTCTCATCTTTCAGTTCCGAACAGAACATACCAGAGTCAATAGCCACTTAAACCGCACCAATCCCCAGCACCTGCCCTTGTGCAGACATTGCTCTCATCCTGATGAAACAGTTCGACACCCACATTGAGTGCAAGGCGCTTGCGGACATGAGAAAAAGATTCTTACAAGCACTGCAGACAATTACCAACACACTGTACGGAGCAGTGACACAACTGAAGAAGGCCTGTATAAGAATGGCGTTGGGGGACCAAGAGCAGGCCTGCTCAGCAGCTGTGGGATAATAACAACAACAACATAGCTTAGACAACAGTCTTGATCTCGCTTCTACTACTGTTTGTAGAGTCTTATACAATGGGCTGTAAAGTCTTCTGCCATTAGGTGTGGGTTTTATACCATCAGGGGTAAAGTCTTCTGTCATTGGGTGTAGAGTCTTCTACCATGGTGTGTAAAGTCTTCTGCAATTAGGTGTAGAGTCTTCTATCATAGAGTGTAGAGTCTTCAACCATGGGTGTAGAGTCCTCTACCATGGTGTGTAGTCTTCTAACATGGGGTGTAGAGTCCTCTACCATGGTGTGTAGTCTTCTAACATGGGGTGTAGAGTCCTCTACCATGGTGTGTAGTCTTCTACCATGTAGTGTAGAGTCCTCTACCATGGTGTGTAGTCTTCTAACATGGGGTGTAGAGTCCTCTACCATGGGGTGTAGAGTCCTCTACCATGGTGTGTAGTCTTCTAACATGGGGTATAGAGTCCTCTACCATGGTGTGTAGTCTTCTAACATGGAGTGTAGAGTCCTCTACCATGGTGTGTAGTCTTCTACCATGGGGTGTAGAGTCCTCTACCATGGTGTGTAGTCTTCTAACATGGGGTGTAGAGTCCTCTACCATGGTGTGTAGTCTTCTAACATGGGGTGTAGAGTCCTCTACCATGGTGTGTAGTCTTCTAACATGGGGTGTAGAGTCCTCTACCATGGTGTGTAGTCTTCTAACATGGGGTGTAGAGTCCTCTACCATGGTGTGTAGTCTTCTACCATGTAGTGTAGAGTCTTCTACCATGAAACCTAGTCTTCTAAAATTGGGTGTAGAGACCTATATTATGAAGTGCAGTTTTCGACTACGGAGTGTAGAGTCTTCTGCCATATGTTGAAGCTTGTCGTTTGTGCTGTTAGTGACCAAGATTTGGTAGCCTGGCAAGAATCAACCATTGTTGGTCGTTGCAAAAAGCATTCCCAGCAGGTTACAGCGCTACTGTTCAAATTTCAGTACCTAGCAGAAACGCCAACCGACGATCCATTATCGTTACATTCGTCTCGTACAACTGAATGGTCGTAAACCGAAATTGTGTAAGTTGAGTTCATGCTGTGTGTGTTGGTGGTGGTGTGTGTGTTGGTGGTGGTATGTATGTTGGTGCTGTGTATGTTGGTGATGTGTATGTTGCTGGTGGTGTGTATGTTGGTGGTGTGTATATTGGTGCTGTGTATGTTGGTGGTATGTGTGTTGGTGGTGGTGTGTATGTTGGTAGTGTGTATGTTGGTGGTGTGTGTTGGTGGTGTGTATGTTGCTGGTGGTGTGTATGTTGGTGGTGGTGTGTATGTTGGTAGTGTGTGTGTTGGTGGTGTGTATGTTGGTGGTGGTGTGTGTGTTGGTGCTGTGTGTGTTGGTGGCGTGTGTATGTTGGTGGTGTGTATTTTGGTGGTGTGTATGTTGGTGGTGGTGTGTGTGTTGGTGGTGTGTGTGTGTGTATGTTGGTGGTGGTGTGTATGTTGGTAGTGTGTATGTTGGTGGTGTGTATGTTGGTGGTGTGTATGTTGCTGGTGGTGTGTGTGTTGGGTGTGTGTGTGTTGGTGGTGTGTGTGTGTGTATGTTGGTGGTGATGTGTATGTTGGTGGTGTGTATGTTCTTGGTGGTGTGTATGTTGGTGGTGTGTATGTTGGTGGTGGTGTGTATGTTGATGGTGGTGTGTATGTTGGTGGTGTGTATGTTGGTGGTGTGTATGTTGGTGGTGGTGTGTATGTTGGTGGTGGTGTGAATGTTGGTGGTGGTGTTTATGTTGGTGGTGTGTATGTTTGTGGTGGTGTGTATGTTGGTGGTGTGTATGTTGGTAGTGTGTATGTTGGTGGTGTGTATGTTGGTGGTGTGTATGTTGGTGGTAGTGTGCATGTTGGTGGTGGTGTGCATGTTGGTGGTGGTGTGTATGTTGGTGGTGTGTATGTTGGTGGTGGTGTGTATGTTTGTGGTGGTGTGTATGTTGGTGGTGTGTATGTTAGTGGTGTGTATGTTGGTGGTGGTGTGTATGTTGGTGGTGTGTATGTTGGTGGTGGTGTGTATGTTGGTGGTGTGTATGTTGGTGGTGTGTATGTTGGTGGTGTGTATGTTGGTGGTGGTGTATTGGTGGTGTGTATGCTGGGGGTGTGTATGTTGGTGGTGGTGTGTATGTTGGTGGTGTGTATGTTGGTGGTGTGTATTCTGGGGGTGTGTATGCTGGGGGTGTGTATGTTGGTGGTGGTGTGTTGGTGGTGGTGTGTTGGTGGTGTGTATGTTGGTGGTGTATGTGTGTTGGTGGTGTGTATGTTGGTGGTGGTGTGTATGCTGGAGGTATGTATGTTGGTGGTGTGTATGCTGCTGGTGTGTATGTTGGTGGTGTGTATGTTGGTGGTGTGTGTGTTGGTGGTGTGTATGTTGGTGGTGTGTGTGTTGGTGGTGTGTATGTTGGTGGTGGTGTATTGGTGGTGTGTATGCTGGGGGTGTGTATGTTGGTGGTGGTGTGTATGTTGGTGGTGTGTATGTTGGTGGTGGTGTGTATGTTGGTGGTGGTGTGTATGTTGGTGGTGGTGTGTATGTTGGTGGTGTGTATGTTGGTGGTGTGTATGTTGATGGTGTGTATGTTGATGTTGTGTATGTTGATGGTGTGTATGTTGGTGGTGTGTATGATGGTGATATGTATGCTGCTGGTGTGTAAGTTTGTGGTGGTGTATGCAGACGTTGATGTCCACAGAATGAGAAGGCTAACGGGGAGACAGGCATCCCGGGCAAGAAGTGGAGGTGTGACTGTACTAGGCACGAACTCTGGGACATTTGACTTCCTCAAAACTGTTACATCCACTAAGACACACCACCAGAAGTTGGTAAAGGTTTACTTCCACTAAGACACACCACCATAAGTTGGTAAAGGCTTACTTCCACTAACTCACACCACCATAAGTTGGTAAAGGTTTACTTCCACTAAGACACACCACCAGAAGTTGGTAAAGGTTTACTTCCACTAACTCACACCACCATAAGTTGGTAAAGGTCTACTTCCACTAAGACACACCACAATAAGTTGGTAAAGGTTTACTTCCACTAACTCACACCACCAGAAGTTGGTAAAGGTTTACTTCCACTAAGACACACCACCAGAAGTTGGTAAAGGTTTACTTCCACTAACTCACACCACCATAAGTTGGTAAAGGTTTACTTCCACTAAGACACACCACCATAAGTTGGTAAAGGCTTACTTCCACTAACTCACACCACCATAAGTTGGTAAAGGCTTACTTCCACTAACTCACACCACCAGAAGTTGGTAAAGGTTTACGTCCACTAAGACACACCACAATAAGTTGGTGAAGGTGTCGAGAACCGTCTGAGTCTGGCTGACTAGTGACTGCTCCCACATTAGTCGGGAACTATCGACAATCACTCTCAGCACTTCCCTCATTAGGCAGCAGTGATCAACCCTCGGAGTTTTCCCCTTCTGGCTTCCAGACACGGGAGCGGCTACTGGACCGAACAGTCAATTTCCTAAGTCAATTATTAACCAAGGCCACGTACTACTCAATAGTAGGTTGGAGGACTCTTCTCCTGCCGTCTGGGGGGCTTCATCGCACACTCTTTCACTTTCCGATGTTCGAAACTTCCAAATTGAGGTCTTCGTATGTGTACAAGAGTGTGTGTTTCATAAAGTCTACCCTGTGGGGTCTAGGCCTACCTACCCTGTGGGGTCTATGCCTACCTACCCTGTGGGGTCTATGCCTACCTACCCTGTGGGGTCTAGAGCTACCTACCCTGTGGGGTCTAGGCCTACCTACCCTGTGGGGTCTAGGCCTACCTACCATGTGGGGTCTAGGCCTACCTACTCTGTGGGGTCTAGGCCTACCTACCCTGTGGGGTCTAGGCCTACCTACCCTGTGGGGTCTATGCCTACCTACCCTGTGGGGTCTAGAGCTACCTACCTTGTGGGGTCTAGGCCTACCTACCCTGCGGGGTCTAGGCCTATCTACCCTGTGGGGTCTAGAGCTACCTACCTTGTGGGGTCTAGAGCTACCTACCTTGTGGGGTCTAGGGCTACCTACCCTGTGGGGTCTAGGCCTACCTACCCTGTGGGGTCAAGGCCTACTTACCTTGTGGGGTATAGGCCTACCTACCCTGTGGGGTCTATGCCTACCTACCCTGTGGGGTCTAGAGCTACCTACCCTGCGGGGTCTAGGCCTACCTACCCTTAACTAAACGTCTTTATACTGGTTTAGAAGACCCTGCAGAGTCTGTATACTACCAGTTACATTTACATCACCTTGCTCTAAAAGCTATGCGCATTCAGTTTATTCTTAAATGCATTAACTGTCCCTGCCTCCACTACCTCCCCTGGCAATGCATTCCAAGCAGACACCACTCTCTGACTAAAAAAATATTTCCTGATATCTAATCTGGACCTCTCTTTAGTCAGCTTGTAGCTATGCCCTCTTGTTATTGTAAGTGGCTGTCTTTTAAAAAATTGTTATCGATTCCTCTGATCATCTTATAAACCTGTATTAAGTCACTACGAATTCTTTTCTCTTCGAGACACTGTAGGCGGTTTTTCTGAGTCGTTCCTCATAACTGTAATTCTGGAATCCCACTATCAGCTTTATCGCTCTGTTTTGTATTCTCTCCAGCATGTCTATATCTCCTCTCTGATAAGGACTCCACACCTGTACACAGTACTCCAATCTAGGTCTAACTAAAGCTTTATACAGTTTGACGATCACTTCCTTGCTCCTATGTTTAATATTTCTTTTTATCATAACTAACATTGCATTTGCCTTTTTCACTGCTACCTTAACTTGCTCACTCACCTTACCTGTATGATCTATTATAACGACTAGGTCCCTTTCCTTATCTATCTTTCTAATAATGTTTTCTCCCATTCTGTAATTATGTTCCATATTGGATCTACCCATGTGGATGACAGTACATTTATCTACATTAAACTCCATTTGCCAGCTTACAGACCATTCTCGAATTTTATCTAAATCCGACCTCAATATATCCACTTCTGCTTTAGATGAGACACTACTGCATAGTTTTGTTTTATCAGCAAATTTTGCAATAATGGATCCCATATCAATGTCCAAATCATTTATATATATCAAGAACAAAATTAGTCCCAAAACCGAGCCCTGTGGCACACCACTTTTCACGTCACACCACTCAGAGTACTCCCTATTTATGCCCACCCTCTGCCTTCATCCCATTAACCAATTTTCAATCCATTTGGCAACTTCCCCACCTATTCCATGTGATTTTAACTTCCGAAATAATCTGTTATGAGGTACTCTATCAAAGGCCTTTGCAAATTCTAGATAAATAACATCCACGGGCTCCCCTTTATCTATGATTTTAGTAACCTCCTCCATGAATTCTAATAGATTTGTTAAGCATGATCTCCCTCTAGTAAACCCATGCTGACTATTTCTAATTAGATTAAATTTGTCTAAATGCATTACAATATTTTCTTTGATTATTGACTCTAACAATTTACAGACTATGCTCGTTAAACTCAACGGTCTTTAATTTGCTGGATCTGATTTTTTTGCCTTTTTTGAATAAGGGGATCACTCCTGCATCTTTCCAATCCCGTGGAACAATCCCTTTTGCAAGTGATTGAGAACATAATATAGCCAATGGTTTTGCTAGTTGGTCTCTAATTTCATACAGCAATTTTGGATGAATACCATCTTGACCTGGACATTTATTCACTTTCAACCCCTCCAATTTTTTAAAAACCATTTCTTCTGTAATACAGATTGAACTAAATCCCACTGTATCCATGTCTCTTTGAAAAATATCTGTAGGCTCTGGGATCTTGGCGCAGTCCTCTTTTATGTATACTGTGCCAAAGTACTGATTGAGCAGATTAGCTGCCTCCATATTCTCACTTATTATTTTCCATGTACTGTCTATGAGAGGGCCTACTTTGTCTTTCGTTCTTTGTTTATTTCTAACATAAGAGAAGAAGCTTTTACTATCAGTCTTGATCCTCTGAGCAAGTTTTTTTTCAAAGTCTATTTTTTGCTGTTTTATTCGCTTTCTGAAATATGTTCTGCTTGTCCAAATATTTTACATATGTTTCTTTTGATTTACCTGCCTCTATATATTTTTGCCATGCTTTATTTTTTGCTTTTCTACATTTCACTACAAATCTAGTTTTCCACTTTTTACGCTTGGGGTTTACCTCCCTACATGGAACACATTCCTCTTTTAGCGTTTCTAGAACTGTTTTAAAACTTTCCCACTCCTGTTCAACATCTGTTCCTACGACAATATCTTTCCAGATTATGTGGCTCGCTGCCTCTATCATCCTCTTAACATCTGCCTTAGAGTAGTTGTATGTTCGCGTGTTTATGTTTACTTCTTTCCCTGCAATAAGATCCCAACGGATGATTTGATGGTCACTTGAGCCAAACAGTTCCCCAACGGTAACGCTTTGAAGGTTACAGTGGTTGTGTTCCTCTCCTCCCGGCATCCACGCGAGTCAACAAACTGTCAAGGGTCGGCACAATAGAGTCTGACTAACAGAGATATGGTTAGAGCGGCTGCCTTTCGCGGAATAGGTAGCAGGATCAAAACTCGGTTTTATTGTGAACCCAGTTGTAGATGGGTACTCACAGCTTAGAAAGGCAAAACAACGAGGAAGGAGACTGGTTACAAGCTGATGAACTGAACAAGGCAGCCACTAACACAATATGGCCAAAAGCAGTCTCTGTTTGATCTTAAACAATCAAAAATCGGTACGTTCAAAATCAATCAACCAAAAATCAATCAACCACAACTCAATCAACCAAAAATCAATCAACCAAACATCAATCAACGAGAACCTTTCAACTCTATGTGGAGCATAGGTGGTCACCAACTAAACGGGATGTCTTCCTGTCCTGTGCCCTCATCTCCCACATATTCACCTCAACCTTGCTGTGGAAAGATGACTGTGGAAAGCCCGATGTTCCTTAAAGCAAAATATGATTATAGACTTTAGAAATCGGATACCCCCGTCGCCGAAGTGGGGGATTTAAAAAATGTTTTCGTTGCGAATGCATAAAGATGCCCTGATTCTCCCAAATTGACTGAATTCGAAAGATCTGGGTCCTGAAATCTGGAGGATAAGACCTGAAGGTACCGCGGACTTGCAGAGCTGTACGTGCTGCCATAGCCATGAGAAGGTGTCAATTCCTCCTCTGAACTGCCCAATCCTACCTTCCCCCTCCATCCCCCACCCTCGGGCCTACCCACCAAAGACATGTTCAACATATCTCCCTTGACAGCAGACGTCTGCCTTTTGGTCTATTGGGACCTGACTACTAACAGCACAGGCGGTTAGG
The DNA here is from genome assembly GCA_036924085.1 of Ariolimax columbianus. Classification (NCBI taxonomy): domain Eukaryota; kingdom Metazoa; phylum Mollusca; class Gastropoda; order Stylommatophora; family Arionidae; genus Ariolimax; species Ariolimax columbianus. The sequence continues at coordinate 72,125,984 of JAVGWX010000017.1, forward strand.
TGAGAGTTTCTGGCACCAGGGTGCCATGGAGCCCTTTACCCAGGTGTGTTTAACCTGCGGCCCGCAGAGCAGTTCCTGGTCATCCACTGTGTATAATGCGGGCCGCCATACACTGATCAAAACGAATCCATGGAGACAGAAAATATATGTTTAACCCCAGTGACTGGCACGTATTCTGGTACAGTGTACTGAACCAAGCGAACGCCATTCCTACAGTACACAACCGCTTGTATATTCCTCGGTACACAACCGCTTGTATATTCCTCGGTACACAACCGCTTGTATATTCCTCGGTACACAACCGCTTGTATATTCCTCGGTACACAACCGCTTGTATATTCCTCGTTACACAACCGCTTGTATATACCTCGGTACACAAACGCTTGTATGTTCCTCGGTACACAACCGCTTGTATATTCCTCGGTACACAACCGCTTGTATGTTCCTCGGTACACAACCACTTGTATGTTCCTCGGTACACAAACGCTTGTATATTCCTCGGTACACAACCGATTGTATGTTCCTCGGTACACAAACGCTTGTATATTCCTCGGTACACAACCGCTTGTATGTTCCTCGGTACACAACCGCTTGTATGTTCCTCGGTACACAACCGCTTGTATGTTCCTCGATACACAACCACTTGTATGTTCCTCGGTACACAAGCACTTGTATGTTCCTCAGTATGTAAATCTATGCTGATCAGGATCATTTTAAAAGTAAGTAATAACACTAACAATAACAATAATAAACATCGCTCATCAACAACAAGCTCTCTCTAGACCCAGACGTAACTACAACATTTGTTTGCCTCACAACGTGTGTCAGACCCTGACATAACTACAACATATGTTTGCCTCACAACGTGTGTCAGACCCTGACAATGAAAACCAAGGCCATGGTGTACAATGCATGTGTTGTAAGTGCACTTCTATATGGCAGCGAGACTTGGGTGAGCTATGCGAGACTTGGGTGAGCTATGCGAGACTTGGGTGAGCTATGCGAGACTTGGGTGAGCTATGCGAGACTTGTATGAGCTATGCCAAACAAGATCCCGGACTTAACACGTTCCCCCTACGGCGCCTGCGGTCAGCTCTTGGAATTACATGGAGGGACAGAGTGACAAAGAGGTGCACCCTAGCAGCCTCCCAAGCATTTACAATCTACTTAGCCAGCAACGACTACGATAGCTTGGACACGTTCGTCCCATGGAAGATGGCGGCATCCCCAAAGATATCCTCTATGGACAGTTGGTGGAAGGCAGGAGAATAGTCGACCCGACCACAGTTGGGGTTCAAAGATGTGTGCGCGTGATATGAAGGCCCGGGACATGGATCTGACATCCTGGGAAGACGAGGCTGCAGACTGATTCAGGTAGAGATGTGCCCTTAAGGGCCGCCTCATTCTTGGTGAAGGGAAACTATTGCAGCACAGAGAAGTGACAAGACTACACAGAGAAGTGACAAGACTACACAGAGAAGTGACAAGACTACACAGAGAAGTGACAAGACTACACAGAGAAGTGACAAGACTACACAGAGAAGTGACAAGACTACACAGAGAAGTGACAAGACTACACAGAGAAGTGACAAGACTACACAGAGAAGTGACAAGACTACACAGAGAAGTGATAAGACAACACAGAGAAGTGATAAGACTACACAGAGAAGTGACAAGACTACACAGAGAAGTGACAAGACTACACAGAGAATTGACAAGACTACACAGAGATAATAAAAGGAATGGATAAATTAGACTATAACAAGTTTTTCAAAATACAACAACCCACAAGAACAAGAGGGCATAGCTACAAATTAACTAAAGAAAGGTCCAGATTAGATATTAGGAAATATTTTTTTACAGTGGTAAATGCTTGAAATGCATTGTCACAGGAAATAGCTGAGGCAAGGACAATTAATACATTTAAGAATAGATTGGATGCGCATAGCTTTTAGAGCAAGGTAATGTCAATGAAACTAGTTGTATACAGACTCTGCAGTCTTCTAAACCAGTATAAAGATGCTAAGTTAAGTTAAGAGGGAGGGGTGAGGGCTGATATTGATAAACAACACAAATGGTAAACAAGTCAAGCAAGTCTAACACATATGACTGCTGTTGGGGATGAAGTTTTAGAGGCTTCTGGTTTGTTTTTGTTTTTTTGTAAGTGAGGTGTCCATAAAGCCATCTACACCTTCACAACTGGGTCTACTAGAGCGTGACGATAACGGATATTAAACCCTGTACCTCTGCCTTCAGGGTGGAGCACTCTACCACTCTGCCACTCAGAAAATCAACATGTGATCGGCGATAATGGTGACCCCACAACGCAACAGATAACGCTGAAGCGAGGCGCTGGCGGGTCTGTATGTCCATAGCTGTTGTATCGTGCCCCGCCGGTCCATTATGGCCCACAGAATGTGACAGATTCGTGTAATGACTGATTCATGCGATTAGAGATAGATGTCACATCGATTTCTTCAACTCGGAGATTTGATTCGCCTCTCGAAGGGTTCTCCATACCAGAATTTCGTGTTTTGTTAATGAACCCTGTAGGGCCGACATGGTCGCCCGTGACAAAGCCGTGGTATCGATTTCTGTCTCTTTCGATCCTCTCTGCTCTGGTAAATAGCACAGACATACAAGTACTAACGACGGATGCGAGTAATCGAATCCTTTTGTGGGTGCATTCCCTGGAGGACAACACGAAGAATGGTCGCAGGTCCCAGCCCTGATCTCCAACAGTTTCCAGGCCAGACGCATACCTCGGGACGGTCCTCTCAGGCTAGTCCTCAAGTACTCAATGTCCTCTCTCAAGAGGACACAATCTCAGAAAAATCTCGTCAAAGGAACGCAACACATTCCTGACGATTTCCAATGCCATCAACTTTTTTACCTCCTTCTGACGCTTAGTTTCTAGGTCATGTCATGTCATAGAATCGTGTCATGTTCTTGTCGGGGTTTCTCTTTGTTAAACCTTTGTTGCTTTCTTTCTTTGAGTGTTCTGTTCTACATCACCTGAAATGTATGTACCCAGAGATGCGGCCCAATCCACTGCTCGATTCTGTGGAGCTGTTCAAGCTACAGAACGTTATATCAATGGTCTACTCAATCGATCTTCGGCGATTTATCTGTTCTGGCTACTTTCATTTATACATGTCATCTGTTCTGGCTACTTTCATTTATACATGTCATCTGTTCTGGCTACTTTCATTTATACATGTCATAGGTTCTGGCTACTTTCATTTATACATGTCATCTGTTCTGGCTACTTTCATTTATTCATGTCATATGTTCTGGCTACTTTTATGTATACATGTCATCTGTTCTGGCTACTTTCATTTATACATGTCATCGGTTCTGGCTACTTTCATTTACACATGTCATCGGTTCTGGCTACTTTCATTTATACATGTCATCGGTTCTGGCTACTTTCATTTATTCATGTCATCGGTTCTGGCTACTTTCATTTATACATGTCATCGGTTCTTGCTACTTTCATTTATACATGTCATCGGTTCTGGCTACTTTCATTTATACATGTCATCGGTTCTGGCTACTTTCATTTATACATGTCATCAGTTCTGGCTACTTTCATTTATACATGTCATCGGTTCTGGCTACTTTCATGTATGCAAAACCTATTTGCTGTAACAATGAATGCAAGGTCATACAGTGGATCCAGAGACTGAGCGTTGCATGGGCTGTAGTGTCCAGTGATCACATGCTGACCGCTAGCGTAAGGCCAGCGACCGATAGCTGGATAACAGGCAGGAACAGAGCAGACTGGCTAAGGAGAAGGTATCTAAGAGAAAAGGCTAACCTGGTACAGTAGACTGGCCAAGGAGAAGGTATCTAAGAGGAAAGGCTAACCTGGTACAGTAGACTGGCCAAGGAGAAGGTATCTAAGAGGAAAGGCTAACCTGGTACAGTAGACTGGCCAAGGAGAATGTATCTAAGAGGAAAGGCTAACCAGGTACAGTAGACTGGCCAAGGAGAAGGTATCTAAGAGGAAAGGCTAACCTGGTACGGTAGACTGGCCAAGGAGAATGTATCTAAGAGGAAAGGCTAACCTGGTACTCAAAAATGCCTGAAGAAGTCGGATGTGTCGAACCGAAAGGTGCAAATATCGCAGTCAAGCTATAAACTACGATACAACGCATTCCGTTCTCCGGACTATATTCTGCTACTTGCAAAGCCCTTTTCGGGGCTTCGTAGGGGGAGATGAAGAACAAGCGAAGAAGAATAAGAAGAACGAAAGGGAAAAAGGTAGGCAGAGGAATGAAGAAGATGAGAAAGGAAGGATGAGGAAGAAGATGGAAGGAAGGAAGGAAGGAAGGAAGGAAGGAAGGAAGGGAGGAAGGAAGGAAGGAAGGAAGGAAGGAAGGAAGGAAGGAAGGAAGGAAGGAAGGAAGGAAGGAAGGAGAAGAAGGAAGACGAAGAGAAAGAAGAAGAAACGTGATCTTGAAGAAAACCAACAAAGTGAATGGGAACACATAGAGAACATGTGCTGGAATTAGACCCTCGAAAATCTTTGGGGCTACCCTTTAAGAAACTTGACTATCTCGCTAAGGGAATTGACGAAAGGGCACCACCAGGTGTGGAACCTGCGGCTTAATTTGACTGAACACGCCAATGCTGTAGAACAACTGACAAATTGAGAGCGCTGCCGTTTGCGTCTAATAATGAACGTACGCTGGTATTAGACTCACGGACGACAAGTCAGCTCAAATGAAAGAACGCTACGGAAATCGTGTTTAACTCCGCAGATTTCAAATACCTGGTCATTGACAAACAAAAGCCCTCAATAAATTCGTCTGACCAAATAGTGAACGGGTGCTGGAAATAGATCTGAAGACAGGTCAGTTTTACCCTACAAATGACAGGGCGTTGCTACGGAAAACCAGCTCAAATCGAGAGGAGCCGCAGACACTTTGGTTCACGTACCAGGCTGATAAGCCAAGGGCGCGAGGCTACCATGTGGGGGATTACGGCCGAACCCTTGAAAGCCGCAATCCCGCCCAAAATCTCAGCACCACTGCAATGGGAGGCTCCTACATGCTCGGGACCTGGGGCTTGCGCCCCAGCCCTATCAGGTAGAGCCACAGTAAGAGGTCCTTGCCGCCCGCAAATCAAAGCGGGCGGAAAACTGCTTGATACTCACCCTATACGGCGATGGGGTGCGAAAAACACCAACCAAAGACTTAGAACCTGGTCGGGGTGTCGAAAACAGTAGAGCAGCCACCACACTGTGAACTGTCAAGACTCAACCACTGACCATGAGAGTTGTCCGCACACCAGGCGATCAACATCTCCGTGACATTACCAGGCTTGTCCTCTGGCTAAATGCACTCCGGTTACGATATCTACCTCTGTACGTTATCAGTCCTAACTATCATGCTGGACGCAGAAGAGATGCAGACCAGCGGACATTGCACACCTGCCCCACTGTGTCAACACCCCAGGTGGCGGGGAATGCTAGGCGTACCATCCCTGCATAGAAGCCAAGAAAATAAAGGGAAAAAGAGATACCCCACTCACATGCAAATGCTACGTTTCTGGCAGGACGTGACGATCCTGGGATACAGACACACTGGACTGCCTCTCTTCCGGGTAAACCAGTCCATCTCATATATCACATACCATCATTGCACCCTATAGACACGAGTAGTGAAGACTCGATAGTCTGGAAAGACAACTTCCATAGGAGAGAAAACTCTGATCGTAAACAACTGCTGCCTTGCAGATAGGCTGGGGACAGCCAAAGGCTAAGGAGGGCATCCCTACAGAAACGCCTGTTGAAATCGGATGCACGGGGCCGCAAGCCTAACAAAACAGTGCAACGTAAATCGCAGTATGATGGCAGCACAACCTATTCGAAAAACGTATGGCGCTCATCCTGAGGAGACCCGCCAGGCAGCGATAGCGCCGGGCCTCACGCCTCGAAGGGGCCCACCCTTGACTACTGGTGGTCACCCACCCATGTGTCGTGGAGTCAAGGCACATGGCTATGGGGTAACGTCTATTGGCCAAAACTTCAAGACCCTCAGAATACTACAGTGGAATGCGGAGGGAGTCATTAACAAAAAACTTTCCCTAACACACCACCTGCATGAAGGTAAGATTGACGTGGCATGTATCCAGGAAACGCACCTCAACAATAACCATAAATTCTCAATCAGAGGATACCAGACCTTCCGTCTAGATAGAGAAGGTCACAAAGGAGGGGTCCTGATACTGACCAGAAACAGCATACCGAGTAGCGCGGTACCTGTCAATCACACCGGACAAGCAGAAATTGTAGGAGTTGACATAATGGCACTAGAGACGAAACTCCGCATTTTCAATCTGTACGGACCACCAAACAGAGACCTATCGCTCTCGAGTATGGAGGTCAGAGACTCCAACTGCATAGTAGTTGGAGATTTCAACAGCCACTCGGAGAGATGGGGATACTCTGACACAGACAGTAGAGGTGACGAAGTGGAAGATTGGGAGATAGATGCAAATCTCTCCCTAATCAATAGGCCGGAGGATAGCCCTAGCTTCTATTCAAGAACATGGCATACCACCTCGACTCCAGATTTGGCCTTCTCCACACAGGACATACACTATAAAATAGACCGCCAGGTGCTAAACCAACTGGCAGGTAGCGACCACAGGCCGATCAGGCTAACCATTGACATGGAAGTAGGCCCACAGGAAACAAAACCGCTCCCACGTTGGAATTACAAACGAGCCGACTGGGACAGATTTGCAATCCTGACAGATGGGCTGTGTGAAACCATCAACACACGAAACACCAAAATGAAGCCCATGGTAGAGAGCCTAAGCAAGGCAATAATGCAAGCTGCCACTGAAACCATCCCAAGAGGAGCTAGGAAAAACTATAAGCCCTACTGGAATGATGAGTTACAGAAAGTGGAAGATGCAGTAACAAATGCGAGGAACATGGCAGAACGAGAAAAATCCGTGGAGGCAAACATCGCCCTCAAAGCCGCCGCGGCGAAGTACAAACACACTCTCAAGCAAACAGCAAGAGAAAGTTGGAAAAATAAAACGGAAAGTTTAAACCTGGACAAAGAAGGGAACAAGCTATGGAAGCTAGTCAGAGCCATGAACGACGAAACCCCGTCAAATAAACAAATTACTATCAAGCAAGGCGAGAACTTGATCACAGGTAAGAAAGCCGCAAACGCCTTTGTCGATCACTATGCCAGAGCAAACCACATCGAGGTCCCTGCAGATAAGCATACAGACATTAGCGAAGAGCTAAAGGGGCACGAAAACATAAATACGGCTCCTGAAGAGCACATGATGGCCAAACTAACAATGCGCGAAATGGAAGAGGCTATGAGAACACTAAAGAGAAGGAAATCTCCCGGAAAAGACGGGATAACAAACGAAATGCTGATGGGGCTGGGCCAAACAGCGAAGGAAAAACTACTATCAGTCCTGAACCAAAGCTGGAAAAGGGGTATTGTACCCCAGGCATGGAAAGATGCAATACTGGTACCAGTACCAAAAACAGGAAAGGACAAAACAGATCCGAATGGATACAGGCCCATAAGCCTACTGAGCTGTGTCGGCAAGCTGATGGAACGGATGATAAACACCAGACTGATGTGGCATCTGGAAGAAAAACGAATACTAATTCCACAGCAAGCCGGCTTTAGACAGCACAGATCCACTGAGGACCAGGTCATCCTCATAGCCCAGGAGATAGAAGATGCCTACCAGGCACAGAAACACACAGTAGCTGTTTGGGTGGATCTGGAAAAGGCATTTGACAAAGTCTGGAAGGATGGACTTAGAGTCAAGCTAAGAAGAAGTGATGTTTGTGGGAAGATGTACAAGTGGATCAACCACTACCTCAAACAAAGAACGGCCAGAGTCCAAGTACAAGGGCAGATGAGCAAAAAGGTGACACTCGAGCAGGGAGTACCCCAAGGGGGAGTACTGTCACCCACACTCTTCCTGGTATATATAAACGATATTACAGAGAATATACCAAGAAGAGTCCATAGCTCAATGTTTGCAGACGATCTGGCTATGTGGACCTCTGAAAAGAATCTCACCATAGCAAGAAATCGGATGCAAACGGCCCTAACATCGCTGGAAGAGTGGGCGAACTCATGGCTGGTCAAAATAAACGAGGAGAAAACCACGTGCACAATATTCTCGCTCTCATTAAAACCCCAAAGCACCAAATTAAGCCTAAATGGCAAAATCCTGCAGCCAAACGACAACCCAACCTATCTGGGAGTCACATTTGATCGGCGCATGACATGGAAAAGTCAGATTGAGAGAAACCGAATGAAAGCCAGAGAAAGAATGGCGATCATGAGGAAACTTGCTGGCACAAGCTGGGGAGCAGACGAAGGCATACTAAAGAAACTGTACACTGGAAGAGTGAGACCAGTTCTCGAGTATGGCATCGCGGCATGGACAACAGCAGCAAAGGCGAACTTCGATAAAGTTAACAAACTTCAAAACCAAGCTATGAGAATCATAACTGGTGGAATGAAGTCAACGCCAATTGTAGAACTTGAAAAGATTACAAAACTGCAATCCATGACCGACAGAAGAGACTGCAGAGCCCAGCTGCAGTCAGAGAAACTCCGAAGACTGACGGACCATCCAATGTACCAGAGGCTAAACAATTTGGGAACTGGAAAACTAAAGCGGAGAAACTTTGCAGAAATAGCCAAAGCAAAGATGCACGAAGATCCCATAAACGCACTAACAACACCAAAACCCATCACTACTGTACGAAAACCTACTTGGAGGCAGGATATATTTCCAGAGGTGGTAGAAAATATACCAGGTATTGCAAACAAAAACTGCCAGACCGAAAAAGAAAGGAGAGATACTACCCTAAGCTTCATAACGAAAAGCTACCCAAGCATGGACTGGACCCATGCATACACCGACGGCTCTGTAACAAACACTACACAGAACGGAGGGGCAGGAGCATTCCTGAACCTACCAAATGGCAGAAAAATAACACTGTCATTCGCTACTGGTAAGTACACGAGCAATTTCAGAGCAGAGGCAGAGGCACTGAGGGCGGCAGTGGAAGAAATGGTAACACACAGTGAAAATGAGAGCCATATAGTCCTGCTGACAGATGCTCTCGAAGTAGTCACAGCGCTAAAAAGCCAGAAAAACACTGAGCTTAATGACTTAAGAGCAGCACTCTGCAAACTGTGCCAACAGTCCGCACCAAAAAGGGTAGTGGTACAGTGGGTTCCGTCACACTGCAACATCCAAGGCAACGAGGAGGCAGACAGACTGGCAAAAGAAGGTGCAAGGCTACCACAAATAGATACCAGTATGACGTACGAAGAGTCAAAACGGCTTATCAAAGCCAGGTACATGTCCAAATGGGAAACCGAACATACTGGTTACACCAAAAACGATGCCTATTACCAGTTGAACCGAAGAGAGCAGGTCGTTGTCTTCAGACTTCGCACTGGCCACAACAGACTGAGGTACCACCTCTTCAACAAATTGAAGATAGGGTGTACCGACGAATGCCCGTGCGGTACTGGTAAAATGACCACTGAACATCTGCTGCAGAACTGCCCGACATACGAGGATCAGAGAGAGCAGATGTGGCCATTGCCAGTGGAACTGCAAGACAAGCTCTATGGTAGTGGCGAGAGTCTCAGGATGACCGCCGCTTTTTTCGAGAAAATAATGGTTACTGTCTGACTGTGTACGCAGAAGAAGAAGAAGAAGAAGAATGGGAACACACAGACGAACCACAAAGAGGCACATGATGCTGTTGTTGTTTCTCACATAAGGGTTGCTAACAAGGACTCCAACAAGCAGTGACGTGTGGTGACTTCTCTCAAGGTGGACTAGGTTCGAGAACACCTTTTATTATTAGGCTAATGAGATATACTCTCCATATAATGTACACTATCTAGCTGACCAACGACACTTCTACCGGACACAGTTCACGTAGTTTAGCTCACTTCTGCCAGACACAATTAAGTAGTTTAGCTCACTTCTACCGGACACAGTTCACGTAGTTTACCAAATTTCTACTGGTCACAGTTCACGTAGTTTAGCTCACTTCTACCTGACACAGTTCGCGTAATTCTAGCTCACTTCTACCGCCCACAGTTCACGTAGTTTAGCTCACTTCTACCGGACACATTTCACGTAGTTTAGCTCACTTCTACCGGACACGGTTCACGTATTTTAGCTCACTTTCATCGGACACAGTTCACGAAGTGTAGCTGACTTCTACCGGACACAGTTCGGGTAATTACAGCTTACTTCTACCGCACACAGTTCACGTAGTTTAGCTCACTTTTACCCGTCACAGTTCACAAAGTTTAGCTCACTTCTACCGGACACAGTTCAAGTAGTTTAGATCACTTCTACCGGTGACAGTTCACTTAGTTTAGCTAACTTCTACCGGTCACAGTTCACTTAGTTTAGCTAACTTCTACAGGTCACAGTTCACGTAGTTTAGCTCATCTCATTTCTACCGGTCTCAGTTCACGTAGTTTAGATCACTTCTACCGGTCACATTTGAAGTAATTTAACTCACTTCTACATGTCACATTTCACGTAGTTTAGCTCACGTTCTACCGTTCACAGTTCACATAGTTTACCTCACTTCTACCGAACACAGTTCACATAGTTTAGCTCACTTCTACCGGTCACAGTTCACATAGTTTAGCTCATTTCTACCGGACACAGTTCGCGTAATTCTAGCTCACTTCTACCGGACACAGTTCACGTAGTATAGCTTACTTCTACCGGACACAGTTCACGTAGTTTAGCTCAGTTCTACCGGTCAAAGTTCACTTAGTTTAGCTCACTTCTACCGGTCACAGTTCACGTAGTTTAGCTCATCTCATTTCTATCAGCCACAGTTCACGTAGTTCAGCTCACTTCTACCGGTCACATTTCAAGTAATTTAGCTCACTTCTACATGTCACAGTTCACGTAGTTTAGATCACTTCTACATGTCCCAGTTCACGTAGTTTAGCTCAGTTCTACCGGTCACAGTTCACGTAGTTTAGCTCACTTCTACCGGACACAGTTCACGTAGTTTAGCTCACTTCTACCGGACACAGTTCACGTAGTTTAGCTTACTTAACGATCAAATATATATGACATCTTTTAAAAATCTCTTTGGTATTCCCGAAAGTTGTTAATTGAGTTATCGCGGACAGGTGTGATTGAATTGTATCGTGGCGCATCTTGGCTTTGGGGGAAATGACTGATATCGTAAAAACCATTATTATTCACACTGCCTGATCTGTTACAAACAGCACACAGGATCAGTAATACAGCCTGATGCTTCATTTACATGGAATTAACCATTTTGAAAAAGTATACTGCCTTGTTGTGAAATGACTTGTATAGTTTATCATTTTCGTTTGAACATACATTTCTAGATTTGGCCTACCTTTTGTTTGAACATACATTTCTAGAGTTGGCTTACCTTTTGTTTGAGCATACATTTCTAGAGTTGGCCTACCTTTTGTTTGAACATACATTTCTGGAGTTGGCCTACCTTTAGTTTGAACATACATGTCTAAAGTCGGCCTACCTTTAGTTTGAACATACATTTCTAGAGTTGGCCTACCTTTTGTTTGAACATACATTTCTGGAGTTGGCCTACCTTTAGTGTGAACATACATGTCTAAAGTCGGCCTACCTTTTGTTTGAACATACATTTCTAGAGTTGGCCTACCTTTAGTTTGAACATACATGTCTAAAGTCGGCCTACCTTTAGTTTGAACATACATTTCTGAAGTTGGCCTACCTATTCTTATTACTTGCGGTGTCTCTCAAAAACTGAGGGCTCCAAACGAAACTGAGCAATGGGTCGTGAACACAGCATTGTGACATGTGATTCGCCATGTACCAATGACCTACTTACACAAACCCTGCTACTTGTCTCTGGCAAACTTTGTTGTTAGGGAACACTTTCCAAATCCGTCCCCTTCCATATTTCACCCTTTGAAACACTGAAACTAGATTGACAGTCGAACACTTTATACCTTCTCAAGATGTATTTCATTAACGGCAACATTTACACAAGTTTAATTATCACACTATCACTCATAAGAAGTAATCACAAATTATATTTAGTGATGACAGAAGACCAAACAGTTAGCGTGTATATAATTGCACAGATGGACTAGTATAAGCTTAATCAAAGATTTTCTGCACAGGGAGAGCCGGTAACACTCGAGCGCTTCCGATGCCAGTGCGCAATTAGCGGGGAAATCGTTGAGTAATGTGACGTCATCTGAGGAGAATCAGAAAGTGAAGAAAACTATTTTTGTTTATTTAATATTTCTATTTTATGATTCTGTGTCCTTGGGATTTCTATTTTATGATTCTGTGTCCTTGGGATTTCTATTTTATGATTCTGTGTCCTTTGGATTTCTATTTTATGATTCTGTGTCCTTGAGATTTCTATTTTATGATTCTGTGTCCTTGAGATTTCTATTTTATGATTATGTGTCCTTGGGATTTCTATTTTATGATTATGTGTCCTTTGGGATTTCTATTTAATGATTCTGTGTCCTTGGGATTTCTATTTTATGATTCTGTGTCCTTGGGATTTCTATTTTATGATTCTGTGTCCTTGGGATTTCTATTTTATGATTCTGTGTCCTTGAGATTTCTATTGTATGATTCTGTGTCCTTGGGATTTCTATTTTATGATTCTGTGTCCTTGAGATTTCTATGTTATGATTCTGTGTCCTTTTGGGATTTCTATTTTATGATTCTGTGTCCTTGAGATTTCTATTTTATGATTCTGTGTCCTTGGGATTTCTATTTTATGATTCTGTGTCCTTGGGATTTCTATTTTATGATTCTGTGTACTTGGGATTTCTATTTTATGATTCTGTGTCCTTGGGGTTTCCATTTTCTGATTCTGTGTCCTTGGAATTTCTATTTTATGATTCTGTGTCCTTGGGACACTTAACTCAAAATAGCTAAATATCTGGGGACTAGTTTATTGACAGCACGCCCCTGCTCACAAGTTTCAAGTGTCCCCCTGGTGGACCAGCACAAAAGTCATATTGAAGATTGATTAAAAAACTAAGAGATCCCGTGTACATTGCGTTTCCCTAAAATAACCATTGGCTGTTGTTAATCGATCAGTTTAGCAACTGTCTGGATGAATTTCTAGAAACAACCGTAACCTGCATTACCCCCGATGTAACAAGCCGCGTGAAGTAAACATAGCAACCACAATAAAGGTAACATTCCAGGAAGCATCTCCAACTAACTGGCAGTAAGTATTTCCCCGTTTCAATACCAGTATTCCTTGTAGTTTAATACCAGTATTCATAGTAGTTTAATACCAGTATTGCTAGTAGTTCAATACCAGTATTCCTAGTAGCTCAATACCAGTATTCCTAGTAATTAAATATCAGTATTCCTAGTAGTTCAATCAAGTTTCACACATGCACAACGAGCAATCTCAAGCTCGGAAAACGAAGCACTGATGGATTGAACTCAGGAGTCCATCATTCCCCAGCCAGGCCGCTAGAGACCTCTTCAAGACATCTTTACCTAAATTCATAAGGCAAATTAAGCGCGCCATTTTCTCCTCGGCGCGGCCAGTAATTTGCAGGACCCTGTCTGCACGCGCCCAAAATGGTGGACGGAAGTAGCTAATCTGTCAATGGCGATCCTCGCCGACAGTTGATCAAAACAGTTTCCGGTGACGCAGTGTCGACCCAATTACATCATTTCTGGTGAGAATCAAGCCGCGAGAGGTCGTCTACGACCTGGACACGATCAGCGGAACATTTATGTGCCGAAATAAATTCGGGAAAGTCCTACAGTCCCTAAGTCCTTCCTCGAGGCGAGAGACATTAAAGAGTAACAAAAATAACAATAATCTTACGAAGAAAAGTCAGTAAATGGGTCACAAAACACTTTTTTTTTTTAAATCACACAATAAGATGGGAGCATGACAACCATTGATTATTGCTCTCGCATTGTCCCGTCGCTCAACTTAAATAACCGTTGATACACTTATCCCATCGCCGTATCAGTCCACCAAAACCTGCAGCATGGAAGTCTGTGGTCTGCTGTCCTAGACACCAAAACCCGCAGCATGGAAGTCTGTGGTCTGATGTCTCAGCCACCAAAACCTGCAGCATGGAAGTCTGTCGTCTGCTGTCTCAGCTGTATTTGCCCTTCTCGTTCAACTTCTATGTCAAGATGGGACAATGCTTTATGCTGCATGCTAAACCATGCGAACATTCTATCACGGCTGATACACTGTCTATCACTGTCGGCAAATCACAGTATACATGCTCACTGTAGAATGGTCAGCTGTGTTTGCAACGTAAATGGACCAGCTGTGTTGGCAGCGTAAAATGACCATCTGTTGGCAGTGTAAATAGATCAGCTGTATTCGCAGTGTAAACGAGCGTAAATGGGCCAGCTGCGGAGACATCGTAAATGGGCCTGCTGTTCTGACAGATCTAAACCATCTGGAGTCAGCAGCGAATCTGATCTTGACACGATCCAACTGGAAATAATTCCCCTGATCTCTGTCTTTTGGGGGGGGGGGGGAGCAGTGTCTGTTCGTGGACTGTATCTTTTGAAGGGTGGGGGTGCAATGTCTGTTGGGAGGGGAGGCTCAGTCTCTGTTCTGGGGATAGGGGAGCAGTGAAATAAGTGCAGACGAATACACACATGGTGAAGAGAAGTGTCCACAGATAATAGATAAGAAGCTGTCATGGATTGCACAGGGCAGGAGAACTTGTGAAACTCCGCATGGAACTCAATCAATTTGATCCATAAATACAAACAGTGAAAGTCCCCTTTCTAGATAACTATGACTTTTGAAAGTCCCCTTCCTAACTAACTATGACGTTTAAAAGTCCCCTTCCAAACTAACAATGACGTTTAAAATTCCCCTTCCAAACTAACTATGACGTTTAAAAGTCCCCTTCCTAGATACCTAACTATGACGTTCAAAAGTCCCTTTCTTAGATATCTAACTATGACGTTTAAAAGTCCCCTTCCTAGATAACTAACTATGACGTTTAAAAGTACCCTTCCTAGATTACTAACTATGATGTTTAAAAGTCCCCTTCCAAACTAACTATGACGTTTAAGAGTCCCCTTCATAAATGACTAACTATGACGTTTAAAAGTCCCCTTCCTAGATAACTTACTATGACGTTTAAAAGTCCCCTTTCTAGATAACTATGACGTTAAAAAGTCCCCTTTCTAGATAACTATGACGTTTAAAAATCCCCCTCCTAGATAACTAACTATGACATTTAAAAGTCCCCTTTCTAGATAACTATGACGTTTAAAAGTCCCCTTCCAAACTAACTATGACGTTTAAGAGTCCCCTTCCTAACTAACTATGACGTTTAAAAGTCCCCTTCCTAGATAACTAACTATGACGTTTAAAAGTCCCCTTTCTAGATAACTATGACGTTAAGAAGTCCCCTTTCTAGATAACTATGACGTTTAGAAATCCCCCTCCTAGATAACTAACTATGACGTTTAAAAGTCCCCTTTCTAGATAACTATGACGTTTAAAAGTCCCCTTCCAAACTAACTATGACGTTTAAGAGTCCCCTTCCTAACTAACTATGACGTTTAAAAGTCCCCTTCCTAGATAACTAACTATGACGTTTAAAAGTCCCCTTCCTAACTAACTATGACGTTTAAACGTCTCCTTCCTAAATAACTATCTATGAAGTTTAAAAGTCCCTTTTCTAGCCAACTATGACGTTTAAAAGTCCCCTTCCTCACTAACTATGACGTTTAAAAGTCCCCTTTCTAGATAACTATGACGTTTAAAATTCCCCTTTCTAGATAACTATGACGTTTAGCAGTCCCCTTCCTAGATAACTAACTATGACGTTTAAAAGCCCCGTTCGTTTCTAGATAACTATGATGTTTAAAAGTCCTCTTTCTAGATAACTATGACGTTTAAAAGTCCCCTTCCAAACTAACTATGGCGTTTAAAAGTCTCCTTCCTAGATAACTACCTATGACGTTTAAAAGTCCCCTTCCTACATAACTAACCATGACGTTTAAAAGTCCCCTTTCTAGATAACTATGACGTTTAAAAGTCCCCTTTCTAGATAACTATGACGTTTAAAAGTCCCCGTCCTAGACAACTAACTATGACGTTTAAAAGCCCCGTTCGTTTCTAGATAACTATGATGTTTAAAATTCCCCTTCCAAACTAACTATGACGTTTAAGAGTCCCCTTCCTAACAAACTAGGACGTTTAAAAGTCCTCTTTCTAGATAACTATGACGTTTAAAAGTCCCCTTCCAAACTAACTATGGCGTTTAAAAGTCTCCTTCCTAGATAACTACCTATGACGTTTAAAAGTCCCCTTCCTAGATAACTACCTATGACGTTTAAAAGTCCCCTTCCTACATAACTAACCATGACGTTTAAAAGTCCCCTTTCTAGATAACTATGACGTTTAAAAGTCCCCTTTCTAGATAACTATGACGTTTAAAAGTCCCCGTCCTAGACAACTAACTATGACGTTTAAAAGCCCCGTTCGTTTCTAGATAACTATGATGTTTAAAAGTCCCCTTCCAAACTAACTATGACGTTTAAGAGTCCCCTTCCTAACTAACTATGACGTTTAAAAGTCCCCTTTCTAGATAACTAACTATGACGTTTAAAAGTCCCTTTCCTAACTAACTATGACGTTTAAAAGTCCCCTTCCTAGATAACTAACAATGACGTTTAAAAGTCCTCTTCCTAACTAACTATGACGTTTAAACGTCCCCTTCCAAGATAACTAACTATGACGTTTAAAAGTCCCCTTTCTAGATAACTATGACGTTTAAAAGTCCCCTTCCTCACTAACTATGACGTTTAAAAGTCGCCTTCCTAGATAACTAACTATAACGTTTAAAAGTTCTCTTCCTAGATAACTAATTATGACGTTTAAAAGTTCCCTTCCTAGATAACTATGACGTTTAAAAGTCCCCTTCCAAACAAACTATGACGTTTAAGAGTCCCTTTCCTAATTAACTATGACGTTTAAAAGTCCCCTTCCTAGATAACTATGACGTTTAAAAGTCCCCTTCCTAGATAACTATGACGTTTAAAAGTCCCCTTCCTCGATAACTAACTATGAAATTTAAAAGTACCCTTCCTAACTAACTATGGCGTTTAAAAGTCCCCTTCCTAACTAACTATGACGTTTAAAAGTCCCCTTCCTAACTATGACGTTTAAAAGCCCCCTTCCTAACTAACTATGACGTTTAAAAGTCCCCTTCCTATATGACTGTGACGTTTAAAGCAAACAAAGTTATCTGGACAATCTCATGTAAACATTTTTCCTCGGGACAGCATGGTGATAAATAATATGAGATAGACGAACGTTAATGAAAGAGAGAAGACAGGTGAAAGAAAGTCTGTGCTCGCACCGGCCAGTTTCCCATGTCTGGACCCCGCTGATTTCTGTACCGTATTCAAATTGACGTCTGATACATTCCTGTAGAGGGACAAGCTCTGTGGAGTTGTCAAAAGGCCTGGGACACACAATTGCTTTCTTTGGCTATGTTCAAGTTGACGCCTGAAAGCACTTAAAGATGAAACAAAGAAAGAAAAGAATACAGGAAAAGAAAAAAATATACACTTGTGAAAACGAAAGAGAAATGAAAGCACGTGCTAAGAACGGCCCCTTCCTCCATTCACCTCCCCCCCACCCTCGCCCCAAAAGACCAAATTCGGGTGTAATGCAAATATTTATTTGGCAAGTGAAAATCCGAGAAAAGCCAGAAAGAGTATTTGAAAATGTTCGATTGACATCAATTTAGCGGACACCGACTTGGAATTAACGAGAGGAATTTAATTCTGAGGATTTTAGGGGAGCAGACACCATAATGTGGCGGATCTTTTGGCCCAGCTCAGACTGGTCCAACTCTGGGGATTTACATGAGTCAGTGTATCTACTTCAGGAGCCTACCGAGCGTGAATGAGGCCTTAACCAAACTTAACGGTCAGAGGAAAAATTGCAACATCAGGGCGTGCATGAAATAGAAGAGGCTGCAATCTTTCGACTGTCACGTCCATACTAGAATCATTATCTGACATCTCTTCCATGTCACGTCCATACTAGAATCATTATCTGACATCTCTTCCATGTCACGTCCATA
This sequence comes from Ariolimax columbianus, assembly GCA_036924085.1. NCBI lineage: Eukaryota > Metazoa > Mollusca > Gastropoda > Stylommatophora > Arionidae > Ariolimax > Ariolimax columbianus. The sequence goes on from JAVGWX010000017.1 coordinate 72,144,139, forward strand.
CTAGAATCATTATCTGACATCTCTTCCATGTCACGTCCATGCTAGAATCATTATCTGACATCTCTTCCATGTCACGTCCATGCTAGAATCATTATCTGACATCTCTTCCATGTCACGTCCATGCTAGAATCATTATCTGAGATCTCTTCCATGTCACGTCCATGCTAGAATCATTATATGACATCTCTTCCATGTCACGTCCATGCTAGAATCATTATCTGACATCTCTTCCATGTCACGTCCATGCTAGAATCATTATCTGACATCTCTTCCATGTCACGTCCATGCTAGAATCATTATCTGACATCTCTTCCATGTCACGTCCATGCTAGAATCAATATCTGACATCTCTTCCATGTCACGTCCATGCTAGAATCATTATCTGACATCTCTTTCATGTCACATTCATGCTAGAATCATTATCTGACATCTCTTCCATGTCACGTCCATGCTAGAATCATTATCTGACATCTCTTCCATGTCACGTCCATGCTAGAATCATTATCTGACATCTCTTCCATGTCACGTCCATGCTAGAATCATTATATGACATCTCTTCCATGTCACGTCCATGCTAGAATCATTATATGACATCTCTTCCATGTCACGTCCATGCTAGAATCATTATATGACATCTCTTCCATGTCACGTCCATGCTAGAATCATTATAAGACATCTCTTCCATGTCACGTCCATGCTAGAATCATTATCTGACATCTCTTCCATGTCACGTCCATGCTAGAATCATTATCTGACATCTCTTCCATGTCACGTCCACGCTAGAATCATTATATGACATCTCTTCCATGTCACGCCCATGCTAGAATCATTATATGACATCTCTTCCATGTCACGTCCATGCTAGAATCATTATATGACATCTCTTCCATGTCACGTCCATGCTAGAATCATTATCTGACATCTCTTCCATGTCACGTCCATGCTAGAATCATTATATGACATCTCTTCCATGTCACGTCCATGCTAGAATCAATATCTGACATCTCTTCCATGTCACATTCATGCTAGAATCATTATATGACATCTCTTCCATGTCACGTCCATGCTAGAATCATTATCTGACATCTCTTCCATGTCACGTCCATGCTAGAATCATTATCTGACATCTCTTCCATGTCACGTCCATGCTAGAATCATTATCTGACATCTCTTCCATGTCACGTCCATGCTAGAATCATTATATGACATCTCTTCCATGTCACGTCCATGCTAGAATCATTATATGACATCTCTTCCATGTCACGTCCATGCTAGAATCATTATATGACATCTCTTCCATGTCACGTCCATGCTAGAATCATTATATGACATCTCTTCCATGTCACGTCCATGCTAGAATCATTATATGACATCTCTTCCATGTCACGTCCATGCTAGAATCATTATCTGACATCTCTTCCATGTCACGTCCATGCTAGAATCATTATATGACATCTCTTCCATGTCACGTCCATGCTAGAATCATTATATGACATCTCTTCCATGTCACGTCCATGCTAGAATCATTATATGACATCTCTTCCATGTCACGTCCATGCTAGAATCATTATCTGACATCTCTTCCATGTCACGTCCATGCTAGAATCATTATATGACATCTCTTCCATGTCACGTCCATGCTAGAATCAATATCTGACATCTCTTCCATGTCACATTCATGCTAGAATCATTATATGACATCTCTTCCATGTCACGTCCATGCTAGAATCATTATCTGACATCTCTTCCATGTCACGTCCATGCTAGAATCATTATCTGACATCTCTTCCATGTCACGTCCATGCTCCAATTATTATCTGACATCTATTCCATGTCACGCTTTGAACTCAATCCTTCTGTAACATATCCTACGTGTCACGCCCTGACTTCAACCCTTCTGTAACATATCCTACGTTTCACGCCCTGACTTCAACCCTTCTCTAACATATCCCCCATGTCAATTTGATGCCCCTAACATATGTATGTCACCCCTCAAATGCCAAGGTTAATTCTTCGAGCAGTATCTGTCATCCCGTCCATGTCAAGTGCAGGTTTCTGGAAATATGTCATTTCCTCTAGATGACATGTTCATGATCCGAGCATTATGTGCTACACCTCCCATGCCAAGGTCATGCCTACTATGTGGCTTCCAATTGTCTCCTTGTCTGGCTGTGATTGCCTACGGTTGCCTTTCATACGACAGGACTGTTGTTACACACCATATAAGAAATCTTTTGATCTACATTAACAAATTTGTTTCATAAGGTTCTCCATTTTTGGGTCAGTCCAACTCCCGTCTGTCGTTAGGTCAGTCTAACTCCCGTCTGATGTTTGGTTAGTCCAACTCCCGTCTGTCGTTAGGTCAGTCCAACTCCCGTCTGTCGTTAGGTCAGTCCAACTCCCGTCTGTCGTTAGGTCAGTCCAACTCCCGTCTGTTGTTAGGTCAGTCCAACTTCCGTCTGTTGTTAGGTCACTCCAACTTCCGTCTGTCGTTAGGTCAGTCCAACTCCCGTCTGTTGTTAGGTCAGTCCAACTTCCGTCTGTCGTTAGGTCACTCCAACTCCCGTCTGTCGTTAGGTCAGTCCAACTCCGGTCTGATGTTTGGTTAGTCCAACTCCCATCTGATGTTAGGTCAGTCCAACTCCGGCCCGTCCAACTGGCGGCTCGTGGACGGGTCTGGACAACTGACCAACTATGACAGAAGGAACGAGGTGTGACGGACGGGTTATCTCGCCCCCTAATTTAGCTGTCAATAAAAAGTGTTTGTGCACACGATTATCACGTGACAGGACATCAACGATTGCATACGACACACGTGAAGGGCAGTGGCGTGTCGTCGCTTTAGTTGGAGCATTCACTCGAGATTGGTAGAGATTCATTTATTTTATTATTAGAGCTTCGCCAGTCAAATCTTCCATTAGTTCTGATCGTGGCCTTCCAGATAGACAGATCTGTAGGTTCGGGGGGGGGGGGGGGGCGGAGGGGGGGGGGTCAGGATTGACTTAAGGGTTAGGAGAAACATACTGACCATGACCTCACCTCATGCCAGTGTCAGAAGAAACATACTGACCATGACCTCACCTCATGCCAGGGTCAGGAGAAACATACTGACCATGACGCCGCCTCACATCCCCGCCTCGCATCCCCATCTCACATCCTCGCTTCATATCACCGCCTCGCATCACCGCCTCACATCCCCGCCTCACATCACCGCCTCACATCCCCGCCTCACATCCCCGCCTCACATCACCGCCTCGCATCACCGCCTCACATCCCAGCATCACATCACCGCCTCACATCCCCGCCTCACATCCCCGCCTCACATCACCGCCTCACGTCCCCGCCTCACATCACCGCCTCACATCCCCGCCTCGCATCACCGCCTCACATCCCCGAATCACATCACCGCCTCACATCCCCGCCTCACATCCCCGCCTCACATCCCCGCTTCACATCGCCGCCTCACATCCCCGCCTCACATCCCCGCCATGCACATTGAAAGCCGCGGTGTACAGCCGAACGACCAATGAAGTGGGATCCGCCATTGTAATCCCCGTGCTGGTGATTCTACCGAGAACCCGAGAAATAAACTACAGCTGACAGTCTAGCTAGGCAGTCGATGTTCTGGAATCCCCAAGGAGAAGAGAGCTTGGAGCAAACACATAGATAGGTCTGAAGACGCTATCAGATACGGCTGATAAAAAACATTTGATGATTTTTTGTTGAAGTCGTGTGCTCCATAGAGAGCAGAACAAGATTGTACTGCACTAAATACATAAAAGCCCTTGAACACCCTCATCAGTATGCCCTGAGACATAAGAAGTTATATTTCAACCAGCTACCACAGACAGTCCACCAGCATGGACATTCTTGAATCTTATCTGGTGGCGTTTCAAAGCGTTTTTGCAAGAATTCAGAAGAAAGACTTCTTGACCCAAAAAAAAACCAACCAATTCTAATATCGTTTTCCAGTGTTAAGACGCGCGTCAGTTTGATTCGCAATGTGACAGGCCAGCAAACATCTTCAGGGGGACTTGCTAGAAAAACGTGTTTATGACAAAGAAGGCTGGCTAATCTCCCTTGGGCAGTTCTGGCCATTATTGTCTCCCCTAACTAGTTTAACTCAGTCGGAAACATTCGGAGATGTTCGGGTCTCTCCGGCACAGTCTTGTCCAGGAAGGGGGGGGGGGGGGGGGGGGGGGGGTTGGTGGGCGCTTGGGGGAGATAGTTTGAGGGTCTGATGTTTGGAGCAGAGGGCGTTCTAGGGAGTTGGTGGGCGATAGTTTGAGGGTCTGATGTCTTGAGCAGAGGGCGTTCTGGGGGGGGGGGGGGGGGGATGTTGGTTTTCTTTGGGGGGGGGGGGGGGCTTGGGGGCGATAGTTTGATGGTCTGATGTCTGGAGCAGAGGGCGTTCTGGGGGGTTGGTGGGCGATAGTTTGAGGGTCTGATGTTTGGAGCAGAGGGCGTTCTAGGGAGTTGGTGGGCGATAGTTTGAGGGTCTGATGTCTTGAGCAGAGGGCGTTCTGGGGGGGGGGGGATGTTGGTTTTCTTTGGGGGGGGGGGGGGCTTGGGGGCGATAGTTTGATGGTCTGATGTCTGGAGCAGAGGGCGTTCTGGGGGGTTGGTGGGCGATAGTTTGAGGGTCTGATGTCTGGAGCAGAGGGCGTTCTGGGGGGTTGGGGGGGCGATAGTTTGAGGGTCTGATGTCTGGAGCAGAGGGCGTTCTGGGGGGTTGGGGGGCGATATTTTGAGGGTCTGATGTCTGGAGCAGAGGGCATTCTGGGGGGTTGGGGGGGGCGATAGTTTCAGGGTCTGATGTCTGGAGCAGAGGGCGTTCTGTGGGGTTGGGGGCTTGGGGGGGGGCTTGTGGGCAATAGTTTGAGGGTCTGATTTCTGGAGCAGAGGTGATGGGGTGGGGGAGGGCTTGGTGACGAAGGGCTTGGTGAGGGCTTGGGGCTCCTGACATGTAGCTACAAGCGGCTTCCTCTAAGGCATCACTGTTCTCCGGAGTGGCTGTAAAGACTCAAGGACATCAGCAAACCGGGCAGTGTTTTAGAAATGCTTTGTTCGTAAAAAACTAAACCCATTAGACTACTTGGTGCTCTCGCACTGAATATTACAGGTGTGTAATACGCCCGACTCCGACAGCCACCGACAGCAGTGTGACTACGACTGCCCCCGACGGCCGTGTGACCGCGACAGCCTCCGACAGCCGTGTGACCCTGGACAGTCCCGTTACCCCGACAGACCCGTGAGCCCGACAGCTCCCGACAGCCCCTGTGACCCCAACAGCCCCCGACGGCCGTGTGACCCCGATAGCCGTGTGACTCCGACAGCCCCCGTGATCCCGACAGCCATGTGACCCCCGAAAACCTGTCTCAAACAACCCATTCCAGCCACCATGGTTTGCCTTCCTTGTGCCCCAGCGAGAGTCCATGTCTGACTCTGGTAGCAGACAGCTGGCATTAAAATACTATTTACCAGTTGTTTCTCTGCCTCTACCTGGATGTGTGAGTGTTTTCATAAATGTGAGAATTGATAGGAACCACATTAGCTGTCTGTGTTCTTGATCCCGCCTCTCTATCCAGCCAGCCTCTCCGTCTTGTGATCCCGCCTCTCTATCCAGCCGGCCTCTCCATCTTGTGATCCCGCCTCTCTATCCAGCCAGCCTCTCCATCTTGTGATCCCGCCTCTCTATCCAACCAGCCTCTCCATCTTGTGATCCCGCCTCTCTATCCAGCCAGCCTCTCCATCTTGTGATCCCGCCTCTCTATCCAGCCAGCCTCTCCATCTTGTGATCCCGCCTCTCTATCCAGCCAGCCTCTCCATCTTGTGTAAACACGCTGGCCAAGTATTTGAATTCTCTGACTTGTTGAAGTCCTGTGCTTGTTACCTCTTTTTTTTTGGTATTGTCTCTATTCTGCTGATGTTCATTGTCTCCGTCCGTGTTGTAGTAATCCTCTGATCTGTCGCAGGTATTGTCAAGGGCAGTAAATGTTATGGATGTTTTGTTCATCGGAATGTAAGAGATTCTGATCATCTGCTGAGGTAACTCGTCCATTGTGGTGGTTTCTGGGTTTGCTTCAGTTGTTATTTGATCCATGGATACAGTGGATAAAAGTGGCGATAGTACACATCCCTATCTTATTCCTCTCTTATTCCTGCCTTAACCCTGTCCTAAACCCTGTCCTAACCCTGCCTTAACCCTGTCCTAACCCTGCCTTAACATTGCCCTAACCCTGCCTTAACCCTGTCCTAGCCCTGCCTTAACCCTGTCTTAACCCTGTCTTAACCCTGTCCTAACCCTGCCTTAACCCTGTCCTAACCCTGCCTTAACCTTGTCCTAACCCTGCCTCAACCCTGTCATAACCCTGCCTTAACCCTGTCATAACCCTGACCTTAACCCTGCCTTAACCCTGTCCTAACCCTGCCTTAACCCTGTCATAACCCTGCCTTAACCCTGCCTTAACCCTGTCCTAACCCTGCCTTAACCTTGTCCTAACCCTGCCTCAACCCTGTCCTAACCCTGCCTTAACCCTGTCCTAACCCTGCCTTAACCTTGTCCTAACCCTGTCTTAACCCTGCCTTAACCCTGCCTTAACCCTGCCTTAACCCTGTCCTAACCCTGCCTTAACCTTGTCCTAACCCTGCCTTATCCCAGCCTTAACCCTGTCCTAACCCTGCCTTATCCCAGCCTTAACCCTGTCCTAACCCTGCCTTATCCCGGCCTTAACCCTGCCTTAACCCTGTCTTAACCCTGCCTTAACCCTGTCTTAACCCTGCCTTAACCCTGTCCTAACCCTGCCTTAACCCTGTCTTAACCCTGCCTTTACCCTGTCCTAACCCTGCCTTAACCCTGCCTTAACCCTGTCCTAACCCTGCCTTAACCCTGCCTTAACCCTGCCTTATCCCTGTCTTAACCCTGCCTTAACCCTGTCCTAACCCTGTCCTAACCCTGTCTTAACCCTGCCTTAACCCTGTCTTATCCCTGTCTTAACCCTGCCTTAACCCTGCCTTAACCCTGTCCTAACCCTGTCCTAACCCTGCCTTTACCCTGTCCTAACCCTGCCTTAACCCTGCCTTAACCCTGTCCTAACCCTGTCCTAACCCTGCCTTAACCCTGCCTTAACCCTGCCTTATCCCAACCTTAACCCTGTCCTAACCCTGCCTTAACTACAAACCCCTTAGTGAGTCTGCGCGATGTGTCCACAGTACTTTGGCTGTTTGAATTCATTGATCTGATATTTTCCAATTCCTGTCATTGAACTCCACAGTTTTCCAGAATCTCCCAGAGCTTTATTCTATCCACTCGGCCAAAAGTCTTCCCCTGGTCTACAACGACAATGTTCTGTTCCTGATTGTAATCAGTAGTTTGGTCCCAGATCTGTCAGAGTAAATAGGGCGTCTGTGCAAGCTCCTCTGTGTCTAAAGCCAAATTGTGTGTCACTTAATTCTTTCGACTAACTTAACTTTATTAAACTGGTTGAGAAGGCCCCACAGAGACTCTATACAACCAGATTGTTCCAGACTATTGACCGTGTTCCACTTTTCAGGATTTTCGCCTCAATTTTAGTGACAAGGTTCAAGAAAGAGATTCCTCTCTATGTCTCCCAGTCACTTTTCTTTCCTTTTTTCTTCCATATGTGAATTACTGTCAATTTTTGCCAGTCTTCTGTTGTCTTCTTCCTCTGTTTTTGTCGTCTCACTTTCTACCGGGTTGTAGCCCAGTATCGTCTCACTTTCTACCGGGTTGTAGCCCAGTATCGTCTCACTTTCTACCGGGTTGTAGCCCAGTTTTGTGGTATGTATTTATTTTTGTTTTTCTTGTGGCCGAGTGCTATTTTCTCCATTTTACGGCACGTCTCGTTTACGCTGTCTATCCCCCTGTTCCTCGGTCTACCTCTAGCCCTTCTTCCTGATGTTCTCATGTAGAAGGTTGCATGATCAATGTGATCTGGTTGTATGAACAAGTTGGTCTGGTTGCATGAACACGTTGGTCTGGTTGTATGAACAAGTTGGTCTGTTTGTATGAACAAGTTGGTCTGGTTGTATGAACAAGTTGGTCTGGTTGTATGAACAAGTTGGTCTGGTTGTATGAACAAGTTGGTCTGGTTACATGAATAAGGTGGTCTGTTTTTATGAACAAGTTGGTCTGGTTGCATGAATAAGGTGGTCTGTTTGTATACTGATTGTTGCCCTGCCAGTGTTATGACTATCGTCATCCATTGTGTTGCGGTGTCTCATAGAGCTTGAATGCCCATTGCTGTAATACCGTCTATTCCTGGTACCTTGTTTCGTGGACCTTTTTTATTACCTTGTTGAATTTCTGCTGCTACGATTGATTGGACCTCACTCTCTCTCTCTCTCTCTCTCTCTCTCTCTCTCTCTCTCTCTGCATGTGTCTCCTGACACCTCTCTCTCTCTCTCTCTCTGTATGTATGTATGTCCTAGAGTGAACATTTTATTGTCACCTCTCTCTACCGGATGGAGAAACTCCTTAAAGGAATCTCAGTTTATTGCTATTCCTGTTTAGTATTATGTTGTTATGTTTATTGTTTACGACGGCTGATGAGATCAAACTTTCATCTCTCAATTTCATTTCTCCAAACGTTTTATAGACCAGTCTGGTCAATTCTCTGTACAGGTTTGTAAGCTGTTCACTTCACTCTTGTCAATTCTCTGTGTAGGTTTGTAAGCTGTTCACTCTTGTCAATTTTCTGTGTAGGTTTGTCAGCTGTTCCCTCTTGTCAATTCTCTGTGTAGATTTGTAAGCTGTTCCCTTTTGTCAATTGTCTGTACATCTTTGTAAGCTGTTCCCTCTTGTCAATTCTCTGTTCAGGTTTGTAAGCTGTTCACTCTTGTCAATTTTCTGTTCAGGTTTGTAAGCTGTTCACTCTTGTCAATTCTCTGTTCAGGTTTGTAAGCTGTTCCCTTTTATCAATTCTCTGTACCGGTTTGTAAGCTGTTCACTCTTGTCAATTCTCTGTTCAAGTTTGTAAGCGGTTCCCTCTTGTCAATTCTCTGTACAGGTTTGTAAGCAGTTCGGCTTATTTCTCCCATAATTTCTCTGTCTTGCATAATTTTCTCCTGTTTATATTATATAAATATTGTATTCGCGAGAGTGCGCGCGCGTGTGTGTCTGTATGTATATGTGTCTGTATGTGTGTGTGCGTCTGTATTTGTGTGTGTCTGTATGTGTGTGTGTGTGTCTGTATGTGTGTGCGTCTGTATGTGTGTGTGTGTCTGTATGGGTGTGCGTCTGTATGTGTGTGTTTCTGTAAGTGTGTGTGTGTCTGTATGTGTTTGTTTCTGTATGTGTGTGTGTATGTATGCGTGTGCGTCTGTGTGTGTGTTGAAAAAATATTCGACTTTTGGACCGGACAAATTGAATTGCTCACTTGGAAGTTTGAAACCCCTATTCCCTCCATACACTTTCCTTGGAACTCCCCACTCTTCCCGAGTGGTCTAGCCATTGGTGGAAGAATTTCCGGAAGGCGTTTTTGGAAATGGAGTACGGCTGAGTCGGCACATTGCGCATGTCTTCTCGGGACTCGAACCAGGCCCTTTTCAGGAAACACGTTCAGCTTGTGGAACGCCCAAAATCATCGCAAGGAGTCATGCCGGGAGAATATGGAGCCTGGAAAACCAGAGGAAGGTTGTGTTTGGCCAAGAAAGTCTGAATCAGATCAGAAGATAGCCGGGTGTGTTGTCAGGATGGGGTTCTCAGGTTCCCGTTGTCCCCGGGTCTGGTCGTCTGCGTCGACCAGCATCACGAGGGCGTCCGATGACCTAGTGGTACTCTCTGGTCATGTTTGGGCCTTTGTGGTGCATGCTCGTGACGCACAACCCCACGGGAGTCAAACAAAATGGTAAACACGACTTTGACATGGCTGCGCACCTGCCTCGCTGTTTCTGGCATGGGGGATGATGAATGTCTCCACTGTGACGAATGTCTCCACAGTGACGAATGTCTCCACTGTGACGACAACAGCCTGGTCTCCGGGTCACACCAATAAATCTACCACTCATTACTTGGGTATGACCTAGCTTTTTTGGAAATGTGATGCAACACCGCTGCTCAATTATTTCCGTCATTTCGTAGTGAATTAAAACCCGACAGGTGCTAACTACACTGGCCACTGAACACCCGATTGCCAGCGAGTGACGGGTGCTAACTACACTGGCCACTGAACACCTGACTGCCAGCGAGTGATGGGTGCTAACTACACTGGCCACTAAACACCTGACTGCCAGCGACAGACGCAGTCTGTGAACGGAAAAAAATTGCGAAATTCACGCATGCGCATGGCGGTCCTCTGTACATCCCTGCCGAAAGACAACATGAGTGTTTTATTTGTTTTCGTAGAAACAATTAAGGTGGGAAACTTTTTGAATACACCTAGTGTGTATATATATATATATATATATATATATATATATATATATATATATATACAGTGGCTGCCGACGCTCGAAGAGGTCTTCTGGCTGCCGACGCTCGAAGAGGTCTTCTGGCTGACGAGAAAAGCGAAAGATTTAAGAGATCAAGGGACACCCCGGCAAGCCAGCCTCCTCCGTATGGTTGTACGATCTGTGACAGGAACACCCCGGCAAGCCAGCCTCCTCAGTATGGTTGTACGATCTGTGACAGGGACTGTCACTCGCGAATCGACCTCTACAGCTACATCAGTGTCAAAATACATGAGATAGAGGTGGACAAAACTTACATGGCGCCACGAGCATGGTCTACAGGAGACAGAGGTGGACAAAACTTACAGGGCACCACGAGCATGGTCTACAGGAGACAGAGCTGGACAAAACTTACAGGGCGCCACGAGCATAGTCTACGGAGACTAAGACGCCTATGATGAAGATATATATATATATATAATAACTGAACTGGCATGCCACTTACAGAACCTGGCATGCCCTTACAGAACGTGACATGCCCTTACAGAACGTTAGATGCTCGTTACAGAACGGGGGATGTCCTTTACATAACGTGGCATTCCCTTACAGAACATGAAAAGCCTCTTACAGAACGTGACATGCATGTCCGTTACAGAACGTGGCATGCCCTTTACAGAACGTGACATTCCCCTTACACAACGTGGCATGCCCCTTATAGAACGTGGCATTCCCTTTACAGGACGTGGCATGCCCTTTACAAAACGTAGAATGCCCGTTACAGAACGTGGCTTGTTACACACAGAAACCTGTTTTCCTGTTATAAGTTTCCTGCCAGGTTTGCAGTACAGTAGGCTGCCTTTAGTCCCATACACGGAGGAGCCATTGTACCAGGAAAAAACATGTGTCTGCCAAAATGAGCGATGTGCGTGCAACCAGTTCAGTTTTGCTGGGAGGATCTATCTTGTCCTTTTCGGTTATTTGCAGGAAGCCAGCAAGGTGGGGATTGACCTTCGTATACCCGTAGTCCATGTCTTTGTTCGGTTACTTTTGTATTTTAATGTTTTCTTTATATTTGTATTTTCTGTTAGCAGGTAAAGGACTCACGTGTAGTCGGTGTTAGGGAATATGACAACTGTAGCTTAAAAAGTATGTGTTAAACGAGCGTTGCAGAAGGCTGTGAGTATGACTAGCAACTTTATATCATGTAAATAACAATGGCAATACAAGTGTGTGGATACAGGCTTCCTGTGTAGGCTAGTCTGCAGCGGTTTCTGCATGTTTCACACTTACAAGACGACATGAATGCAGGCGCAACTTGGCCAACTTGAATGTGGCTTTAACGGCATCGAGCCGGTTACTTCTAACATTAGAAGTAACAGCTCTACCCCCACCCCCCCCCCTCCCCCACAAGACTCTATGATTCAGACTCTATACCACTCAGGCTGTATCACTTTGCTATTCTGCAACTCAGAATCTAGCACTCTTCCCAGAATCTAGCACTGCCCAGAATCTAGCACTCTTCACAGAATCTAGCACCCTTCCCAGAATCTAGCACTGCCCGGAATCTAGCACTCTTCCCAGAATCTAGCACTCTTCCCAGAATCTAGCACTGCCCAGAATCTAGCACTGCTCGGAATCTAGCACTCTTCCCAGAATCTAGCACCCTTCCCAGAATCTAGCACTCTTCCCAGAATGTAGCAATCTTCCCAGAATCTAGCACTCTTCCCAGAATGTAGCACTCTTCCCAGAATGTAGCACTGCCCAGAATCTAGCACTGCCCGGAATCTAGCACTCTTCCCAGAATCTAGCACCCTTCCCAGAATCTAGCACTCTTCCCAGAATGTAGCACTCTTCCCTGAATGTAGCACTGCCCAGAATCTAGCACTGCCCAGAATCTAGCACTCTTCCCAGAATGTAGCACTCTTCCCAGAATGTAGCACTCTTCCCAGAATATAGCACTCTTCCCAGAATATAGCACTCTTCCCAGAATCTAGCACTGCCCAGAATCTAGCACTGCCCAGAATCTAGCTCCCTTCTCAGAATATTGCACTCTTCCCAGCATCTAGCACTGCCCAGAATCTAGCACTCTTCCCATAATCTAGCAGACTTCCCAGAATCTAGCACTGCCCAGAATCTAGCACTATTCCCAGAATCTAGCACTCTTCCCAGAATGTAGCACTCTTCCCAGAATGTAGCACTCTTCCCAGAATCTAGCACTTTTCCCAGAATCTAGCACTGCCCAGAATCTAGCACTCTTCCCAGAATCCAGCACTGCCCAGAATCTAGCACGGGCCGGAATCTAGCACTGCCCAGAATCTAGCACTGCCCGGAATCTAGCACTGCCCAGAATCTAGCACTGCCCGGAATCTAGCACTGCCCAGAATCCAGCACTGACCAGAATCTAGCACTGCCCGGAATCTAGCACTCTTTCCAGAATCTAGCACTCTTCCCAGAATCTAGCACTCTTTCCAGAATGTAGCACTGCCCAGAATCTAGCACTGCCCGGAATCTAGCACTCTGCCCAGAATCTAGCACCCCTCCCAGAATCTAGCACTGCCCGGAATCTAGCACTCTTCCCCGAATCTAGCACTCTTCCCAGAATCTAGCACTGCCCAGAATCTAGCACTGCCCGGAATCTAGCACTCTTCCCAGAATCTAGCACCCTTCCCAGAATCTAGCACTCTTCCCAGAATCTAGCACTCTTCACAGAATGTAGCACTGCCCAGAATCTAGCCATGCCCGGAATCTAGCACTCTTCCCAGAATCTAGCACCCTTCCCAGAATCTAGCACTGCCCGGAATCTAGCACTCTTCCCAGAATCTAGCACTCTTCCCAGAATCTAGCACTGCCCAGAATCTAGCACTGCCCGGAATCTAGCACTCTTCCCAGAATCTAGCACCCTTCCCAGAATCTAGCACTCTTCCCATAATGTAGCACTCTTCCCAGAATCTAGCACTCTTCCCAGAATGTAGCACTCTTCCCAGAATGTAGCACTGCCCAGAATCTAGCACTGCCCGGAATCTAGCACTCTTCCCAGAATGTAGCACTCTTCCCAGAATATAGCACTCTTCCCAGAATCTAGCACTGCCCAGAATATAGCACTCTTCCCAGAATGTAGCACTGCCCATAATCTAGCACTCTTCCCCGAATGTAGCACTCTCCCCAGAATGTAGCACTCTTCCCAGAATATAGCACTCTTCCCAGAATCTAGCACTGCCCCAATCTTGCACTGCCCAGAATATAGCACTCTTCCCAGAATGTAGCACTGCCCAGAATCTAGCACCCTTCTCAGAATATAGCACTCTTCCCAGCATCTAGCACTGCCCAGAATCTAGCACTCTTCCCAGAATCTAGCACTGCCCAGAATCTAGCACTCTTCCCAGAATATAGCACTCTTCCCAGAATCTAGCACCCTTCACAGAATCTAGCACTCTTCCCAGAATCTAGCACTGCCCAGAATGTAGCACTCTTCCCAGAATCTAGCACTCTTCCCAGAATCTACCACTGCCCAGAATCTAGCACTCTTCCCAGAATGTAGCACTCTTCCCAGAATCTAGCACTCTTCCCAGAATCTAGCACTCTTCCCAGAATCTAGCACTCTTCCCAAAATCTAGCACTCTTCCCAGAATCTAGCACTCATCCCAGAATCTAGCACTCTTCCCAGAATCTAGCACTCTTCCCAGAATGTAGCACTCTTCCCAGAATCTAGCACTCTTCCCAGAATCTAGCACTTTTCCCAGAATCTAGCACTGCCCAGAATCTAGCACTCTTCCCAGAATGTAGCACTCTTCCCAGAATCTAGCACTTTTCCCAGAATCTAGCACTGCCCAGAATCTAGCACTGCCCGGAATCTAGCACTGCCCAGAATCTAGCACTCTTCCCAGAATGTAGCACTCTTCCCAGAATCTAGCACTCTTCCCAGAATCTAGCACTCTTCCCAGAATCTAGCACTCTTCCCAAAATCTAGCACTCTTCCCAGAATCTAGCACTCATCCCAGAATCTAGCACTCTTCCCAGAATCTAGCACTCTTCCCAGAATCTAGCACTCTTCCCAGAATCTAGCACTTTTCCCAGAATCTAGCACTGCCCAGAATCTAGCACTCTTCCCAGAATGTAGCACTCTTCCCAGAATCTAGCACTTTTCCCAGAATCTAGCACTGCCCAGAATCTAGCACTGCCCGGAATCTAGCACTGCCCAGAATCTAGCATTGCCCGGAATCTAGCACTGCCCAGAATCCAGCACTGCCCAGAATCTAGCACTGCCCGGAATCTAGCACTCTTCCCAGAATCTAGCACTCTTCCCAGAATCTAGCACTCTTCCCAGAATGTAGCACTGCCCAGAATCTAGCACTGCCCGGAATCTAGCACTCTTCCCAGAATCTAGCACCCTTCCCAGAATCTAGCACTGCCCGGAATCTAGCAATCTTCCCAGAATCTAGCACTCTTCCCAGAATCTAGCACTGCCCAGAATCTAGCACTGCCCTGAATCTAGCACTCTTCCCAGAATCTAGCACCCTTCCCAGAATGTAGCACTCTTCACAGAATGTAGCACTGCCCAGAATCTAGCACTGCCCGGAATCTAGCACTCTTCCCAGAAACTAGCACCCTTCCCAGAATCTAGCACTGCCCGGAATCTAGCACTCTTCCCAGAATCTAGCACTCTTCCCAGAATCTAGCACTGCCCAGAATCTAGCACTGCCCGGAATCTAGCACTCTTCCCAGAATCTAGCACCCTTCCCAGAATCTAGCACTCTTCCCAGAATGTAGCACTCTTCCCAGAATCTAGCACTCTTCCCAGAATCTAGCACTCTTCCCAGAATGTAGCACTCTTCCCAGAATGTAGCACTGCCCAGAATCTAGCACTGCCCGGAATCTAGCACTCTTCCCAGAATGTAGCACTCTTCCCAGAATGTAGCACTGCCCAGAATCTAGCACTCTTCCCCGAATGTAGCACTCTCCCAAGAATGTAGCACTCTTCCCAGAATATAGCACTCTTCCCAGAATCTAGCACTGCCCCAATCTTGCACTGCCCAGAATATAGCACTCTTTCCAGAATGTAGCACTGCCCAGAATCTAGCACCCTTCTCAGAATATAGCACTCTTCCCAGCATCTAGCACTGCCCAGAATCTAGCACTCTTCCCAGAATCTAGCAGACTTCCCAGAATCTAGCACTGCCCAGAATCTAGCACTCTTCCCAGAATGTAGCACTCTCCCAAGAATGTAGCACTCTTCCCAGAATATAGCACTCTTCCCAGAATCTAGCACTGCCCCAATCTTGCACTGCCCAGAATATAGCACTCTTTCCAGAATGTAGCACTGCCCAGAATCTAGCACCCTTCTCAGAATATAGCACTCTTCCCAGCATCTAGCACTGCCCAGAATCTAGCACTCTTCCCAGAATCTAGCAGACTTCCCAGAATCTAGCACTGCCCAGAATCTAGCACTCTTCCCAGAATGTAGCACTCTTTTCAGAATCTAGCACCCTTCCCAGAATCTAGCACTCTTCCCAGAATCTAGCACTGCCCAGAATGTAGCACTCTTCCCAGAATCTAGCACTCTTCCCAGAATGTAGCACTCTTCTCAGAATCTAGCCCTCTTCCCAGAATCTAGCACTCTTCCCAAAATCTAGCACTCTTCCCAGAATCTAGCACTCTTCCCAGAATGTAGCACTCTTCCCAGAATCTAGCACTCTTCCCAGAATCTAGCACTTTTCCCAGAATCTAGCACTGCCCAGAATCTAGCACTCTTCCCAGAATGTAGCACTCTTCCCAGAATCTAGCACTTTTCCCAGAATCTAGCCCTGCCCAGAATCTAGCACTGCCCGGAATCTAGCACTGCCCAGAATCTAGCACTCTTCCCAGAATGTAGCACTCTTCCCAGAATCTAGCACTCTTCCCAGAATCTAGCACTCTTCCCAGAATCTAGCACTCTTCCCAAAATCTAGCACTCATCCCAGAATCTAGCACTCTTCCCAGAATCTAGCACTCTTCCCAGAATCTAGCACTCTTCCCAGAATCTAGCACTTTTCCCAGAATCTAGCACTGCCCAGAATCTAGCACTCTTCCCAGAATGTAGCACTCTTCCCAGAATCTAGCACTTTTCCCAGAATCTAGCACTGCCCAGAATCTAGCACTGCCCGGAATCTAGCACTGCCCAGAATCTAGCATTGCCCGGAATCTAGCACTGCCCAGAATCCAGCACTGCCCAGAATCTAGCACTGCCCGGAATCTAGCACTCTTCCCAGAATCTAGCACTCTTCGCAGAATCTAGCACTCTTCCCAGAATGTAGCACTGCCCAGAATCTAGCACTGCCCGGAATCTAGCACTCTTCCCAGAATCTAGCACCCTTCCCAGAATCTAGCACTGCCCGGAATCTAGCAATCTTCCCAGAATCTAGCACTCTTCCCAGAATCTAGCACTGCCCAGAATCTAGCACTGCCCTGAATCTAGCACTCTTCCCAGAATCTAGCACCCTTCCCAGAATCTAGCACTCTTCACAGAATGTAGCACTGCCCAGAATCTAGCACTGCCCGGAATCTAGCACTCTTCCCAGAAACTAGCACCCTTCCCAGAATCTAGCACTGCCCGGAATCTAGCACTCTTCCCAGAATCTAGCACTCTTCCCAGAATGTAGCACTCTTCCCAGAATGTAGCACTGCCCAGAATCTAGCACTGCCTGGAATCTAGCACTCTTCCCAGAATGTAGCACTCTTCCCAGAATATAGCACTCTTCCCAGAATCTAGCACTGCCCAGAATCTAGCGCTGCCCAGAATATAGCACTCTTCCCAGAATGTAGCACTGCCCATAATCTAGCACTCTTCCCCGAATGTAGCACTCTCCCAAGAATGTAGCACTCTTCCCAGAATATAGCACTCTTCCCAGAATCTAGCACTGCCCCAATCTTGCACTGCCCAGAATATAGCACTCTTTCCAGAATGTAGCACTGCCCAGAATCTAGCACCCTTCTCAGAATATAGCACTCTTCCCAGCATCTAGCACTGCCCAGAATCTAGCACTCTTCCCAGAATCTAGCAGACTTCCCAGAATCTAGCACTGCCCAGAATCTAGCACTCTTCCCAGAATGTAGCACTCTTTTCAGAATCTAGCACCCTTCCCAGAATCTAGCACTCTTCCCAGAATCTAGCACTGCCCAGAATGTAGCACTCTTCCCAGAATCTAGCACTCTTCCCAGAATGTAGCACTCTTCTCAGAATCTAGCCCTCTTCCCAGAATCTAGCACTCTTCCCAAAATCTAGCACTCTTCCCAGAATCTAGCACTCTTCCCAGAATCTAGCACTCTTCCCAGAATCTAGCACTCTTCCCAGAATGTAGCACTCTTCCCAGAATCTAGCACTGCCCAGAATCTAGCACTCTTCCCAGAATGTAGCACTCTTCCCAGAATGTAGCACTTTTCCCAGAATCTAGCACTTTTCCCAGAATCTAGCACTGCCCAGAATCTAGCACTCTTCCCAGAATCCAGCACTGCCCAGAATCTAGCACTGCCCGGAATCTAGCACTGCCCGGAATCTAGCACTGCCCAGAATCTAGCACTGCCCGGAATCTAGCACTGCCCAGAATCCAGCACTGCCCAGAATCTAGCACTGCCCGGAATCTAGCACTCTTCCCAGAATCTAGCACTCTTCCCAGAATCTAGCACCCTTCCCAGAATCTAGCACTCTTCCCAGAATCTAGCACTCTTCCCAGAATCTAGCACGGCCCAGAATCTAGCACTCTTCCCAGAATCTAGCACTCTTCCCAGAATCTAGCACTGCCCAGAATCTAGCACTGCCCGGAATCTAGCACTGCCCGGAATCTAGCACTGCCCAGAATCTAGCACTGCCCGGAATCTAGCACTGCCCAGAATCCAGCACTGCCCAGAATCTAGCACTGCCCGGAATCTAGCACTCTTCCCAGAATCTAGCACTCTTCCCAGAATCTAGCACCCTTCCCAGAATCTAGCACTCTTCCCAGAATCCAGCAATGCCCAGAATCTAGCACTTCCCGGAATCTAGCCCTCTTCCCAGAATCTAGCACTCTTCCCAGAATCTAGCACTCTTCCCAGAATCTAGCACTGCCCAGAATCTAGCACTCTTCCCAGAATCTAGCACTGCCCAGAATCTAGCACTCTTCCCAGAATCTAGCACTCTTCCCAGAATCTAGCACTGCCCAGAATCTAGCACTCTTCCCAGAATCTAGCACTCTTCCCATAATCTAGCACTCTTCCCAGAATCTAGCACTCTTCCCAGAATCTAGCACTGCCCAGAATCTAGCACTCTTCCCAGAATCTAGCACTCTTCCCAGAATCTAGCACTCTTCCCAGAATGTAGCACTCTTCCCAGAATCTAGCACTCTTCCCAGAATCTAGCACTCTTCCCAGAATCTAGCACTCTTCCCAAAATCTAGCACTCTTCCCAGAATCTAGCACTCATCCCAGAATCTAGCACTCTTCCCAGAATCTAGCACTCTTCCCAGAATCTAGCACTCTTCCCAGAATCTAGCACTTTTCCCAGAATCTAGCACTGCCCAGAATCTAGCACTCTTCCCAGAATGTAGCACTCTTCCCAGAATCTAGCACTTTTCCCAGAATCTAGCACTGCCCAGAATCTAGCACTGCCCGGAATCTAGCACTGCCCAGAATCTAGCATTGCCCGGAATCTAGCACTGCCCAGAATCCAGCACTGCCCAGAATCTAGCACTGCCCGGAATCTAGCACTCTTCCCAGAATCTAGCACTCTTCGCAGAATCTAGCACTCTTCCCAGAATGTAGCACTGCCCAGAATCTAGCACTGCCCGGAATCTAGCACTCTTCCCAGAATCTAGCACCCTTCCCAGAATCTAGCACTGCCCGGAATCTAGCAATCTTCCCAGAATCTAGCACTCTTCCCAGAATCTAGCACTGCCCAGAATCTAGCACTGCCCTGAATCTAGCACTCTTCCCAGAATCTAGCACCCTTCCCAGAATCTAGCACTCTTCACAGAATGTAGCACTGCCCAGAATCTAGCACTGCCCGGAATCTAGCACTCTTCCCAGAAACTAGCACCCTTCCCAGAATCTAGCACTGCCCGGAATCTAGCACTCTTCCCAGAATCTAGCACTCTTCCCAGAATCTAGCACTGCCCAGAATCTAGCACTGCCCGGAATCTAGCACTCTTCCCAGAATCTAGCACCCTTCCCAGAATCTAGCACTCTTCCCAGAATGTAGCACTCTTCCCAGAATCTAGCACTCTTCCCAGAATCTAGCACTCTTCCCAGAATGTAGCACTCTTCCCAGAATGTAGCACTGCCCAGAATCTAGCACTGCCTGGAATCTAGCACTCTTCCCAGAATGTAGCACTCTTCCCAGAATATAGCACTCTTCCCAGAATCTAGCACTGCCCAGAATCTAGCGCTGCCCAGAATATAGCACTCTTCCCAGAATGTAGCACTGCCCATAATCTAGCACTCTTCCCCGAATGTAGCACTCTCCCAAGAATGTAGCACTCTTCCCAGAATATAGCACTCTTCCCAGAATCTAGCACTGACCCAATCTTGCACTGCCCAGAATATAGCACTCTTTCCAGAATGTAGCACTGCCCAGAATCTAGCACCCTTCTCAGAATATAGCACTCTTCCCAGCATCTAGCACTGCCCAGAATCTAGCACTCTTCCCAGAATCTAGCAGACTTCCCAGAATCTAGCACCCTTCCCAGAATCTAGCACTCTTCCCAGAATGTAGCACTCTTCCCAGAATCTAGCACTCTTCCCAGAATCTAGCACTCTTCCCAGAATGTAGCACTCTTCCCAGAATGTAGCACTGCCCAGAATCTAGCACTGCCCGGAATCTAGCACTCTTCCCAGAATGTAGCACTCTTCCCAGAATCTAGCACTGCCCAGAATCTAGCGCTGCCCAGAATATAGCACTCTTCCCAGAATGTAGCACTGCCCAGAATCTAGCACTCTTCCCCGAATGTAGCACTCTCCCAAGAATGTAGCACTCTTCCCAGAATATAGCACTCTTCCCAGAATCTAGCACTGCCCCAATCTTGCACTGCCCAGAATATAGCACTCTTTCCAGAATGTAGCACTGCCCAGAATCTAGCACCCTTCTCAGAATATAGCACTCTTCCCAGCATCTAGCACTGCCCAGAATCTAGCACTCTTCCCAGAATCTAGCAGACTTCCCAGAATCTAGCACTGCCCAGAATCTAGCACTCTTCCCAGAATGTAGCACTCTCCCAAGAATGTAGCACTCTTCCCAGAATATAGCACTCTTCCCAGAATCTAGCACTGCCCCAATCTTGCACTGCCCAGAATATAGCACTCTTTCCAGAATGTAGCACTGCCCAGAATCTAGCACCCTTCTCAGAATATAGCACTCTTCCCAGCATCTAGCACTGCCCAGAATCTAGCACTCTTCCCAGAATCTAGCACCCTTCCCAGAATCTAGCACTGCCCAGAATCTAGCACTCTTCCCAGAATGTAGCACTCTTTTCAGAATCTAGCACTGCCCAGAATCTAGCACTGCCCTGAATCTAGCACTCTTCCCAGAATCTAGCACCCTTCCCAGAATCTAGCACTCTTCACAGAATGTAGCACTGCCCAGAATCTAGCACTGCCCATAATCTAGCACTCTTCCCCGAATGTAGCACTCTCCCAAGAATGTAGCACTCTTCCCAGAATATAGCACTCTTCCCAGAATCTAGCACTGCCCCAATCTTGCACTGCCCAGAATATAGCACTCTTTCCAGAATGTAGCACTGCCCAGAATCTAGCACCCTTCTCAGAATATAGCACTCTTCCCAGCATCTAGCACTGCCCAGAATCTAGCACTCTTCCCAGAATCTAGCAGACTTCCCAGAATCTAGCACTGCCCAGAATCTAGCACTCTTCCCAGAATGTAGCACTCTTTTCAGAATCTAGCACCCTTCCCAGAATCTAGCACTCTTCCCAGAATCTAGCACTGCCCAGAATGTAGCACTCTTCCCAGAATCTAGCACTCTTTCCAGAATGTAGCACTCTTCTCAGAATCTAGCCCTCTTCCCAGAATCTAGCACTCTTCCCAAAATCTAGCACTCTTCCCAGAATCTAGCACTCTTCCCAGAATCTAGCACTCTTCCCAGAATCTAGCACTCTTCCCAGAATGTAGCACTCTTCCCAGAATCTAGCACTGCCCAGAATCTAGCACTCTTCCCAGAATGTAGCACTCTTCCCAGAATGTAGCACTTTTCCCAGAATCTAGCACTTTTCCCAGAATCTAGCACTGCCCAGAATCTAGCACTCTTCCCAGAATCCAGCACTGCCCAGAATCTAGCACTGCCCGGAATCTAGCACTGCCCGGAATCTAGCACTGCCCAGAATCTAGCACTGCCCGGAATCTAGCACTGCCCAGAATCCAGCACTGCCCAGAATCTAGCACTGCCCGGAATCTAGCACTCTTCCCAGAATCTAGCACTCTTCCCAGAATCTAGCACCCTTCCCAGAATCTAGCACTCTTCCCAGAATCTAGCACTCTTCCCAGAATCTAGCACGGCCCAGAATCTAGCACTCTTCCCAGAATCTAGCACTCTTCCCAGAATCTAGCACTGCCCAGAATCTAGCACTGCCCGGAATCTAGCACTGCCCGGAATCTAGCACTGCCCAGAATCTAGCACTGCCCGGAATCTAGCACTGCCCAGAATCCAGCACTGCCCAGAATCTAGCACTGCCCGGAATCTAGCACTCTTCCCAGAATCTAGCACTCTTCCCAGAATCTAGCACCCTTCCCAGAATCTAGCACTCTTCCCAGAATCCAGCAATGCCCAGAATCTAGCACTTCCCGGAATCTAGCCCTCTTCCCAGAATCTAGCACTCTTCCCAGAATCTAGCACTCTTCCCAGAATCTAGCACTGCCCAGAATCTAGCACTCTTCCCAGAATCTAGCACTGCCCAGAATCTAGCACTCTTCCCAGAATCTAGCACTCTTCCCAGAATCTAGCACTGCCCAGAATCTAGCACTCTTCCCAGAATCTAGCACTCTTCCCATAATCTAGCACTCTTCCCAGAATCTAGCACTCTTCCCAGAATCTAGCACTGCCCAGAATCTAGCACTCTTCCCAGAATCTAGCACTCTTCCCAGAATCTAGCACTCTTCCCAGAATGTAGCACTCTTCCCAGAATCTAGCACTCTTCCCAGAATCTAGCACTCTTCCCAGAATCTAGCACTCTTCCCAAAATCTAGCACTCTTCCCAGAATCTAGCACTCATCCCAGAATCTAGCACTCTTCCCAGAATCTAGCACTCTTCCCAGAATCTAGCACTCTTCCCAGAATCTAGCACTTTTCCCAGAATCTAGCACTGCCCAGAATCTAGCACTCTTCCCAGAATGTAGCACTCTTCCCAGAATCTAGCACTTTTCCCAGAATCTAGCACTGCCCAGAATCTAGCACTGCCCGGAATCTAGCACTGCCCAGAATCTAGCATTGCCCGGAATCTAGCACTGCCCAGAATCCAGCACTGCCCAGAATCTAGCACTGCCCGGAATCTAGCACTCTTCCCAGAATCTAGCACTCTTCGCAGAATCTAGCACTCTTCCCAGAATGTAGCACTGCCCAGAATCTAGCACTGCCCGGAATCTAGCACTCTTCCCAGAATCTAGCACCCTTCCCAGAATCTAGCACTGCCCGGAATCTAGCAATCTTCCCAGAATCTAGCACTCTTCCCAGAATCTAGCACTGCCCAGAATCTAGCACTGCCCTGAATCTAGCACTCTTCCCAGAATCTAGCACCCTTCCCAGAATCTAGCACTCTTCACAGAATGTAGCACTGCCCAGAATCTAGCACTGCCCGGAATCTAGCACTCTTCCCAGAAACTAGCACCCTTCCCAGAATCTAGCACTGCCCGGAATCTAGCACTCTTCCCAGAATCTAGCACTCTTCCCAGAATCTAGCACTGCCCAGAATCTAGCACTGCCCGGAATCTAGCACTCTTCCCAGAATCTAGCACCCTTCCCAGAATCTAGCACTCTTCCCAGAATGTAGCACTCTTCCCAGAATCTAGCACTCTTCCCAGAATCTAGCACTCTTCCCAGAATGTAGCACTCTTCCCAGAATGTAGCACTGCCCAGAATCTAGCACTGCCTGGAATCTAGCACTCTTCCCAGAATGTAGCACTCTTCCCAGAATATAGCACTCTTCCCAGAATCTAGCACTGCCCAGAATCTAGCGCTGCCCAGAATATAGCACTCTTCCCAGAATGTAGCACTGCCCATAATCTAGCACTCTTCCCCGAATGTAGCACTCTCCCAAGAATGTAGCACTCTTCCCAGAATATAGCACTCTTCCCAGAATCTAGCACTGACCCAATCTTGCACTGCCCAGAATATAGCACTCTTTCCAGAATGTAGCACTGCCCAGAATCTAGCACCCTTCTCAGAATATAGCACTCTTCCCAGCATCTAGCACTGCCCAGAATCTAGCACTCTTCCCAGAATCTAGCAGACTTCCCAGAATCTAGCACTGCCCAGAATCTAGCACTCTTCCCAGAATGTAGCACTCTTTTCAGAATCTAGCACCCTTCCCAGAATCTAGCACTCTTCCCAGAATCTAGCACTGCCCAGAATCTAGCACTGCCCGGAATCTAGCACTCTTCCCAGAATCTAGCACCCTTCCCAGAATCTAGCACTCTTCCCAGAATGTAGCACTCTTCCCAGAATCTAGCACTCTTCCCAGAATCTAGCACTCTTCCCAGAATGTAGCACTCTTCCCAGAATGTAGCACTGCCCAGAATCTAGCACTGCCCGGAATCTAGCACTCTTCCCAGAATGTAGCACTCTTCCCAGAATCTAGCACTGCCCAGAATCTAGCGCTGCCCAGAATATAGCACTCTTCCCAGAATGTAGCACTGCCCAGAATCTAGCACTCTTCCCCGAATGTAGCACTCTCCCAAGAATGTAGCACTCTTCCCAGAATATAGCACTCTTCCCAGAATCTAGCACTGCCCCAATCTTGCACTGCCCAGAATATAGCACTCTTTCCAGAATGTAGCACTGCCCAGAATCTAGCACCCTTCTCAGAATATAGCACTCTTCCCAGCATCTAGCACTGCCCAGAATCTAGCACTCTTCCCAGAATCTAGCAGACTTCCCAGAATCTAGCACTGCCCAGAATCTAGCACTCTTCCCAGAATGTAGCACTCTCCCAAGAATGTAGCACTCTTCCCAGAATATAGCACTCTTCCCAGAATCTAGCACTGCCCCAATCTTGCACTGCCCAGAATATAGCACTCTTTCCAGAATGTAGCACTGCCCAGAATCTAGCACCCTTCTCAGAATATAGCACTCTTCCCAGCATCTAGCACTGCCCAGAATCTAGCACTCTTCCCAGAATCTAGCACCCTTCCCAGAATCTAGCACTGCCCAGAATCTAGCACTCTTCCCAGAATGTAGCACTCTTTTCAGAATCTAGCACTGCCCAGAATCTAGCACTGCCCTGAATCTAGCACTCTTCCCAGAATCTAGCACCCTTCCCAGAATCTAGCACTCTTCACAGAATGTAGCACTGCCCAGAATCTAGCACTGCCCGGAATCTAGCACTCTTCCCAGAAACTAGCACCCTTCCCAGAATCTAGCACTGCCCGGAATCTAGCACTCTTCCCAGAATCTAGCACTCTTCCCAGAATCTAGCACTGCCCAGAATCTAGCACTGCCCGGAATCTAGCACTCTTCCCAGAATCTAGCACCCTTCCCAGAATCTAGCACTCTTCCCAGAATGTAGCACTCTTCCCAGAATCTAGCAATCTTCCCAGAATCTAGCACTCTTCCCAGAATGTAGCACTCTTCCCAGAATGTAGCACTGCCCAGAATCTAGCACTGCCTGGAATCTAGCACTCTTCCCAGAATGTAGCACTCTTCCCAGAATATAGCACTCTTCCCAGAATCTAGCACTGCCCAGAATCTAGCGCTGCCCAGAATATAGCACTCTTCCCAGAATGTAGCACTGCCCATAATCTAGCACTCTTCCCCGAATGTAGCACTCTCCCAAGAATGTAGCACTCTTCCCAGAATATAGCACTCTTCCCAGAATCTAGCACTGCCCCAATCTTGCACTGCCCAGAATATAGCACTCTTTCCAGAATGTAGCACTGCCCAGAATCTAGCACCCTTCTCAGAATATAGCACTCTTCCCAGCATCTAGCACTGCCCAGAATCTAGCACTCTTCCCAGAATCTAGCAGACTTCCCAGAATCTAGCACTGCCCAGAATCTAGCACTCTTCCCAGAATGTAGCACTCTTTTCAGAATCTAGCACCCTTCCCAGAATCTAGCACTCTTCCCAGAATCTAGCACTGCCCAGAATCTAGCACTGCCCGGAATCTAGCACTCTTCCCAGAATCTAGCACCCTTCCCAGAATCTAGCACTCTTCCCAGAATGTAGCACTCTTCCCAGAATCTAGCACTCTTCCCAGAATCTAGCACTCTCCCAAGAATGTAGCACTCTTCCCAGAATATAGCACTCTTCCCAGAATCTAGCACTGCCCCAATCTTGCACTGCCCAGAATATAGCACTCTTTCCAGAATGTAGCACTGCCCAGAATCTAGCACCCTTCTCAGAATATAGCACTCTTCCCAGCATCTAGCACTGCCCAGAATCTAGCACTCTTCCCAGAATCTAGCAGACTTCCCAGAATCTAGCACTGCCCAGAATCTAGCACTCTTCCCAGAATGTAGCACTCTTTTCAGAATCTAGCACCCTTCCCAGAATCTAGCACTCTTCCCAGAATCTAGCACTGCCCAGAATGTAGCACTCTTCCCAGAATCTAGCACTCTTCCCAGAATGTAGCACTCTTCTCAGAATCTAGCCCTCTTCCCAGAATCTAGCACTCTTCCCAAAATCTAGCACTCTTCCCAGAATCTAGCACTCTTCCCAGAATGTAGCACTCTTCCCAGAATCTAGCACTCTTCCCAGAATCTAGCACTTTTCCCAGAATCTAGCACTGCCCAGAATCTAGCACTCTTCCCAGAATGTAGCACTCTTCCCAGAATCTAGCACTTTTCCCAGAATCTAGCCCTGCCCAGAATCTAGCACTGCCCGGAATCTAGCACTGCCCAGAATCTAGCACTCTTCCCAGAATGTAGCACTCTTCCCAGAATCTAGCACTCTTCCCAGAATCTAGCACTCTTCCCAGAATCTAGCACTCTTCCCAAAATCTAGCACTCTTCCCAGAATCTAGCACTCATCCCAGAATCTAGCACTCTTCCCAGAATCTAGCACTCTTCCCAGAATCTAGCACTCTTCCCAGAATCTAGCACTTTTCCCAGAATCTAGCACTGCCCAGAATCTAGCACTCTTCCCAGAATGTAGCACTCTTCCCAGAATCTAGCACTTTTCCCAGAATCTAGCACTGCCCAGAATCTAGCACTGCCCGGAATCTAGCACTGCCCAGAATCTAGCATTGCCCGGAATCTAGCACTGCCCAGAATCCAGCACTGCCCAGAATCTAGCACTGCCCGGAATCTAGCACTCTTCCCAGAATCTAGCACTCTTCGCAGAATCTAGCACTCTTCCCAGAATGTAGCACTGCCCAGAATCTAGCACTGCCCGGAATCTAGCACTCTTCCCAGAATCTAGCACCCTTCCCAGAATCTAGCACTGCCCGGAATCTAGCAATCTTCCCAGAATCTAGCACTCTTCCCAGAATCTAGCACTGCCCAGAATCTAGCACTGCCCTGAATCTAGCACTCTTCCCAGAATCTAGCACCCTTCCCAGAATCTAGCACTCTTCACAGAATGTAGCACTGCCCAGAATCTAGCACTGCCCGGAATCTAGCACTCTTCCCAGAAACTAGCACCCTTCCCAGAATCTAGCACTGCCCGGAATCTAGCACTCTTCCCAGAATCTAGCACTCTTCCCAGAATCTAGCACTGCCCAGAATCTAGCACTGCCCGGAATCTAGCACTCTTCCCAGAATCTAGCACCCTTCCCAGAATCTAGCACTCTTCCCAGAATGTAGCACTCTTCCCAGAATCTAGCACTCTTCCCAGAATCTAGCACTCTTCCCAGAATGTAGCACTCTTCCCAGAATGTAGCACTGCCCAGAATCTAGCACTGCCTGGAATCTAGCACTCTTCCCAGAATGTAGCACTCTTCCCAGAATATAGCACTCTTCCCAGAATCTAGCACTGCCCAGAATCTAGCGCTGCCCAGAATATAGCACTCTTCCCAGAATGTAGCACTGCCCGGAATCTAGCACTCTTCCCAGAATCTAGCACCCTTCCCAGAATCTAGCACTCTTCCCAGAATGTAGCACTCTTCCCAGAATCTAGCACTCTTCCCAGAATCTAGCACTCTTCCCAGAATGTAGCACTCTTCCCAGAATGTAGCACTGCCCAGAATCTAGCACTGCCTGGAATCTAGCACTCTTCCCAGAATGTAGCACTCTTCCCAGAATATAGCACTCTTCCCAGAATCTAGCACTGCCCAGAATCTAGCGCTGCCCAGAATATAGCACTCTTCCCAGAATGTAGCACTGCCCATAATCTAGCACTCTTCCCCGAATGTAGCACTCTCCCAAGAATGTAGCACTCTTCCCAGAATATAGCACTCTTCCCAGAATCTAGCACTGCCCCAATCTTGCACTGCCCAGAATATAGCACTCTTTCCAGAATGTAGCACTGCCCAGAATCTAGCACCCTTCTCAGAATATAGCACTCTTCCCAGCATCTAGCACTGCCCAGAATCTAGCACTCTTCCCAGAATCTAGCAGACTTCCCAGAATCTAGCACTGCCCAGAATCTAGCACTCTTCCCAGAATGTAGCACTCTTTTCAGAATCTAGCACCCTTCCCAGAATCTAGCACTCTTCCCAGAATCTAGCACTGCCCAGAATGTAGCACTCTTCCCAGAATCTAGCACTCTTCCCAGAATGTAGCACTCTTCTCAGAATCTAGCCCTCTTCCCAGAATCTAGCACTCTTCCCAAAATCTAGCACTCTTCCCAGAATCTAGCACTCTTCCCAGAATCTAGCACTCTTCCCAGAATCTAGCACTCTTCCCAGAATGTAGCACTCTTCCCAGAATCTAGCACTGCCCAGAATCTAGCACTCTTCCCAGAATGTAGCACTCTTCCCAGAATGTAGCACTTTTCCCAGAATCTAGCACTTTTCCCAGAATCTAGCACTGCCGAGAATCTAGCACTCTTCCCAGAATCCAGCACTGCCCAGAATCTAGCACTGCCCGGAATCTAGCACTGCCCGGAATCTAGCACTGCCCAGAATCTAGCACTGCCCGGAATCTAGCACTGCCCAGAATCCAGCACTGCCCAGAATCTAGCACTGCCCGGAATCTAGCACTCTTCCCAGAATCTAGCACTCTTCCCAGAATCTAGCACCCTTCCCAGAATCTAGCACTCTTCCCAGAATCTAGCACTCTTCCCAGAATCTAGCACGGCCCAGAATCTAGCACTCTTCCCAGAATCTAGCACTCTTCCCAGAATCTAGCACTGCCCAGAATCTAGCACTGCCCGGAATCTAGCACTGCCCGGAATCTAGCACTGCCCAGAATCTAGCACTGCCCGGAATCTAGCACTGCCCAGAATCCAGCACTGCCCAGAATCTAGCACTGCCCGGAATCTAGCACTCTTCCCAGAATCTAGCACTCTTCCCAGAATCTAGCACCCTTCCCAGAATCTAGCACTCTTCCCAGAATCTAGCACTCTTCCCAGAATCTAGCACTCTTCCCAGAATCTAGCACTCTTCCCAGAATCCAGCACTGCCCAGAATCTAGCACTGCCCGGAATCCAGCACTGCCCAGAATCTAGCACTGCCCGGAATCTAGCACTTTTCACAGAATCTAGCACTCTTCCCAGAATCCAGCAATGCCCAGAATCTAGCACTTCCCGGAATCTAGCCCTCTTCCCAGAATCTAGCACTCTTCCCAGAATCTAGCACTCTTCCCAGAATCTAGCACTGCCCAGAATCTAGCACTCTTCCCAGAATCTAGCACTGCCCAGAATCTAGCACTCTTCCCAGAATCTAGCACTCTTCCCAGAATCTAGCACTGCCCAGAATCTAGCACTCTTCCCAGAATCTAGCACTCTTCCCATAATCTAGCACTCTTCCCAGAATCTAGCACTCTTCCCAGAATCTAGCACTGCCCAGAATCTAGCACTCTTCCCAGAATCTAGCACTCTTCCCAGAATCTAGCACTCTTCCCAGAATGTAGCACTCTTCCCAGAATCTAGCACTCTTCCCAGAATCTAGCACTCTTCCCAGAATCTAGCACTCTTCCCAAAATCTAGCACTCTTCCCAGAATCTAGCACTCATCCCAGAATCTAGCACTCTTCCCAGAATCTAGCACTCTTCCCAGAATCTAGCACTCTTCCCAGAATCTAGCACTTTTCCCAGAATCTAGCACTGCCCAGAATCTAGCACTCTTCCCAGAATGTAGCACTCTTCCCAGAATCTAGCACTTTTCCCAGAATCTAGCACTGCCCAGAATCTAGCACTGCCCGGAATCTAGCACTGCCCAGAATCTAGCATTGCCCGGAATCTAGCACTGCCCAGAATCCAGCACTGCCCAGAATCTAGCACTGCCCGGAATCTAGCACTCTTCCCAGAATCTAGCACTCTTCGCAGAATCTAGCACTCTTCCCAGAATGTAGCACTGCCCAGAATCTAGCACTGCCCGGAATCTAGCACTCTTCCCAGAATCTAGCACCCTTCCCAGAATCTAGCACTGCCCGGAATCTAGCAATCTTCCCAGAATCTAGCACTCTTCCCAGAATCTAGCACTGCCCAGAATCTAGCACTGCCCTGAATCTAGCACTCTTCCCAGAATCTAGCACCCTTCCCAGAATCTAGCACTCTTCACAGAATGTAGCACTGCCCAGAATCTAGCACTGCCCGGAATCTAGCACTCTTCCCAGAAACTAGCACCCTTCCCAGAATCTAGCACTGCCCGGAATCTAGCACTCTTCCCAGAATCTAGCACTCTTCCCAGAATCTAGCACTGCCCAGAATCTAGCACTGCCCGGAATCTAGCACTCTTCCCAGAATCTAGCACCCTTCCCAGAATCTAGCACTCTTCCCAGAATGTAGCACTCTTCCCAGAATCTAGCACTCTTCCCAGAAT
Source organism: Ariolimax columbianus (assembly GCA_036924085.1). Lineage (NCBI taxonomy): Eukaryota > Metazoa > Mollusca > Gastropoda > Stylommatophora > Arionidae > Ariolimax > Ariolimax columbianus. Next base: position 72,174,636 of record JAVGWX010000017.1, read on the forward strand.
CTAGCACTCTTCCCAGAATGTAGCACTCTTCCCAGAATGTAGCACTGCCCAGAATCTAGCACTGCCTGGAATCTAGCACTCTTCCCAGAATGTAGCACTCTTCCCAGAATATAGCACTCTTCCCAGAATCTAGCACTGCCCAGAATCTAGCGCTGCCCAGAATATAGCACTCTTCCCAGAATGTAGCACTGCCCATAATCTAGCACTCTTCCCCGAATGTAGCACTCTCCCAAGAATGTAGCACTCTTCCCAGAATATAGCACTCTTCCCAGAATCTAGCACTGCCCCAATCTTGCACTGCCCAGAATATAGCACTCTTTCCAGAATGTAGCACTGCCCAGAATCTAGCACCCTTCTCAGAATATAGCACTCTTCCCAGCATCTAGCACTGCCCAGAATCTAGCACTCTTCCCAGAATCTAGCAGACTTCCCAGAATCTAGCACTGCCCAGAATCTAGCACTCTTCCCAGAATGTAGCACTCTTTTCAGAATCTAGCACCCTTCCCAGAATCTAGCACTCTTCCCAGAATCTAGCACTGCCCAGAATGTAGCACTCTTCCCAGAATCTAGCACTCTTCCCAGAATGTAGCACTCTTCTCAGAATCTAGCCCTCTTCCCAGAATCTAGCACTCTTCCCAAAATCTAGCACTCTTCCCAGAATCTAGCACTCTTCCCAGAATCTAGCACTCTTCCCAGAATCTAGCACTCTTCCCAGAATGTAGCACTCTTCCCAGAATCTAGCACTGCCCAGAATCTAGCACTCTTCCCAGAATGTAGCACTCTTCCCAGAATGTAGCACTTTTCCCAGAATCTAGCACTTTTCCCAGAATCTAGCACTGCCCAGAATCTAGCACTCTTCCCAGAATCCAGCACTGCCCAGAATCTAGCACTGCCCGGAATCTAGCACTGCCCGGAATCTAGCACTGCCCAGAATCTAGCACTGCCCGGAATCTAGCACTGCCCAGAATCCAGCACTGCCCAGAATCTAGCACTGCCCGGAATCTAGCACTCTTCCCAGAATCTAGCACTCTTCCCAGAATCTAGCACCCTTCCCAGAATCTAGCACTCTTCCCAGAATCTAGCACTCTTCCCAGAATCTAGCACGGCCCAGAATCTAGCACTCTTCCCAGAATCTAGCACTCTTCCCAGAATCTAGCACTGCCCAGAATCTAGCACTGCCCGGAATCTAGCACTGCCCGGAATCTAGCACTGCCCAGAATCTAGCACTGCCCGGAATCTAGCACTGCCCAGAATCCAGCACTGCCCAGAATCTAGCACTGCCCGGAATCTAGCACTCTTCCCAGAATCTAGCACTCTTCCCAGAATCTAGCACTCTTCCCAGAATCTAGCACTGCCCAGAATCTAGCACTGCCCGGAATCTAGCACTGCCCGGAATCTAGCACTGCCCAGAATCTAGCACTGCCCGGAATCTAGCACTGCCCAGAATCCAGCACTGCCCAGAATCTAGCACTGCCCGGAATCTAGCACTCTTCCCAGAATCTAGCACTCTTCCCAGAATCTAGCACCCTTCCCAGAATCTAGCACTCTTCCCAGAATCTAGCACTCTTCCCAGAATCTAGCACGGCCCAGAATCTAGCACTCTTCCCAGAATCTAGCACTCTTCCCAGAATCTAGCACTCTTCCCAGAATCCAGCACTGCCCAGAATCTAGCACTGCCCGGAATCCAGCACTGCCCAGAATCTAGCACTGCCCGGAATCTAGCACTTTTCACAGAATCTAGCACTCTTCCCAGAATCCAGCAATGCCCAGAATCTAGCACTTCCCGGAATCTAGCCCTCTTCCCAGAATCTAGCACTCTTCCCAGAATCTAGCACTCTTCCCAGAATCTAGCACTGCCCAGAATCTAGCACTCTTCCCAGAATCTAGCACTGCCCAGAATCTAGCACTCTTCCCAGAATCTAGCACTCTTCCCAGAATCTAGCACTGCCCAGAATCTAGCACTCTTCCCAGAATCTAGCACTCTTCCCATAATCTAGCACTCTTCCCAGAATCTAGCACTCTTCCCAGAATCTAGCACTGCCCAGAATCTAGCACTCTTCCCAGAATCTAGCACTCTTCCCAGAATCTAGCACTCTTCCCAGAATGTAGCACTCTTCCCAGAATCTAGCACTCTTCCCAGAATCTAGCACTCTTCCCAGAATCTAGCACTCTTCCCAAAATCTAGCACTCTTCCCAGAATCTAGCACTCATCCCAGAATCTAGCACTCTTCCCAGAATCTAGCACTCTTCCCAGAATCTAGCACTCTTCCCAGAATCTAGCACTTTTCCCAGAATCTAGCACTGCCCAGAATCTAGCACTCTTCCCAGAATGTAGCACTCTTCCCAGAATCTAGCACTTTTCCCAGAATCTAGCACTGCCCAGAATCTAGCACTGCCCGGAATCTAGCACTGCCCAGAATCTAGCATTGCCCGGAATCTAGCACTGCCCAGAATCCAGCACTGCCCAGAATCTAGCACTGCCCGGAATCTAGCACTCTTCCCAGAATCTAGCACTCTTCGCAGAATCTAGCACTCTTCCCAGAATGTAGCACTGCCCAGAATCTAGCACTGCCCGGAATCTAGCACTCTTCCCAGAATCTAGCACCCTTCCCAGAATCTAGCACTGCCCGGAATCTAGCAATCTTCCCAGAATCTAGCACTCTTCCCAGAATCTAGCACTGCCCAGAATCTAGCACTGCCCTGAATCTAGCACTCTTCCCAGAATCTAGCACCCTTCCCAGAATCTAGCACTCTTCACAGAATGTAGCACTGCCCAGAATCTAGCACTGCCCGGAATCTAGCACTCTTCCCAGAAACTAGCACCCTTCCCAGAATCTAGCACTGCCCGGAATCTAGCACTCTTCCCAGAATCTAGCACTCTTCCCAGAATCTAGCACTGCCCAGAATCTAGCACTGCCCGGAATCTAGCACTCTTCCCAGAATCTAGCACCCTTCCCAGAATCTAGCACTCTTCCCAGAATGTAGCACTCTTCCCAGAATCTAGCACTCTTCCCAGAATCTAGCACTCTTCCCAGAATGTAGCACTCTTCCCAGAATGTAGCACTGCCCAGAATCTAGCACTGCCTGGAATCTAGCACTCTTCCCAGAATGTAGCACTCTTCCCAGAATATAGCACTCTTCCCAGAATCTAGCACTGCCCAGAATCTAGCGCTGCCCAGAATATAGCACTCTTCCCAGAATGTAGCACTGCCCATAATCTAGCACTCTTCCCCGAATGTAGCACTCTCCCAAGAATGTAGCACTCTTCCCAGAATATAGCACTCTTCCCAGAATCTAGCACTGCCCCAATCTTGCACTGCCCAGAATATAGCACTCTTTCCAGAATGTAGCACTGCCCAGAATCTAGCACCCTTCTCAGAATATAGCACTCTTCCCAGCATCTAGCACTGCCCAGAATCTAGCACTCTTCCCAGAATCTAGCAGACTTCCCAGAATCTAGCACTGCCCAGAATCTAGCACTCTTCCCAGAATGTAGCACTCTTTTCAGAATCTAGCACCCTTCCCAGAATCTAGCACTCTTCCCAGAATCTAGCACTGCCCAGAATGTAGCACTCTTCCCAGAATCTAGCACTCTTCCCAGAATGTAGCACTCTTCTCAGAATCTAGCCCTCTTCCCAGAATCTAGCACTCTTCCCAAAATCTAGCACTCTTCCCAGAATCTAGCACTCTTCCCAGAATCTAGCACTCTTCCCAGAATCTAGCACTCTTCCCAGAATGTAGCACTCTTCCCAGAATCTAGCACTGCCCAGAATCTAGCACTCTTCCCAGAATGTAGCACTCTTCCCAGAATGTAGCACTTTTCCCAGAATCTAGCACTTTTCCCAGAATCTAGCACTGCCCAGAATCTAGCACTCTTCCCAGAATCCAGCACTGCCCAGAATCTAGCACTGCCCGGAATCTAGCACTGCCCGGAATCTAGCACTGCCCAGAATCTAGCACTGCCCGGAATCTAGCACTGCCCAGAATCCAGCACTGCCCAGAATCTAGCACTGCCCGGAATCTAGCACTCTTCCCAGAATCTAGCACTCTTCCCAGAATCTAGCACCCTTCCCAGAATCTAGCACTCTTCCCAGAATCTAGCACTCTTCCCAGAATCTAGCACGGCCCAGAATCTAGCACTCTTCCCAGAATCTAGCACTCTTCCCAGAATCTAGCACTGCCCAGAATCTAGCACTGCCCGGAATCTAGCACTGCCCGGAATCTAGCACTGCCCAGAATCTAGCACTGCCCGGAATCTAGCACTGCCCAGAATCCAGCACTGCCCAGAATCTAGCACTGCCCGGAATCTAGCACTCTTCCCAGAATCTAGCACTCTTCCCAGAATCTAGCACCCTTCCCAGAATCTAGCACTCTTCCCAGAATCTAGCACTCTTCCCAGAATCTAGCACGGCCCAGAATCTAGCACTCTTCCCAGAATCTAGCACTCTTCCCAGAATCTAGCACTCTTCCCAGAATCCAGCACTGCCCAGAATCTAGCACTGCCCGGAATCCAGCACTGCCCAGAATCTAGCACTGCCCGGAATCTAGCACTTTTCACAGAATCTAGCACTCTTCCCAGAATCCAGCAATGCCCAGAATCTAGCACTTCCCGGAATCTAGCCCTCTTCCCAGAATCTAGCACTCTTCCCAGAATCTAGCACTCTTCCCAGAATCTAGCACTGCCCAGAATCTAGCACTCTTCCCAGAATCTAGCACTGCCCAGAATCTAGCACTCTTCCCAGAATCTAGCACTCTTCCCAGAATCTAGCACTGCCCAGAATCTAGCACTCTTCCCAGAATCTAGCACTCTTCCCATAATCTAGCACTCTTCCCAGAATCTAGCACTCTTCCCAGAATCTAGCACTGCCCAGAATCTAGCACTCTTCCCAGAATCTAGCACTCTTCCCAGAATCTAGCACTCTTCCCAGAATCTAGCACTCTTCCCAGAATCTAGCACTCTTCCCAGAATCTAGTACTGCCCAGAATCTAGCACTCTTCCCAGAATCTAGCACTCTTCCCAGAATCTAGCACTGCCCAGAATCTAGCACTCTTCCCAGAATCTAGCACTCTTCCCAGAATCTAGCACCCTTCTATCCAATCTACTACTCTACCATCGAGACTAACCACTTTCTACAACTTAGAAGCTCCCATCTCTTGTCTTGGTGGTACACTCTGAGAGACTATTGTTTGTCCATCTCTTGTCTTGTCTTGGTGGTACACTCTGAGAGACTATTGTTTGTCCATTTCTTGTCTTGGTGGTACACTCTGAGAGACTATTGTTTGTCCATCTATTGTCTTGTCTTGGTGGTACACTCTGAGAGACTATTGTTTGTCCATTTCTTGTCTTGGTGGTACACTCTGGGAGACTATTGTTTGTCCATTTCTTGTCTTGGTGGTACACTCTGAGAGACTATTGTTTGTCCATCTCTTGTCTCTGTGGTACACTCTGAGAGACTATTGTTTGTCCATCTCTTGTCTTGTCTTGGTGGTACACTCTGAGAGACTATTGTTTGTCCATCTCTTGTCTTGTCTTGGTGGTACACTCTGAGAGACTATTGTTTGTCCATCTCTTGTCTTGTCTTGGTGGTACACTCTGAGAGACTATTGTTTGTCCATCTCTTGTCTTGGTGGTACACTCTGAGAGACTATTGTTTATCCATCTCTTGTCTTGGTGGTACACTCTGGGAGACTATTGTTTGTCCATCTCTTGTCTCTGTGGTACACTCTGAGAGACTATTGTTTGTCCATCTCTTGTCTTGTCTTGGTGGTACACTCTGAGAGACTATTGTTTGTCCATCTCTTGTCTTGGTGGTACACTCTGGGAGACTATTGTTTGTCCATCTCTTGTCTTGTCTTGGTGGTACACTCTGAGAGACTATTGTTTGTCCATCTCTTGTCTTGGTGGTACACTCTGGGAGACTATTGTTTGTTCGGCTCTCGATGCTGTCTTCCAGCGAATAACCCTATTTGTCTTACCTCCAAACTGCATCTGATCCATCTTATTCCGGGCTTCCAACGAAGTATTATACCTCATTATTAGTACAAAACAATATACAATAAATCCCTCGGTTACTAGTTTTCAAAGAATGGCATCTCCCCCCCCCCCCCCCCCCCCTCTCCCATACAATTCTATTAACGTATTTATATGGAGTGAAACCACGGAGATGCACGTGATATGTGAGAAATGCCAGGATCAACACATCATCTCTTAAAGAGACCCCTAGACGCGTGTGCCCCTCAACAAGGCCGGTCTGTAATAAAGATAGGTCCAAGGTCGGGCGCCTCTCACGGGTAATACTGTTGAACTTTAGGGTTTAAACCCTAGCAGTTCGGTTAGCGTGTGTGGTAGACCTGGCTCGGTCTTCCCGGAAGGAGGCTGCATAATTACGGAATATTTACCAAGGTCGATCAAGACTTTTGTAGACACCACTGCTTCCTGGTTCGTGTGACGTCATGCATAGATAAAACAGTTACACTCACCTACCATCTCCATGTTGAAGGTCGACTACAATACATTTCCAACGTCCTTTGTCTCATGTCGTGATTATGGAATCTGATCTGTCCTTCTCTTGTCGTGATTTTGCAATCTGATATGTCCTTCTCTTGTCGTGATTAGGCAATCTGATAGGTCCTTCTCTTGTCGCTATCCACTCACTTACAGGATGGTTTGGCTCTAACACGCACGACCTTGACCTTTCCTTCTAGAACTGTTTTCATAATTTGATGTCCTGATCTGATCCAAATGTTCTGATCGTCTGTGATTACTGGCAATAAATATTATTCTGCTTCAAACGTCTCATTTTTGTTGTAAAGATGACCATTGAGTCTGTTATGCCCAGTTCTCAGTCTTCTTCTTCTTCTTCTGCGTACACAGTCAGACAGTAACCATTATTTTCTCGAAAAAAGCGGCGGTCATCCTGAGACTCTCGCCACTACCATAGAGCTTGTCTTGCAGTTCCACTGGTGATGGCCACATCTGCTCTCTCTGATCCTCGTATGTCGGGCAGTTCTGCAGCAGATGTTCAGTGGTCATTTTACCAGTACCGCACGGGCATTCGTCGGTACACCCTATCTTCAATTTGTTGAAGAGGTGGTACCTCAGTCTGTTGTGGCCAGTGCGAAGTCTGAAGACAACGACCTGCTCTCTTCGGTTCAACTGGTAATAGGCATCGTTTTTGGTGTAACCAGTATGTTCGGTTTCCCATTTGGACATGTACCTGGCTTTGATAAGCCGTTTTGACTCTTCGTACGTCATACTGGTATCTATTTGTGGTAGCCTTGCACCTTCTTTTGCCAGTCTGTCTGCCTCCTCGTTGCCTTGGATGTTGCAGTGTGACGGTACCCACTGTACCACTACCCTTTTTGGTGCGGACTGTTGGCACAGTTTGCACAGTGCTGCTCTTAAGTCATTAAGCTCAGTGTTTTTCTGGCTTTTTAGCGCTGTGACTACTTCGAGAGCATCTGTCAGCAGGACTATATGGCTCTCATTTTCACTGTGTGTTACCATTTCTTCCACTGCCGCCCTCAGTGCCTCTGCCTCTGCTCTGAAATTGCTCGTGTACTTACCAGTAGCGAATGACAGTGTTATTTTTCTGCCATTTGGTAGGTTCAGGAATGCTCCTGCCCCTCCGTTCTGTGTAGTGTTTGTTACAGAACCGTCGGTGTATGCATGGGTCCAGTCCATGCTTGGGTAGCTTTTCGTTATGAAGCTTAAGGTAGTGTCTCTCCTTTCTTTTTCGGTCTGGCAGTTTTTGTTTGCAATACCTGGTATATTTTCTACCACCTCTGGAAATATATCCTGCCTCCAAGTAGGTTTTCGTACAGTAGTGATGGGTTTTGGTGTTGTTAGTGCGTTTATGGGATCTTCGTGCATCTTTGCTTTGGCTATTTCTGCAAAGTTTCTCCGCTTTAGTTTCCCAGTTCCCAAATTGTTTAGCCTCTGGTACATTGGATGGTCCGTCAGTCTTCGGAGTTTCTCTGACTGCAGCTGGGCTCTGCAGTCTCTTCTGTCGGTCATGGATTGCAGTTTTGTAATCTTTTCAAGTTCTACAATTGGCGTTGACTTCATGCCACCAGTTATGATTCTCATGGCTTGGTTTTGAAGTTTGTTAACTTTATCGAAGTTCGCCTTCGCTGCTGTTGTCCATGCCGCGATGCCATACTCGAGAACTGGTCTCACTCTTCCAGTGTACAGTTTCTTTAGTATGCCTTCGTCTGCTCCCCAGCTTGTGCCAGCAAGTTTCCTCATGATCGCCATTCTTTCTCTGGCTTTCATTCGGTTTCTCTCAATCTGACTTTTCCATGTCATGCGCCGATCAAATGTGACTCCCAGATAGGTTGGGTTGTCGTTTGGCTGCAGGATTTTGCCATTTAGGCTTAATTTGGTGCTTTGGGGTTTTAATGAGAGCGAGAATATTGTGCACGTGGTTTTCTCCTCGTTTATTTTGACCAGCCATGAGTTCGCCCACTCTTCCAGCGATGTTAGGGCCGTTTGCATCCGATTTCTTGCTATGGTGAGATTCTTTTCAGAGGTCCACATAGCCAGATCGTCTGCAAACATTGAGCTATGGACTCTTCTTGGTATATTCTCTGTAATATCGTTTATATATACCAGGAAGAGTGTGGGTGACAGTACTCCCCCTTGGGGTACTCCCTGCTCGAGTGTCACCTTTTTGCTCATCTGCCCTTGTACTTGGACTCTGGCCGTTCTTTGTTTGAGGTAGTGGTTGATCCACTTGTACATCTTCCCACAAACATCACTTCTTCTTAGCTTGACTCTAAGTCCATCCTTCCAGACTTTGTCAAATGCCTTTTCCAGATCCACCCAAACAGCTACTGTGTGTTTCTGTGCCTGGTAGGCATCTTCTATCTCCTGGGCTATGAGGATGACCTGGTCCTCAGTGGATCTGTGCTGTCTAAAGCCGGCTTGCTGTGGAATTAGTATTCGTTTTTCTTCCAGATGCCACATCAGTCTGGTGTTTATCATCCGTTCCATCAGCTTGCCGACACAGCTCAGTAGGCTTATGGGCCTGTATCCATTCGGATCTGTTTTGTCCTTTCCTGTTTTTGGTACTGGTACCAGTATTGCATCTTTCCATGCCTGGGGTACAATACCCCTTTTCCAGCTTTGGTTCAGGACTGATAGTAGTTTTTCCTTCGCTGTTTGGCCCAGCCCCATCAGCATTTCGTTTGTTATCCCGTCTTTTCCGGGAGATTTCCTTCTCTTTAGTGTTCTCATAGCCTCTTCCATTTCGCGCATTGTTAGTTTGGCCATCATGTGCTCTTCAGGAGCCGTATTTATGTTTTCGTGCCCCTTTAGCTCTTCGCTAATGTCTGTATGCTTATCTGCAGGGACCTCGATGTGGTTTGCTCTGGCATAGTGATCGACAAAGGCGTTTGCGGCTTTCTTACCTGTGATCAAGTTCTCGCCTTGCTTGATAGTAATTTGTTTATTTGACGGGGTTTCGTCGTTCATGGCTCTGACTAGCTTCCATAGCTTGTTCCCTTCTTTGTCCAGGTTTAAACTTTCCGTTTTATTTTTCCAACTTTCTCTTGCTGTTTGCTTGAGAGTGTGTTTGTACTTCGCCGCGGCGGCTTTGAGGGCGATGTTTGCCTCCACGGATTTTTCTCGTTCTGCCATGTTCCTCGCATTTGTTACTGCATCTTCCACTTTCTGTAACTCATCATTCCAGTAGGGCTTATAGTTTTTCCTAGCTCCTCTTGGGATGGTTTCAGTGGCAGCTTGCATTATTGCCTTGCTTAGGCTCTCTACCATGGGCTTCATTTTGGTGTTTCGTGTGTTGATGGTTTCACACAGCCCATCTGTCAGGATTGCAAATCTGTCCCAGTCGGCTCGTTTGTAATTCCAACGTGGGAGCGGTTTTGTTTCCTGTGGGCCTACTTCCATGTCAATGGTTAGCCTGATCGGCCTGTGGTCGCTACCTGCCAGTTGGTTTAGCACCTGGCGGTCTATTTTATAGTGTATGTCCTGTGTGGAGAAGGCCAAATCTGGAGTCGAGGTGGTATGCCATGTTCTTGAATAGAAGCTAGGGCTATCCTCCGGCCTATTGATTAGGGAGAGATTTGCATCTATCTCCCAATCTTCCACTTCGTCACCTCTACTGTCTGTGTCAGAGTATCCCCATCTCTCCGAGTGGCTGTTGAAATCTCCAACTACTATGCAGTTGGAGTCTCTGACCTCCATACTCGAGAGCGATAGGTCTCTGTTTGGTGGTCCGTACAGATTGAAAATGCGGAGTTTCGTCTCTAGTGCCATTATGTCAACTCCTACAATTTCTGCTTGTCCGGTGTGATTGACAGGTACCGCGCTACTCGGTATGCTGTTTCTGGTCAGTATCAGGACCCCTCCTTTGTGACCTTCTCTATCTAGACGGAAGGTCTGGTATCCTCTGATTGAGAATTTATGGTTATTGTTGAGGTGCGTTTCCTGGATACATGCCACGTCAATCTTACCTTCATGCAGGTGGTGTGTTAGGGAAAGTTTTTTGTTAATGACTCCCTCCGCATTCCACTGTAGTATTCTGAGGGTCTTGAAGTTTTGGCCAATAGACGTTACCCCATAGCCATGTGCCTTGACTCCACGACACATGGGTGGGTGACCACCAGTAGTCAAGGGTGGGCCCCTTCGAGGCGTGAGGCCCGGCGCTATCGCTGCCTGGCGGGTCTCCTCAGGATGAGCGCCATACGTTTTTCGAATAGGTTGTGCTGCCATCATACTGTGATTTACGTTGCACTGTTTTGTTAGGCTTGCGGCCCCGTGCATCCGATTTCAACAGGCGTTTCTGTAGGGATGCCCTCCTTAGCCTTTGGCTGTCCCCAGCCTATCTGCAAGGCAGCAGTTGTTTACGATCAGAGTTTTCTCTCCTATGGAAGTTGTCTTTCCAGACTATTGAGTCTTCACTACTCGTGTCTATAGGGTGCAATGATGGTATGTGATATATGAGATGGACTGGTTTACCCGGAAGAGAGGCAGTCCAGTGTGTCTGTATCCCAGGATCGTCACGTCCTGCCAGAAACGTAGCATTTGCATGTGAGTGGGGTATCTCTTTTTCCCTTTATTTTCTTGGCTTCTATGCAGGGATGGTACGCCTAGCATTCCCCGCCACCTGGGGTGTTGACACAGTGGGGCAGGTGTGCAATGTCCGCTGGTCTGCATTTCTTCTGCGTCCAGCATGATAGTTAGGACTGATAACGTACAGAGGTAGATATCGTAACCGGAGTGCATTTAGCCAGAGGACAAGCCTGGTAATGTCACGGAGATGTTGATCGCCTGGTGTGCGGACAACTCTCATGGTCAGTGGTTGAGTCTTGACAGTTCACAGTGTGGTGGCTGCTCTACTGTTTTCGACACCCCGACCAGGTTCTAAGTCTTTGGTTGGTGTTTTTCGCACCCCATCGCCGTATAGGGTGAGTATCAAGCAGTTTTCCGCCCGCTTTGATTTGCGGGCGGCAAGGACCTCTTACTGTGGCTCTACCTGATAGGGCTGGGGCGCAAGCCCCAGGTCCCGAGCATGTAGGAGCCTCCCATTGCAGTGGTGCTGAGATTTTGGGCGGGATTGCGGCTTTCAAGGGTTCGGCCGTAATCCCCCACATGGTAGCCTCGCGCCCTTGGCTTATCAGCCTGGTACGTGAACCAAAGTGTCTGCGGCTCCTCTCGATTTGAGCTGGTTTTCCGTAGCAACGCCCTGTCATTTGTAGGGTAAAACTGACCTGTCTTCAGATCTATTTCCAGCACCCGTTCACTATTTGGTCAGACGAATTTATTGAGGGCTTTTGTTTGTCAATGACCAGGTATTTGAAATCTGCGGAGTTAAACACGATTTCCGTAGCGTTCTTTCATTTGAGCTGACTTGTCGTCCGTGAGTCTAATACCAGCGTACGTTCATTATTAGACCCAAACGGCAGCGCTCTCAATTTGTCAGTTGTTCTACAGCATTGGCGTGTTCAGTCAAATTAAGCCGCAGGTTCCACACCTGGTGGTGCCCTTTCGTCAATTCCCTTAGCGAGATAGTCAAGTTTCTTAAAGGGTAGCCCCAAAGATTTTCGAGGGTCTAATTCCAGCACATGTTCTCTATTAGACCCCACTAAGGTATACTTTTTGATAGTCATTCTGCAGTATTGGCGTGGTAAGTTAACTTAGGTCTCAGGCTCCACTCCTGATAGTGCTCTTCCGGGCGAACTATTTAATAGGCTAGAGTCTCGTTCGTTATCGGAATTAACCAGACAAATCGCTCCACCAACTAAGAACGGCCATGCACCACCACCCACCGAATCAAGAAAGAGCTATCAATCTGTCAATCCTTACAGTGTCCGGACCGGGTGAGTTTTCCCGTGTTGAGTCAAATTAAGCCGCAGGCTCCACTCCTGGTGGTGCCCTTCCGTCAATTCCTTTAAGTTCCCAGAATGTAGCACTCTTCCCAGAATATAGCACTCTTCCCAGAATCTAGCACTGCCCAGAATCTAGCGCTGCTCAGAATATAGCACTCTTCCCAGAATGTAGCACTGCCCAGAATCTAGCACTCTTCCCCGAATGTAGCACTCTCCCAAGAATGTAGCACTCTTCCCAGAATATAGCACTCTTCCCAGAATCTAGCACTGCCCCAATCTTGCACTGCCCAGAATATAGCACTCTTTCCAGAATGTAGCACTGCCCAGAATCTAGCACCCTTCTCAGAATATAGCACTCTTCCCAGCATCTAGCACTGCCCAGAATCTAGCACTCTTCCCAGAATCTAGCAGACTTCCCAGAATCTAGCACTGCCCAGAATCTAGCACTCTTCCCAGAATGTAGCACTCTTTTCAGAATCTAGCACCCTTCCCAGAATCTAGCACTCTTCCCAGAATCTAGCACTGCCCAGAATGTAGCACTCTTCCCAGAATCTAGCACTCTTCCCAGAATGTAGCACTCTTCTCAGAATCTAGCCCTCTTCCCAGAATCTAGCACTCTTCCCAAAATCTAGCACTCTTCCCAGAATCTAGCACTCTTCCCAGAATCTAGCACTCTTCCCAGAATGTAGCACTCTTCCCAGAATCTAGCACTGCCCAGAATCTAGCACTCTTCCCAGAATGTAGCACTCTTCCAAGAATGTAGCACTTTTCCCAGAATCTAGCACTTTTCCCAGAATCTAGCACTGCCCAGAATCTAGCCCTCTTCCCAGAATCCAGCACTGCCCAGAATCTAGCACTGCCCGGAATCTAGCACTGCCCGGAATCTAGCACTGCCCAGAATCTAGCACTGCCCGGAATCTAGCACTGCCCAGAATCCAGCACTGCCCAGAATCTAGCACTGCCCGGAATCTAGCACTCTTCCCAGAATCTAGCACTCTTCCCAGAATCTAGCACCCTTCCCAGAATCTAGCACTCTTCCCAGAATCTAGCACTCTTCCCAGAATCTAGTACGGCCCAGAATCTAGCACTCTTCCCAGAATCTAGCACTCTTCCCAGAATCTAGCACTGCCCAGAATCTAGCACTCTTCCCAGAATCTAGCACTCTTCCCAGAATCTAGCACTCTTCCCAGAATCCAGCACTGCCCAGAATCTAGCACTGCCCGGAATCCAGCACTGCCCAGAATCTAGCACTGCCCGGAATCTAGCACTTTTCACAGAATCTAGCACTCTTCCCAGAATCCAGCAATGCCCAGAATCTAGCACTTCCCGGAATCTAGCCCTCTTCCCAGAATCTAGCACTCTTCCCAGAATCTAGCACTCTTCCCAGAATCTAGCACTGCCCAGAATCTAGCACTCTTCCCAGAATCTAGCACTGCCCAGAATCTAGCACTCTTCCCAGAATCTAGCACTCTTCCCAGAATCTAGCACTGCCCAGAATCTAGCACTCTTCCCAGAATCTAGCACTCTTCCCATAATCTAGCACTCTTCCCAGAATCTAGCACTCTTCCCAGAATCTAGCACTGCCCAGAATCTAGCACTCTTCCCAGAATCTAGCACTCTTCCCAGAATCTAGCACTCTTCCCAGAATCTAGCACTCTTCCCAGAATCTAGCACTCTTCCCAGAATCTAGTACTGCCCAGAATCTAGCACTCTTCCCAGAATCTAGCACTCTTCCCAGAATCTAGCACTGCCCAGAATCTAGCACTCTTCCCAGAATCTAGCACTCTTCCCAGAATCTAGCACCCTTCTATCCAATCTACTACTCTACCATCGAGACTAACCACTTTCTACAACTTAGAAGCTCCCATCTCTTGTCTTGGTGGTACACTCTGGGAGACTATTGTTTGTCCATTTCTTGTCTTGGTGGTACACTCTGGGAGACTATTGTTTGTCCATTTCTTGTCTTGGTGGTACACTCTGGGAGACTATTGTTTGTCCATCTCTTGTCTTGTCTTGGTGGTACACTCTGAGAGACTATTGTTTGTCCATTTCTTGTCTTGGTGGTACACTCTGAGAGACTATTGTTTGTCCATCTCTTGTCTCTGTGGTACACTCTGAGAGACTATTGTTTGTCCATCTCTTGTCTTGTCTTGGTGGTACACTCTGAGAGACTATTGTTTGTCCATCTCTTGTCTTGTCTTGGTGGTACACTCTGAGAGACTATTGTTTGTCCATCTCTTGTCTTGTCTTGGTGGTACACTCTGAGAGACTATTGTTTGTCCATCTCTTGTCGTGTCTTGGTGGTACACTCTGAGAGACTATTGTTTGTCCATCTCTTGTCTTGGTGGTACACTCTGAGAGACTATTGTTTGTCCATCTCTTGTCTTGTCTTGGTGGTACACTCTGGGAGACTATTGTTTGTCCATTTCTTGTCTTGGTGGTACACTCTGAGAGACTATTGTTTGTCCATCTCTTGTCTTGGTGGTACACTCTGAGAGACTATTGTTTGTCCATCTCTTGTCTTGGTGGTACACTCTGGGAGACTATTGTTTGTTCGGCTCTCGATGCTGTCTTCCAGCGAATAACCCTATTTGTCTTACCTCCAAACTGCATCTGATCCATCTTATTCCGGGCTTCCAACGAAGTATTATACCTCATTATTAGTACAAAACAATATACAATAAATCCCTCGGTTACTAGTTTTCAAAGAATGGCATCTCCCCCCCCCCCCCCCCCCTCTCCCATACAATTCTATTAACGTATTTATATGGAGTGAAACCACGGAGATGCACGTGATATGTGAGAAATGCCAGGATCAACACATCATCTCTTAAAGAGACCCCTAGACGCGTGTGCCCCTCAACAAGGCCGGTCTGTAATAAAGATAGGTCCAAGGTCGGGCGCCTCTCACGGGTAGGACTGTTGAACTTTAGGGTTTAAACCCTAGAAGTTCGGTTAGCGTGTGTGGTAGACCTGGCTCGGTCTTCCCGGAAGGAGGCTGCATAATTACGGAATATTTACCAAGGTCGATCAAGACTTTTGTAGACACCACTGCTTCCTGGTTCGTGTGACGTCATGCATAGATAAAACAGTTACACTCACCTACCATCTCCATGTTGAAGGTCGACTACAATACATTTCCAACGTCCTTTGTCTCATGTCGTGATTATGGAATCTGATCTGTCCTTCTCTTGTCGTGATTTTGCAATCTGATATGTCCTTCTCTTGTCGTGATTAGGCAATCTGATAGGTCCTTCTCTTGTCGCTATCCACTCACTTACAGGATGGTTTGGCTCTAACACGCACGACCTTGACCTTTCCTTCTAGAACTGTTTTCATAATTTGATGTCCTGATCTGATCCAAATGTTCTGATCGTCTGTGATTACTGGCAATAAATATTATTCTGCTTCAAACGTCTCATTTTTGTTGTAAAGATGACCATTGAGTCTGTTATGCCCAGTTCTCAGTCTGAAGATGATGACTTGCTCTTCTCTAGTTAAGTTAAAGTAGCTGTCTTCTTTTCGGAAGTCGGGGTGTTGATCGGCCCATTTTACCCTGAAGTTGGCTTCAATTATGGTCTTGGTCTCATTATGTGTGATGCTCAGGTCTGTTTGTGGGGATGCTCAGGTCTGTTTGTGGGGATGTTCAGGTCTGTTTGTGGGGATGCTCAGGTCTGTTTGTGGGGATGCTCAGGTCTGTTTGTGGGGATGCTCAGGTCTGTTTGTGGGGATGCTCAGGTCTGTTTGTGGGGATGTTCAGGTCTGTTTGTGGGGATGCTCAGGTCTGTTTGTGGGGATGCTCAGGTCTGTTTGTGGGGATGCTCAGGTCTGTTTGTGGGGATGCTCAGGTCTGTTTGTGGGGATGGTCAGGTCTGTTTGTGGGGATGCTATTTCACTCTTTGCTAGTTTGTCTGCAGCTTCATTGCCTTCAATATTGCAGTCGGATGGGATCCACTGTATGACCACCCTTGGGTGTTCTGCTGAGAGCTGTGTCAGGGAGAACATACATTGCTCGAGATCTCCATCTTTGTGTTGTTTTAGTGCTGCTAATACTGACGCGGCATCAGTCAGTAATACTATGTTTTCTTGGTGAATATCTTTAACTTGGATTACAAGCTCAGCTGCGGCGTTGTGCCTTTGCTTCTGCACGGAAATTATTGGAATATGTTTCCGCTGTTAATACTCGAATTTTTTCTTCTCCATTCCTTAGTCTGTAATAGACCCCTCCACCTCCATTGGATGTGGATTTGTTAGATCAGCCATCTGGATATACGTGTATCCATGTTTCTGGTGGGTATACCCTCCTAAGATTCTTCTGTAATAAATTTCCTTTCTGAATCTGTTTGAGTTCCCTTTTTCCGTATTCCCTCTATGGTTTCTACCATCTCAGGGGACTTGGCTTTTTTCCATGGTGGGATTTGGGATGTTTGCTTTAGATCTCTAACCACTGCCTGGCTTATGATTTTGTCTACTCTTACAAATTCTTTTGTTTTTGACATGAAGTGGTTTCTCTTTAATCTCCCTCTTCCCATGCGATTTATCCTGTCATTTATTGGGTGATCAGGCATTCGTTTGAACTTCTCCCCCTGCTGGAGTGTTTTTTAGTCTCTGCCCGTCTCCATACTTTTGATTCGTGTGATGTTCTCCATTGCATTTATTGGTGGTGTTCTCCTCATAGCTCCAGTGATGATACGTATACCTTGATTTTGGGTTGAATTTATCTTTTCAGAGTTATTCTTTTTACAGATTCTAAGAACAGCCAACCAGAAAACTCTAAGAACATCCAACAATGAATCTCTAAGAACAGCCAACAATGAAACTCTAAGATCAGCCAACAAAAAAAACTAAGATCAGCCAACAAAAAAACTCTAAGAACAACCAACAATGAAACTCTAAGAACATCCAACAATGAAACTCTAAGAACTACCAACAATGAAACTCTAAGAACAGCCAACAATGAAACTCTAAGGAGGAGATAAGCTAGGCAGACAGGTAAGCGATAAGCCCGGCAGACAGAGATGAGATTAGCCCAGCTAACATAGAACAAAAAAGTCCAGTAAGCAGATAATTGACAGTCCAAGTCAACACTGAGACTCGAAGCCAAATCAAAAACTGAGACTGTCAAGTCAATACTGAGACAATGAGCCAAGTCAACACTGAGACTATGAGCCAAGTCAACACTGAGAATATGAGGCAAGTCAACACTGAAACTCTGAGTCAAGTAAACACAGACTAAGTCAACTCGTTACAGACTCTAAGCTAAGCCAACACTGAGACTTTAACTAAAAAAACACAGACTATAAGCTACGTCAGCAGTGACATTCTAAGCCAAGTTAATAATGAGACGACTCTAAGCCAAGTCAACACTGAGACTCTAAGCCAAGTCAATAATGAGACTCTAAGCCAAGTCTACAGTGAACTCTAAGCCACGTCAACACTGAGACTATAAGACAAGTCCACACTGAGACTAAGCCAAGTCGACACAGACTATTCAAGTCGACACGGATACTCTTAGCCAACTCAACACAGACTAAGTCAAGTCAAAACAGACTGTCAAGTCAACACTGAGACTAAATCAAGTCAACAATGAGACTAAACCAAGCCAACCCAGACTCTAAGCCAACACAGTCTCTAAGCCAAGTCAGCAGTGAAACTCTATGCAAGGTCAGCAGTGAAATTCTAAGCTAAGTCAACATTCAGACTCTAAGCTAAATCAACACTGAGGATCTAAGCCAAGTCAACACTGAGACTCTAAGCCAAGTCATTAATTAGATTCTAAGACAAGTCAACACTGAGACTAAGCCAAGTCAACACAGACTAAGTCAAGTCGACACTGAGACTCTAAGCCAAGTCAATAATGAAACTCTAAGCCAAGTCAACACTGAGACTCAAAGCCAAGTCAACACTGAGACTCTAAGCCAAGTCAACACTGAGACTCTAAGCCAAGTCAACACTGAAACTCTAAGCCAAGTCAACACTGAGACTCTAAGCCAAGTCAACACTGATACTCTAAGCCAAGTCAACACTGAAACTCTAAGCCAAGTCAACAATGAGACTCAAAGCCAAGTCAACACTGAGACTCTAAGCCAAGTCAACACTGAGACTCTAAGCCAAGTCAACACTGAGACTCTAAGCCAAGTCAACACTGAAACTCTAAGCCAAGTCAACACTGAGACTCTAAGCCAAGTCAACACTGAAACTCTAAGCCAAGTCAACAATGAGACTCAAAGCCAAGTCAACACTGAGACTCTAAGCCAAGTCAACACTGAGACTCTAAGCCAAGTCAACACTAAGACTCTAAGCCAAGTCAACACTGAAACTCTAAGCCAAGTCAACACTGAGACTCTAAGCCAAGTCAAGACTGAGACTCTAAGCAAAGTCAACACTGATACTCTAAGCCAAGTCAACACTGAAACTCTAAGCCAAGTCAACAATGAGACTCTAAGCTAAGTCAACACTGAGACTCTAAGCCAAGTCAACACTGAGACTCTAAAACAAGTCAACACTAAAACTCTAAGCCAAGTCCATAATGACACTAAGTAAAGTCAATAATGAGACCCCTCCCCTCCCATACCCTCCGCCCTAGCCTTTGAAGGAGAACAAGAGGACGAGCCGAGATCGGGTCGAGATATGACACTTCTTTGTCTGTTAGATTAAATGTGTTTGTTGTCTCGTCTTACCTTGTCACTGTCTGTTTCTGATAGCCCGCAGTGTATGATTGGTAATCTGGGCAGACATATGGCAACCCCTTCACGAGGGTTGACATGGTAGGTGTCGATGTCACTTGAATGTCACTAACTTGGTGATGCGAAATGGAAAGTTGCTCGATGTCAAAGGTCAGACAGAAGGTCAGATAGAAGGTCATACAGAAGGTCAGATAGAAGGTCATACAGAAGCTCAGATAGAAGTTCAGATGAGATAGTAACCTGAGATGGTAACCTGAAAAAAGGTCTTCAGAACTGCTCCCCCCCCCCCCCCCCCCCCCCACCGTACAGCAAATTCTTTGTCCTAGTTTTTGCTGCTGCCTATGAAACATCGTTACAAACACAGCAAGACTCCTTCCTGGAAGCCTGTATCCAAACTGCTCAGTACACTCTACAGCTGAAGCATATTATAAAAATGTGCACACTTATTATGACGATCTGCTTGTAGGTTACATTGGTCTTATTCCCCGCTTCCAAAGTACAGCTTGGAGAACCCAGGAAGGAGAATCACTTCGTGTGAACTGAAATGCCTGAGGAATGTTGTGAATATCTCCAAGACGAATGACATTCGAAATCTGGTTAGGGTTGTCCCTTGTATGGAGACATGATGGTGTCAGGTGTTGGGGTAAGGGGTCAGGTGTTGGGGTAAGGGGTCAGTTGTTGGGGTAAGGGGACAGGTGTTGGGGTAAGGGGTCAGGTGTTTAGGTAAGGGGTCAGGTGTTGGGGTAAGGGGTCAGGTGTTTGGGTAAGGGGGCAGGTGTTGGGGTAAGGGGTCAGGTGTTGGGGTAAGTGGTCAGGTGTTGGTGTAAGGGGATAGGTGTTTGGGTAAGGAGGCAGGTGTGGGGGGTAAGGGGTCAGGTGTTGGGGTAAGTGCTCAGGTGTTCCAGTAAGGGGATAGGTGTTTGGATAAGGGGGCAGGTGTGGGGGTAAGAGGTCAGGTGTTGGGGTAAGGGGGCAAGTGTTGGGGTAAGGGGGTAGGTGTTGGGGTAAGGGGGCAGGTGTTGGGGTAAGGGGTCAGGTGTTGGGGTAAGGGGTCAGATGTTGGGGTAAAGGGATATGTGTTGGGGTAAAAGGTCAGGTGTTGGGGTAAGGTGTTGGGGAAGGGGTCAGGTGTTGGGATAAGGGGATAGGTGTTGGTATAAGGGGTCAGGTGTTGGGGTAAGGGGTCAGGTGTTGGGGTAAGGGGATAGGTGTTGGGGTAAGGGGATAGGTATTGGGGTAAGGGGTCAGGTGTTGGGGTAAGGGGTCAAGTGTTGGGGTAAGGGGTCAGGTGTTGGGGTAAGGGCTCAGGTGTTGGGGTAAGGGGTCAGGTATTGGGGTAAGGGGGTAGGTGTTGGGCTAAGGGGACAGATGTTGGGATAAGTAGTCAGGTGTTGGGGTAAAGGGTCAGGTGTTGGGGTAAGGGGTCAGGTGTTGGGGTAAAGGGTCAGGTGTTGGGGTAAGGGGTCAGGTGTTGGGGTAAGGGGTCAGGTGCTG
This sequence comes from Ariolimax columbianus, assembly GCA_036924085.1. Classification (NCBI taxonomy): domain Eukaryota; kingdom Metazoa; phylum Mollusca; class Gastropoda; order Stylommatophora; family Arionidae; genus Ariolimax; species Ariolimax columbianus. Next base: position 72,195,164 of record JAVGWX010000017.1, read on the forward strand.
AAAGAAGGGGGCAGGTGTTGGAAGAAGGGGGCAGGTGTTGGGGTAAGGGGTCAGGTGTTGGGGTAAAGGATGAGGTGTTTGGGTAAGGGGTAGGAGTTGGGTAAGGAGGTCAAGTGTTGAGATAAGGGGTCAGGTGTTGGGGTAAGGGATCAGGTGTTGGAGTAAAGAGTCAGGTGTTTGAATGCAGGGTCAGGTGTTGAGGTAAGGGGTTAGGTGTTGGGGTAATGGGACAGGTGTTGGGGTAAGGGGTCAGGTGTTGGTGTAAGAAGTCAGGTGTTCAGGTAAGGGGTTAGGTGTTGGGGTAAGGCGTCAGGTGTTGGGGTAAGGGCAGGTGTTGGGGTAAGGGGTCAGGTGTTGGGGTAAGGGGTCAGGTGTTGAAAGAAGGGGACAGATGTTGGGATAAGGGGTCAGGTGTTGGGGTAAGGGGTCAGGTGTTGGGTTAAGGGGTCAAGTGTTGGGGTAAGGGGTCAGATGTTGGGGTAAGGAGTCAGGTGTTGGGGTAAGGGGTCAGGTGTTGAGGTAAGGGGTCAGGTGTTGGGGTAAGGGGTCAAGTGTTAGGGTAAGGGGTCAGCTGTTGGGGTAGGCGCAGGTGTTGGGGTAGGGCATCAGGTATTTGGAGAAGGAGGCAGGTGTTGGGGTAATGGGTCTAGTGTTCGGGTAAGGGGTCAGGTGTTGGGATAAGGGATCAGGTGTTGGGTGTAAGGGGTCAAGTGTTGGGGTAAGGGGTCAGGTGTTGGGATAAGGGGTCAGGTGTTGGGGGTAAGGGGTCAAGTGTTGGGGTAAGGGGTCAGGTGTTGGGATAAGGGGTCAGGTGTTGGGGTAAGGGGCAGGTGTTGGGTTAAGGGGTCAGGTGTTGGTGTAAGGGGTCAGGATTTGGGATAATGGATCAGGTGTTGGGGTAAGGGGTCAGGTTTTGGGATAAGGGGTCAGGAGTTGGGATAAGGGGACATGTGTTGGGATAAAGGGTCAGGTGTTGGGGTAAGTGGTCCGGTGTTGGGGTAAGGGGTCAGGATTTCGTCGCAGACAGGTGTTGGTGGAAGGGGGCAGGTGGAAGGGGGCAGGTGGAAGGGGGCAGGTGGAAGGGGGCAGGTGAAAGGGGGCAGGTGGAAGGGGGCAGATGGAACGGGGCAGGTGGAAGGGGGCAGGTGGAACGGGGCATGTGGAAGGGGGCAGATGGAACGGGGCAGGTGGAAGGGCGCAGGTGGAAGGGGGCAGGTGGAAAGGGGCAGGTGGAAGGGGGCAGGTGGAAGGGGGCAGATGGAACAGGGCAGGTGGAAGGGGGCAGGTGGAACGGCGCAGGTGGAAGGGGGCAGATGGAAGCTGGCAGGTGGAACGGGGCAGGTGGAAGGGGGCAGATGGAACGGGGCAGGTGGAAGGGGGCAGGGGGAAGGGGGCAGGTGGAAGGGGGCAGGTGGAAGGGGGCAGGTGGAAGGGGGCAGGTGAAAGGGAGCAGGTGGAAGGGGGCAGATGAAACGGGGCAGGTGGAAGGGGGCAGGTGGAACGGGGCAGGTGGAAGGGGGCAGATGGAACGGGGCAGGTGGAAGGGGGCAGATGGAACGGGGCAGGTGGAAGGGGGCAGGTGGAAGGGGGCAGGTGGAAGGGGGCAGGTGGAAGGGGGCAGGTGGAAGGGGTCAGGTGGAACGGGGCAGGTGGAAGGGGGCAGATGGAACGGGGCAGGTGGAAGGGGGCAGGTGGAACGGGGCAGGTGGAAGGGGGCTGATGGAACGGGGCAGATGGAACGGGGCAGGTGGAAGGGGGCAGGTGGAAGGGGGCAGGTGGAAGGGGGCACGTGGAAGGGGGCAGGTGGAAGGGGGCAGGTGGAAGGGGGCAGGTGGAACGGGGCAGGTGGAAGGGGGCAGGTGGAACGGGGCAGGTGGAAGGGGGCAGATGGAACGGGGCAGGTGGAAGGGGGCAGGTGGAAAAGGGCAGGTGGAAAGGGGCAGGTGGAAGGGGGCAGATGGAACGGGGCAGGTGGAAGGGGGCAGATGGAACGGGGCAGGTGGAAGGGGGCAGGTGGAAGGGGGCAGGTGGAAGGGGGAAGGTGGAAGGGGGCAGATGGAACGGGGCAGGTGGAAGGGGGCAGGTGGAATGGGGCAGGTCGAAAGGGGCAGATGGAACGGGGCAGGTGGAAGGGGGCAGGTGGAGGGGGCAGGTGGAAGGGGGCAGGTGGAAGGGGGCAGGTGGAAGGGGGCAGGTAGAACGGGGCAGGTGGAAGGGGGCAGGTGGAACGGGGCAGGTGGAAGGGGGCAGATGGAACGGGGCAGGTGGAAGGGGGCAGGTGGAAGGGGGCAGGTGGAAGGGGGCAGGTGGAAGGGGGCAGGTGGAACGGGGCAGGTGGAAGGGGCAGGTGGAAGGGGGCAGGTGGAACGGGGCAGGTGGAACGGGGCAGGTGGAAGGGGGCAGGTGGAAGGGGGCAGGTGGAAGGGGGCAGGTGGAAGGGGGCAGGTGGAAGGGGGCAGGTGGAAGGGGGCAGATGGAAGGGGCAGGTGGAACGGGCAGGTGGAAGGGGGCAGGTGGAATGGGCAGGTGGAACGGGCAGGTGGAAGGGGCAGGTGGAAGGGGCAGGCGGAAGGTAGCATATGGAAGAGGCAGGCAAAATGGGGCAGGTTGAAGGGGGCAGATGGAAGAGGGCTGGTAGAAGGGGGCAGGTGGAAGGGGGCAGGTTGAAGGAGGCAGGTGTTGGTGGTAGGCTAGTGTCGGTGGAAGGGAGCAACTGATGTGGTAGATAGGTTTCGGTGGTAAGGGACTACTTGCCGAAGCCCGCAGCCACAGGACAAGATGATGATGGCATGGTGATATGACGTACGATCCAACAAACAGGAAGTGAAACATGACACCAGACCAGGATAGAATAATGAAAGATGCATGAGTCTCAGCCATAATGGGTTCACGTTTCTCATCTTGATAGACCATACCTCGGATGTCATCTAGACTTTCAAAGATCTCCTGTTTACTTGGTCAATTATTGATACCCAACACATGTCATTCTTTCTTTGTCTGAGAGTGTGATCACCATCGTAGAAAATATAGTTGTTTTGTTGGATGTGGAATAGTGGACAAGTGATGGGGGAGATCTGCCTTCTTTCCTAATGTACGTCGGCTGAGTTCTACGACAGTAACGGTCCAGTGCATCCGACTTCATCACGAATTACATTTGGATTAAATAATATTGTTATTTTCCATTGGGTCACAATGGTATTCGAACACGTGCGCATTCCGAGTGTGAGAATCGCTATAGATCGCCTTGATCAGTATGTCTCACCTGCCTGCTTCTCTCTCACCTTGATCAGTATGTCTCACCTGCCTGCTTCTCTCCCACCTTGATCAGTATGTCTCACCTGCCTGCTTCTCTCTCACCTTGATCAGTATGTCTCACCTGCCTGCTTTTCTCCTACCTTGATCAGTATGTCTCACCTGCCTGCTTCTCTCCCACCTTGATCAGTATGTCTCACCTGCCTGCTTCTCTCCCACCTTGATCAGTATGTCTCACCTGCCTGCTTCTCTCCCACCTTGATCAGTATGTCTCACCTGCCTGCTTCTCTCCCACCTTGATCAGTATGTCTCACCTGCCTGCTTCTCTCCCACCTTGATCAGCATGTCTCACCTGGCCCTGATTTCTCGTCTCCCCCATGTTATATCACAGTATTCTGCTACTCCCTCCATCCTCCCCCCCCCCCTCTACATGAGCATATTCATCCCCTGAACCGGCCCCAGGAGACTTGTGCCCCGATCTGTTCCCCACATTCAGCAAGTGGCCTCCATGGAGGTGGACGGACAGTCAAATCCATTTTCCAGATCTGTTGGTTACACAGCATGAACATAGTGGTAGCATGACCTTCTGGATCGCAGAAGGATGGCGGAGACAGACCGCCAGGTTTATGAGGGAAATGGATGTGGGTGAGTCGCTGGTGTGGTTGAGTCGTTGGTGTGGATGAGTCTCTGGTGTGAGGGAGTCTTTGTTGTGGGTGAGTCGCTGGTGTGGGTGAGTCGCTGGTGTTGGTGAATCGCTGGTGTGGGTGAGTCGCTGGTGTGGGTGAGTCACTGGTGTGGGTGAGTCTCTGGTGGGGGTGAGTCGCTGATGTGGATGAGTCTCTGGTGTGGGTGAGTCGCTGGTGTGGATGAGTCTCTGGTGTGGGTGAGTCTTTGCTGTGGGTGAGTCGCTGGTGTGGGTGAGTCTCTGGTGTGGGTGAGTCACTGGTGTGGGTGAGTCTCTGGTGTGGGTGAGTCACTGGTGTGGGTGAGTCGCTGGTGTGGGTGAGTCGCTGGTGTGGGTGAGTCGCTGGTGTGGGTGAGTCGCTTGTGTTGATGATTCACTGGTGTGGGTGAGTCGCTGGTGTGGGTGAGTCTCTGGTGTGGATGAGTCGCTAGTGTGGGTGAGTCGCTGGTGTGGGTGAGTCGCTAGTGTGGGTGAGTCGCTGATGTGGGTGAGTCGCTGGTGTGGGTGAGTCGCTGGTGTGGATGAGTCGCTAGTGTGGGTGAGTCACTGGTGTGGGTGAGTCGCTGGTGTGGGTGAGTCGCTGGTGTGGGTGAGTTGCTGGTGTGGATGAGTCTCTGGTGTGGGTGAGTCTCTGGTGTGGGTGAGTCTCTGGTGTGGATGAGTCTCTGATGTGGATGAGTCTTTGGTGTGGGTGAGTCACAGGTGTGGGTGAGTCTCTGGTGTGGGTGAGTCGCTGATGTAGTAGGTGGATCGTCTGTCTGGAAGGTATTTCACTTGGAAGTTAAATAGTACAAACCAGTAGATCCCTTACAGGCAGTCTGGTGACAGTCACATGCTATGAAGAATGTACTAGACTATACCGACTTGCTGAAAGTGGCTGTGCCGGGTCGAACTGTGAGCCTATCGCAGCCTAACTGTAACGTGCGACACATTTATCTTACCCTGCATTTAAAGATAATTGTAATGACTGACCGAGCGCCTAGAGCGGTACCTGATAATTGTAGAGTACAGCAGCTCCAGCACCATACCTGACACTCCAGCCCTCTATTATTGACAAGCTACGCGCTATCAGCTTCTTCAATTCAAATGTCTAGCATCGACAGCCCAGAACGTGACCAATCTGTAGACGCTATGGGATACCTGAGAGTTTGATCTATTTTGGTACTGCCCACATCAGAGGACGACACTTGGGATCTGATCAATTGGAACCCGATGTTGTACGGGAATGTTGTCAATCATCAACATTCTGGTAGAGTTTGAAGGATTGAGGGAGACGAGGTGCAGAGGAAGAAAGGTGTTCGTGAGGTAATTGACACATTGGGGAAGGTAGGAAAGTGGTAATACAGAGTGATCTTGTTCAGTAACAGCAGAAAGGATACATGAATACGTGATAAACATGAAACGAAAGATGGGATACCTGATAAACAGAAGATGAAAGGAAAGATGGGATACCTGATAAACAGAAGATGGAAGGAAAGATGGGATACTTGATAAACAGAAGATGAAAGATGGGATACTTGATAAACAGAAGATGAAAGGAAAGATGGGATACTTGATAAACAGAAGATGAAAGATGGGATACTTGATAAACAGAAGATGAAAGGAAAGATGGGACACTTGATAAACAGAAGATGAAAGGAAAGATGGGATACTTGATAAACAGAAGATGAAAGGAAAGATGGGACACTTGATAAACAGAAAATGAAAGGAAAGATGGGACACTTGATAAACAGAAGATGAAAGGAAAGATGGGATACCTGATAAACAGAAGAGGAAACAAAAGATGGGATACTTGAAAAACAGAAGAGGAAAGGGAAGCTACAAGATACAGAGCATGTGGATCGGTTGACTCGGACAGGTAGGTTACTGCGGCTCCCAGGTGTGTGAGTGGACGCGTACTGTATCCTACCTGTATTGTGGGCCAACTTTGGCTCAGGTAAGCGGCAAGCGGACACAGGACGGCTGGTTGATCTCCTCGTGAATGCATCATTAATGGAGTGTTATCTGTTTTGGGGTGGGATAGGTGGGCAAGGAGACGGCTCGTTTACTTGAGAGGTATGTGAGTGACAGAGACGAGAGCAGCACACTGCCATACTGAGAGTGTGCAGGATGAGGTGAATATTAGTGTGGTCTCATCACGGTCACAGAAACGAAGACAGGTCTACTGCCACACTGACAACGTGTTGAATATGTGACAAATAGTGAAGTCAAAGTGTAGCAGACTCTACAACTCATGATGGCTGAGCGTGCCCCGTCACATAAACAGGCGAAACGATTGGAGTGGGTTACTAGAATCCAGAGTGACAGAATCAAGAATGATAGATTCCGGAGTGACAGAATCAAGAATGATAGATTCCGGAGTGACAGAATCAAGAATGATAGAATCCGGAGTGACAGAATCAAGAATGATAGATTCCGGAGTGACAGAATCAAGAATGATAGAATCCGGAGTGAGAGAATCAAGAATGATAGAATCCGGAGGGACAGAATCAAGAATGATAGAATCCGGAGTGACAGAATCAAGAATGATAGATTCCGGAGTGACAGAATCAAGAATGATAGAATCCGGAGTGAGAGAATCAAGAATGATAGAATCCGGAGGGACAGAATCAAGAGTGATAGAATCCGGAGTGAAAGAATCAAGAATGATAGAATCCGGAATGACAGAATCAAGAATGATAGAATCCGGAGGGACAGAATCAAGAATGATAGAATCCGGAGTGACAGAATCAAGAATGATAGATTCCGGAGTGACAGAATCAAGAATGATAGAATCCGGAGGGACAGAATCAAGAATGATAGAATCCGGAGGGACAGAATCAAGAGTGATAGAATCCGGAGTGAAAGAATCAAGAATGATAGAATCCGGAATGACAGAATCAAGAATGATAGAATCCGGAGTGACAGAATCAAGAATGATAGAATCCGGAGTGACAGAATCAAGAATGATAGAATCCGGAGTGACAGAATCAAGAATGATAGAATCCGGAGTGAGACAATCAAGAATGATAGAATTCGGAGTGACAGAATCAAGAATGATAGAATCCGGAGTGACAGAATCAAGAATGATAGAATCCGGAGTGAGACAATCAAGAATGATAGAATCCGGAGTGACAGAATCAAGAATGATAGAATCCGGAGGGACAGAATCAAGAATGATAGAATCCGGAGTGACAGAATCAAGAATGATAGAATCCGGAGTGACAGAATCAAGAATGATAGAATCCGGAGGGACAGAATCAAGAATGATAGAATCCGGAGTGAGAGAATCAAAAGACCCATCGCCCCATCTGTCATGTCTGCTGCCTGGAACTCTACCATTAACCGTTGTCACGTGATGGTCGGCGTAGTAGGCCCTGGCTATCTTGCCATATTTCTTGACCACTGGGAGGGGACGGGGAAGGAGAGGAATTTAACACACACACAAACAAGCACATTAACTATCACACACGTCAACAGACAGCGAATCCAACAAGCACCGATATACAAACACAGAAACAAATACAGACATGAATATCCGCATCGTATGTCCTATCCAGCTTCATTTCATTCACTTAATGTATTGTTCTAATGGTTGTTGTTGGCTCCTTACCCACAAGTCTTCATCCGTCGCCATGTCCTGTTACTTTATGAACACAAGTCTTCATTCCTCACCATGTCCTGCCACTTTATGAACACAAGTCTTCATCCCTCACCATGTCCGGCCACTTTATGAACACAAGTCTTCATTCCTCACCATGTCCGGCCACTTTATGAACACAAGTCTTCATCCCTCACCATGTCCGGCCACTTTATGAACACAAGTCTTCATTCCTCACCATGTCCTGCCACTTTATGAACACAAGTCTTCATCCCTCTCCATGTCCGGCCACTTTATGAACACAAGTCTTCATTCCTCACCATGTCCTGCCACTTTATGAACACAAGTCTTCATCCCTCTCCATGTCCGGCCACTTTATGAACACAAGTCTTCATCCCTCACCATGTCCGGCCACTTTATGAACACAAGTCTTCATCCCTCTCCATGTCCGGCCACTTTATGCCCATTATCCTTCTAGGCATCTGTTAACGGAGGACTGGAGTTTTTGTTGTATGACCTTGGTCGTTCTCCATGTTTCCCCTCCATACAGCAACACCGACTTGACACTTGTCTCCATACAGCAACACCGACTTGACACTTGTCTCCATACAGCAACACCGACTTGACACTTGTCTCCATACAGCAACATCGACTTGACACTTGTCTCCATACAGCAACATCGACTTGACACTTGCGTTGAATATTCTATCTTTGGTGTGAATCTGGACATCTCTTGATCTCCATATATTATTTAGTGTCAGGAATGCCCCTCGTGCCTTTCCAATTCTGATCCTGACATCTGTACCTCCTGATGTGTCTAGTGTGCTGCCCAAATAGGTCAAGGTACCCACTTCCTCGAACGGCTCGCCCTCCAGCATGATTAGTACTTTGCTGTTAGTGTTGAGTTTAAGGAGCTTGCTTTTCTTCATGTTGATTTCAGTCCCAGTTTGGCCGATTGTTCTTTCACCCTATCAAGTTTCTCATTCTGACTGTGACAAAAGTACCAGATCATCGCGCGCGTGCAATTTAAATCTGCACCGGGCAGACACACAACAATAGGCACATATACCTACTTTACGCACACACAAGAAGGAAACCAAGTCGTTGAAACTCACATACAAATAGATAGATACACACACACACACGCACACACACACACACACACACTCACACACACAGACACACTCACACACTCACACACGCAGACACACACACACACACACGCAGACACACACCCACACTCACACACGCAGACACACACACACACACACGCAGACACACACCCACACTCACACACGCACACACACAGACACACTCACACACGCACACACACAGACACACTCACACACACAGACACACTCACACACTCACACACACAGACACACTCACACACACAGACACACTCACACACTCACACACACAGACACACACACACACACGCAGACACACACCCACACTCACACACGCAGATACACACACACACACGCAGACACACACCCACACTCACACACGCAGATACACACACACACACGCAGACACACACCCACACTCACACACGCACACACACAGACACACTCACACACGCACACACACAGACACAGATGATTTCTAACAGACTACATCTGTCACAACGTGACAACTATCTAGTCACGACAAACTGGCATACTCGAGTGTAGCAATTATCCAAGACGTGAGCCAGTTTTTATAGCCGAGACCGACCAAAGTCTCTACAATTACTTGGCTCCAAACTTCCAAAAACATATTTTATTGATGTCTATTCTGTGGATTTCTATCCTAGCTTTTCTCCATATTCTCTACGGCTTTCCTTCCATCCCACTTTCTCTCCTCCTCTCCCACTTTCTCTCCTCATCTCTCATCAGTTCAGACCCTCCCATTTTCTCTCCTCCTCTATCATCAGTTCAGACCCTCCCACTTTCTCTCCTACTCTCTCATCATACCCTCCCACTTTCTCTCCTACTCTCTCATCATACCCTCCCACTTTCTCTCCTACTCTCTCATCAATTCATGTCCTGCCACTTCTCTCCTCATCTCTCATCATACCCTCCCACTTTCTCTCCTATTCTCTCATCAATTCATGTCCTGCCACTTCTCTCCTCCTCTCCCATTTTCTCTCCTCCTCTCTCATCATAACCTCCCACTTTCTCTCCTCTCTCATCAGTTCATACCCTCCCACTTTCTCTCCTCTCTCCTCAGTTCATACCCTCCCACTTTCTCTCCTCTCTCATCAGGTCATACCCTCCCACTTTCTCTCCTCTCTCCTCAGTTCATACCCTACCACTTTCTCTACTCTCTCCTCAGTTCATACCCTCCCACTTTCTCTCCTCTCTCCTCAGTTCATACCCTCCCACTTTCTCCCCTCTCTCATCAGTTCATACCCTCCCACTTTCTCCCCTCTCTCATCAGTTCATACCCTCCCACTTTCTCCCCTCTCTCATCAGTTCATACCCTCCTATTTTCTCTCCTCCTCTCTCATCATAACCTCCCACTTTCTCTCCTCTCTCATCAGTTCATACCCTCCCACTTTCTCTCCTCTCTCATCAGTTCATACCCTCCCACTTTCTCTCCTCTCTCATCAGTTCATACCCTCCCATTTTCTCTCCTCCTCTCTCATCATAACCTCCCACTTTCTCTCCTCTCTCATCAGTTCATACCCTCCCACTTTCTCTCCTCTCTCATCAGTTCATACCCTCCCACTTTCTCTCCTCTCTCATCAGTTCATACCCTCCCCCTTGCTCTCCTCTCTCATCAGTTCATACCCTCCCATTTTCTCTCCTCCTCTCTCATCATAACCTCCCACTTTCTCTACTCTCTCATCAGTTCATACCCTCCCACTTTCTCTCCTCTCTCATCAGTTCATACCCTCCCACTTTCTCTCCTCTCTCATCAGTTTATACCCTCCCACTTTCTCTCCTCTCTCATCAGTTCATACCCTCCCACTTTCTCTCCTCTCTCATCAGTTCATACCCTCCCACTTTCTCTCCTCTCACATCAGTTCATACCCTCCCACTTTCTCTCCTCTCTCATCAGTTCATACCCTCCCACTTTCTCCCCTCTCTCATCAGTTCATACCCTCCCACTTTCTCTCCTCTCTCATCAGTTCATACCCTCCCACTTTCCCCCCTCTCTCATCAGTTCATACCCTCCCACTTTCTCTCCTCTCTCATCAGTTCATACCCTCCCACTTTCTCTCCTCTCTCATCAGTTCATACCCTCCCCCTTGCTCTCCTCTCTCATCAGTTCATACCCTCCCATTTTCTCTCCTCCTCTCTCATCATAACCTCCCACTTTCTCTACTCTCTCATCAGTTCATACCCTCCCACTTTCTCTCCTCTCTCATCAGTTCATACCCTCCCACTTTCTCTCCTCTCTCATCAGTTTATACCCTCCCACTTTCTCTCCTCTCTCATCAGTTCATACCCTCCCACTTTCTCTCCTCTCTCATCAGTTCATACCCTCCCACTTTCTCTCCTCTCACATCAGTTCATACCCTCCCACTTTCTCTCCTCTCTCATCAGTTCATACCCTCCCACTTTCTCCCCTCTCTCATCAGTTCATACCCTCCCACTTTCTCTCCTCTCTCATCAGTTCATACCCTCCCACTTTCCCCCCTCTCTCATCAGTTCATACCCTCCCACTTTCTCTCCTCTCTCATCAGTTCATACCCTCCCACTTTCTCTCCTCTCTCATCAGTTCATACCCTCCCACTTTCTCTCCTCTCTCATCAGTTTATGCCCTCCTACCTCTCGTTTATTCTGTCTCTAATGTTCTCTTCCTCCTTGCTGATCACAAATATTCATCCCTCATTCACGTCTTGATTCCCTCACTCGCTCACACACCCATTCCTTCACTCACTCCTTAACTATCTGTCCCTCCCTCACTCACCCACTCAGTCCCTCGCATGCTCATTCCTTCCTTTCTTACTCACTCACTCTTTTCCCCTGCCTCTCTAAATCCCTTCCTCTCACTTCCTCACCTACTCTTTCCTCACTCTCACCCATTCACTACTTTCCTTCGTCACTTACTTCCTCTCTCCTTTACTCACACTCAAACCCGTACCCCTTCTATCCCTCCCTCCCTCACTCCGTTTCTCCTTTCCTTCCTCACTGAACAAGGCGACTTCGAGCGACATAGAGTGACATAAGAACAAAGAGTACACCCAGGCAGCCTGTCCTCAACCAAGTTGCCCTCATCTCTACATCGACAGAAGAGTGAAGAGCATCTCAGAGGTGACAGTCGCGTACCCGCTGCTCAGCGGGGGCTACAGACAATTGAGGAGAACTACAAAACTAAGACATGCAGGCCCCATGCCCAAACTTGGATCAATGAACGGGTTCTCTAACAAGGAGAACAAAACTAGGACATGCAGGCCCCATGCCCAAACTCGGATCAAAGAACGGGTCTCTAACAAGGAGAACAAAACTAGGATATGCAGGCCCCATGCCCAAACTTGGATCAATGAGCGGGTCTCTAACAAGGGGAACAAAACTAGGATATGCAGGCCCCATGCCCAAACTTGGATCAATGAACGGGTCTCTAGCAAGGGGAACAAAACAACCGATTGTTGACACTTGCATGGCCAGTACAGACCCATGGACACTACATGGATCTGGTCTGCTAGAACTATACACAACCTTACACAGCAGCAAGTAACACCAGACGACAGGCGAACAGGACTCAAATCAAATTTAAAGTATGAACTAATAATCAGCTTAGGAGGGGGTTCGGAGGACGGGGATGGGGGGGGGGGGGGGGTTGGGGGGGGGGACAGACTATAGGACATTCCATTTCAGCAGACGGGAGATGTCAGGCCGCCTCTAGAGCAGCGGAGTACATCAAGGAGGTACTGCAGTCAAACCCTTATCGAAAATATGTTGGCTTTCCCACGCTATCTCCAACTCTACTCTGATTTATCTCAGACTGATTTATCTTCTACTCTGATTTATCTCAGACTGATTTATCTTCTACTCTGATTTATCTCAGACTGATTTATCTTCTACTCTGATTTATCTCAGACTGATTTATCTTCTACTCTGATTTATCTCAGACTGATTTATCTTCGACTCTGATTTATCTCACACTGATTTATCTTCTACTCTGATTTATCTCAGACTGATTTATCTTCGACTCTGATTTATCTCAGACTGATTTATCTTCTACTCTGATTTATCTCCGACTGTGATTTATCTCCGACTGGGATTTATCTCTGACTGATTTATCTTCGACTCTGATTTATCTCAGACTGATTTATCTTCTACTCTGATTTATCTCCGACTGTGATTTATCTCCGACTGTGATTTATCTCCGACTGCTGGTTATCTGACTTAGCCATCACTCTAATTTGGAGCTACCCCCATTAATTGTTATTGGGTGACTGTCCCCGAATCCCTGTCACTCTGAATGTCGGGGCCGGTGGTGGCGGCATCTGACAGTCACCAACCCCAACACCCCCCCCCCAACCCCCCAACTACGCTAATTCCCTGCCTAAACGCCCATGCCTCCGCTGAAACTGTCACACAGTGAGAGTAGAGAGGGAGAAATAGCAAGAGACGGAGATAGAGAGATAGGAAGTCAGGGAGTGTAGGAGATATTGGGAGAAGGGAAAGAGAGAAAGAGCAGGAAAGGGAGATGGAGAGAGAGAGAGAACGTTGAAGAGAGGACATGTAGCATATGAGGGAGAGGAAGATGGTATTGCTTGTATCACTCCGGAATACTTGGACCTCCGGAACCATTTATTCCAGGTAGGGGGCACGGTTATAAACTCAGAAAAAGTTGTGGAACAGCTTCCAAATATACGTTTAGCAATAGTTCAAGCCACGCTACCAGTAATATAGCATTAAAGTAAGTCTAGAAGCCAATACATCAGCTCTGCGGAGTGAGCCTTGTACTCCAACTGTCCTCGGTGTACGCTGGGGACCTCTGAGAATCAACATCTCAGCTGGAAATCGGTGATTAGTTTGAAATCAGATGTCCCCATCTCCTAGACAAGATGCCTTCAGACGGCCAGGTCTCCCTTGCCAGCCGTAGGGAGTCGAGTCTCACCCCACGCCATCTCTCCGTTAGTTGAGATAGGTCCACCACAGGACGGCCAGGTACGGACTGCTGTCAGAGAGTATGCGGGCGTGGAAGCAGCGGGCCATATTTGATCCGCAGACCTGATGCGCAAGATCTGTGGGCCAGTGTCATGCATTACTTGGGCATGTAATACGTCAGTGGCCCAATTTAGCGTTCTACCGGCACCCGAAAGAAGAAAAATTGTAGAAACACTGTAACCTGCTTAGCATGTCGTACAATGACACTCAGGAAACTTGGGTATTGGATTGTCGACAACATTCTATTTAAATTATACGCCACAATAACATGACCTCTACATTCTATAACGACCTTTACACTCCATACTTCAAGACCTCTACACTCCATACTTCAAGACCTCTACACTCCATACTTGAAGACCTATACACTCTACAGTTAAGACCTCTACACTCTACGGTTATGACCTCTACACTCTACGGTTAAAACCTCTACACTCTATACTTGAAGACCTCTACACTCTATACTTGAAGACCTCTACATTCTACGGTTAAGACCTCTACACTCTATACTTGAAGACCTCTACATTCTACGGTTAAGACCTCTACACTCTATACTTGAAGACCTCTACATTCTACGGTTAAGACCTCTACACTCTATACTTGAAGACCTCTACATTCTACGGTTAAGACCTCTACACTCTATACTTGAAGACCTCTACATTCTACGGTTAAGACCTCTACACTCTATACTTGAAGACCTCTACATTCTACGGTTAAGACATCTACACTCTATACTTGAAGACCTCTACATTCTACGGTTAAGACCTCTACACTCTATACTTGAAGACCTCTACACTCTACGGTTAAGACCTCTACACTCCATGGTAGAGCATTCCACACCCTACATCAGTTGGCCGTCACACCCAATAGTAGATGACCACACTACACTGTAATCAAGGAACCACCCAGTCCAACCAGACTGGGTTTCCCTTCCACTGCCGCTTAGAACAAAGCCGACAATTGAGTTTCTGCCGCAGCCGTCACTAAAACCTAATTTGAGGCCATTTGGCGAAGATAATTTGGTTTTCATTGGCAAGCCCCGAGAGTATCTGCCAATCTGGCCACATCTTCCAGCCCGCTTCTTGTCCTTCACTAACCCCATGAATAAAACCTGTGCCAGCATTTCTCTCTCACCATGAGCCAATTCTGTGACCAGTGGAGGGCGATCAAGAGCATATTATTGGATTTAGTCGCCAATTGGCCCCCAAATGTGAAGGCTGGACCAGACGATCAAAGTAGAAGCCAGAGTTAGGCGGGCGTTGGAGACCACAAACACACAAATAGGGGACCACGAACACGCAGATAAAGCAAACTTGAAAAATAATGAACGCATCAGCCAGGACCAAAAAAGCAGCCACTTTAGTACGGCTGTTCAATCTTTCGTGTGACTCCCACTTCTATGGTCCAATTAATTTAGATCTGAAATCATTTTGGGGAGATCGGCGCGGACGTGGTGGGCCATGTAACTGTAAACCGGTTACAGCGATGGCGTTTTGGCGTGAACATCCTGGGTGTTATCAAACGTAACAAGGCGAAGTCAGACGTAACATAGCTTACAAGCGGGCGTCAGACATGACTTAACAAAAGGACATTAAAAGTGACATTAGTAACAAGAATGTTTCAGACGTGACGTTAGCAACAAGGAGGTGGCAGACGTGACAATAGTAACAAAGGGGTGTCAGACGTGACATTAGTAACAAGGAGGTGTCAGACGTGACATTAGTAACAAGGGGGTGTCAGACGTGACATTAGTAACAAGGGGGTGTCAGACGTGACATTAGTAACAAGGAGGTGGCAGGCGTGACATTAGTAACAAGGAGGTGTCAGGCGCGACCTAACAAGAAGACGTCAGACGTAACATTAGTAATAAGGCGACGTCAGACGTGACATTGGTAACAAAGCGACGTCAGACGTGACATTAATAACAAGGCGATGTTAGACGTGACATTAGTAACAAGGCGACGTTAGACATGAAGTAACCATAGAACGTCAGACGTAACACCAGCATTATGTCATCTGTTTTATTTGTGAGGCAGCGTGGCTAGAGTAGAAACGTCGCGACGCACGAGTTTCGAATCATACAATGACCACTGTGGTAGACACGTAGTTTTTTGTCTCGGTCCGATAGCTGCCCCACATACAGAAAGTAATGGCAACCTACCTACACACTCGCCATGGCAACCTACACACTCGCCATGGCAACCTACCTACACACTCGCCATGGCAACCTGCACACTCGCCATGGCAACCTACCTACACACTCGCCATGGCAACCTACACACTCGCCATGGCAACCTACCTACACACTCGCATGGCAACCTACCTACACACTCGCCATGGCAACCTACACACTCGCCATGGCAACCTACACACTCGCCATGGCAACCTACACACTCGCCATGGCAACCTACCTACACACTCGCCATGGCAACCTACCTACACACTCGCTATGGCAACCTACACACTCGCCATGGCAACCTACCTACACACTCGCCAACACACCTATAACAGCCAAATAGGTTGGCGTCTGTAAGAGGCGAGGATCTGTGAGGGACATGCTACATGTATGTATATACGAGGAGTGTTCAAGGGAAACCGGAACGAACTGCACCAAGGGAACATACGTACGATGTGCATGATGACGTCACTTCTGATGTAAATAGCATATGCCAACCATCAAGTTTGACAAATTTCTTAATTCTCCGACTCAGTTTCCTCAGCAGACCGTTGAAAACATGGCGGGTGTGATACGGAATCCGACCAGAGTTGATCAGCGAGCGGTGAATCGGTTTCTAACAGCTGAAGGATGTCGACCAGTTGACATTCATCACAGAATGCAGGCAGTGTATGGTGACAGATGTATGGCGACGACAACAGTGAAGAACTGGACAACGATGTTTACAGAAGGACGTGAGATAAAGAAGGATCTTCCGAGACCAGGTCAGGCACATATTGCTGCGTCAGAAGATGGCATTACACAAATTGATGCAACAATTCGGGTGGACCGTCGCCGGAGCTTACTTTCGCCACACATCTGTCACCATACACTGCCTGCATTCTGTGATGAATGTCAACTGGTCGACATCCTTCAGCTGTTTGAAACCGATTCACCGCTCGCTGATCAACTCTGGTCGGATTCCGTATCACACCAGCCATGTTTTCAACGGTCTGCTGAGGAAACTATGAGTAGGAGGATTAAGAAATGTTGTAAACTTGACGGTTGGTGTGTGCGGTTCACATCAGAAGTGACGTCATCATGCGCATCGTACGTATGTTCATTTGGTGCAGTTCGGTCCGGCTTCATTTGAACACGCTTCGTGTATGTATATGTATATATAAGAGAGAGAGAGAGAGAGAGATAGAGAGAGAGAGAGAGAGAGAGAGAGACATTATGTGCGAGTCTGTGTGTATGTGCTTGTGCATTTATATGCCTATGTACATTTGTGGATGTGTTTGTGTTTACCCTTCTGACGGTGTGTGCATGTATGCATGCGTGTGTGCACAGGTCTCCACCCACAGGAGACAACAAGAGACCACGACAATGGCCCACCATGTTTTGGCCCCCTAGAGCTTCACACAACAAAAGACCACGACCAAGTCCATCTCCTCTGACCACGACAATGACCCACCATATTTTGGCCCTCTTGAGCCCCACACACAAGAGACCCTGTGGGCGCTCTCGCCACTATTATCCTGATGTCCGTCCAGGGCTTTGTTGTGAGTACCACCACGGGGATATGATCCGCCGCTAATCAGGCGCGGTCACGACACAACCATCCACTGCTCTGCGAGACCACATACTGTGTACGAATGCATGTTATTTGACAAAATGCTTGACGGGAAAGGATTGTTCTGACATGAAACAAAGGGCTGCATTAAAAATATCGTAATGTTGGCGAGTTCTGGAACGTTCTGTCGGTTTTCACGCGCTGTCAGGCGGACATAATAACACGGGTAATACTGACAGCTGCGGTCGGCGATGATGAAGGCAGGGGATAATAGAACCTGTCACCACAAACCTTGTCAGAGACGGGACGAGGCGAAATGCACTAGTCAAGTCACTGAATGGGAGCTGCAACCGGCTAGTCGGGTCTCAGAATATGGGCTGGAAGGGGTTTCGGGCGACTAGTGAGGTCACTGAATGTGGGCTGGAGGGGGCTTCGGGCGACTAGTGAGGTCACTGAATGTGGGCTGGAGGGGGCTTCGGGCGACTAGTGAGGTCACTGAATCACTGAATGTGGGCTGGAGGGGGCTTCGGGCGACTAGTGAGGTCACTGAATGTGGGCTGGAGGGGGCTTCGGGCGACTAGTGAGGTCACTGAATGTGGGCTGGAGGGGGCTTCGGGCGACTAGTGAGGTCACTGAATGTGGGCTGGAGGGGGCTTCGGGCGACTAGTGAGGTCACTGAATCACTGAATGTGGGCTGGAGGGGGCTTCGGGCGACTAGTGAGGTCACTGAATGTGGGCTGGAGGGGGCTTCGGGCGACTAGTGAGGTCACTGAATGTGGGCTGGAAGGGGCTTCGGGCGACTAGTGAGGTCACTGAATCTGGGCTGGAGGGGGCTTCGGGCGACTAGTGAGGTCACTGAATGGGGGCTGGAGGGGGCTTCGGGCGACTAGTGAGGTCACTGAATGTGGGCTGGAGGGGGCTGGAGGGGGCTGGAGGGGGCTTCGGGCGACTAGTGAGGTCACTGAATGTGGGCTGGAGGGGGCTTCGGGTGACTAGTGAGGTCACTGAATCTGGGCTGGAGGGGGCTTCGGGCGACTAGTGAGGTCACTGAATGTGGGCTGGAGGGGGCTTCGGGCGACTAGTGAGGTCACTGAATGTGGGCTGGAGGGGGCTGCCGGTCTGTGTTAGAGTCCAGACCTCTCCGAGTGCTTTATAACGCTGCATAATGAGATTGTTGCTGCATATAGAGCACAGATCTGCATATAGAGCACAGATCTTTATAACGGCTGTTTTTAATGGCACGTCCTACCAAAGATTAGAGTCGACTCTGAATGTTGATGGATTGATTTCAGCGCTCATCTTCATTCATAGCGTGTAGAGTCTTCTACCATACGGCTTGGAGATCACTATCGTTGCTTGTCCCTCGTAGTTTTTTCAGGAAGACAGCCGGCCCCATGCCCACGACTTCTTAGTCTGACTTAACTTAGTAGCTGCTCATCCAAGTCGTGTAGTATCTTCTACCATAAAGTGCAGCGGTCTTCCCTCATAGTTCAAAAGTTACCGCAGGACGGGCTAGCCGGCCCAATGCCCAACCCAGCGTAGCTAGATCTATTATTATGTGCCCCATTCGGATTCTGGTAACACATGGGCCTATTTGATGACCCAACCCTGAAATGCTTTCTCGCGCTGCCCAAGATCTGTGTCCTGGAAGTTTGAGATGCCTGACATGCTGTGATGAAACTAACCAGATGTGTCTGTGGTGGAAAGTGCCGTACACTGATCCAGAAGGGTAATACCGTCACAAACAGGGGACATCAACTAAAGGCACTTTCTCTGTGAGCGTGCTGGGGGAGCGAACCTGCAGCCATCTTGGCTGTGGTATCAATGAACTGTGTGGACGATGATCTCCCCTTGAATGCCAGGTTTGTCGTGCTGTAGGAGGGCTCGCGTCGTATCCTCGTTACTGATTGGTTGAAATATGGTCTACCTGTCAATCATTCTCATCCTATTTCTCTGTCAATCATTCTCAGCCTCTTTCTCTGTCAATCATTCTCAGCCTCTTTCTCTGTCAATCATTCAGTC
Source organism: Ariolimax columbianus (assembly GCA_036924085.1). NCBI lineage: Eukaryota > Metazoa > Mollusca > Gastropoda > Stylommatophora > Arionidae > Ariolimax > Ariolimax columbianus. The sequence goes on from JAVGWX010000017.1 coordinate 72,214,541, forward strand.
ACTCGTTTTAATCACTCGCTCATTCATTGGGTCATCCACTAACTCACCATTCACACACTCACTCAGCCACTCACTCAACCACTCACTCAACCACTCACTCAACCACTCACTCAACCACTCATGCACTCACTCAACCACTCACTCAACCACTCACTCAACCACTCACTCAACCACTCACTCAACCACTCACTCAACCACTCACTCAACCACTCACTCAACCACTCATGCACTCACTCATGCACTCACTCATCCACTAAATCAAACATTAATCCACTCATCAACTCAATCACCCCCAACTGTGTGTGAGGGTGACGTGTAAGGATGACATGTAAGGGTGACGTGTAAGGGTGATGTGTGAGGGTGACGTGGAAGTCTGACGTACATGTATCCAATGTATACAATTGTTCTCTCCTTATTTGGTGCGTCCTCACTGCCCCCGCAATCCCCCCCCCCCCCCCCCCCCCCCCCGCTGGAGTGGCACCTGAAAGAATCGGCCCACTGTAGCTACCCAAGCGCGCAACAAAAGACAACTTATGAAGGTTGTACATGGGACTACGATCCTCATCACGTGAAACTATTGCTGTTGTGCCGAAGGCTGTAATTGCTCTGTAAGATACTTCGTGCGAGGAGGCCATCTATAGCAGAGGGTGGATGCTTCAGGCGATGGGAGAAAGAGAAGAGGATAATCAACAAGAGGAGAGGATGGGGAGGAACACTCCCTCCACACTCAAACTCTGCTCGTTTTAATTCCTCGCCCACGTGTTTCTGTCACTTCTTGATGATACCCCCCCCCCCCCCATCCCACCCAACCCCGAGCCAGCCTTTCCTCTCCCGCCGTGGTGGCCTCTCCCTCCTCCTCGCCCCTCCCCCCCCCCCCCCCCCCCCAGGTGTGTCCGTCACCAGATGACCAAGAAATCCTGATCAGGCGATATTAAAACACGAGCCCGGGATAATTAACATATTCATGAGACAGTCGACCTTGACATAGAAGCGGACATGACAAACAGCCGTACTTCGCTCTGTGAGCAAGGGTTAACAACCGGAAGTGGCTGTACGAGATGTAGTTTCCATGATGATGGTGCCAGATTCGACCACAACATCAATGAACAAGTCAGCAGGAGTGAGCAGTCTGGGGTGTGAGGCCGGCCAACCATTTAACAGATACCCGGCCTCAGGGCCTGGCCCGAGAGTGCGTTGTTTTTTGTGGACAATGGTTTGTGAGCTTGGCTTATATATCAAATGTGCCTGGTTTAAATCTCGTGGATTCAGCCATCTTTCTCCGGGCATGTCACCAGGTTTTCAAGGTAGGAACGCTTCTCCCCGGGGACCCAGCTGCAAATTGTTACCTTTTAAAGTGTGGGGATAATTCAGAGCTCCTACTGGAGATGTAGAGTTCATGGACCGTCGCCAACACGTTTAGCAGCGAAAGGGACGGAGCAGATATATCGGGGGCGCCTATGTTTCATGAAGTAGATTCTCCGATGTTTATTCTGAATTTAAAAGAAACGTTATTTTAACATACAGTTCGTTTTGATGATATTAGGGCGTGATAATTGTTTGACTTTCTTCTGTTGGGCTCTACAGGTCATGGTCTGATACTTGAAAAAGTGGATGTGTGAGTGAGAATGTGTAGGTGTGTAGGTATGGATATGTGGGTGTGTAGGTGTGAATGTGTGGGTGTGTAGGTGTGAATGCGTGGGTGTGTATGTGTGAATATGTGGGTGTGAACGTGTGAGTGTGGATGTGTGGGTGTGTAGGTGTATATATGTGGGTGTGTGGGTGTATATAATGGATGTGCATAGTGGATATGTGTAAGTGTGGGTCTGTGGATGTATAGATGTGTGATTCTATTAATGTGTTAGTATGTGGATGAGTAGCCAGTGGATGTGTGGATCTGTGGGTCAGTGGATGTGTGGGTCAGGGGATGTGTGAGTCGGAGGATGTGTGGGTCAGTGGATGTGTGGGTCAGTGGATGTGTGGGTCAGTGGATGTGTGGGTCAGTGGATGTGTGGGTCAGTGGATGTGTGGGTCAGTGGGTGTTTGAGTTCACGAGGAACTGTTAGTTTTTTTCGATTTCTTGTTCGCCTTTTATTTTAAATTGAAGTACCAAATACTGTTCTGCACCTACCGGACCAGTGCATCCGACTTTAGCATCAGTTTGTTTCAATAGGATTACTTTCCATGGGGTCACGAAATTGATATTTGATCAATCAGAACAAGAGTCACAAAACTCGAATAAACTCTACCTCACAGAATCGTATGTCCCAAAACTCTAATAAACTGAAATAGACTAACCCAAACTAACCCAAAGTAACCAAAAGTAACCAAAACTAACACAAACTAACCGAAACTAACTCAAGCTAACCAAAACTAAGCCAAACTAACCAAAACTAACCCAAACTAACCCAAAAGAACTTATATCACAACTCGATCGCCCGTACTCTTGTATTACTAACTCCACAAACTCTTATCTCAAAAACTCTATCTCACATACCCTGATAAACTTTACCTCTCAAACTCCATTTCACACACTGTAATACACTCACACTCACCAAACTCTCTCACACCAAACTCTCACACATCAAGCTCTCCCACACCAAACTCTCACTCCTCAAACTCTCACTCACCAAACTCTAATACACCAAACTCTCACTCACCAAACTCTAATACACCAAACTCACTTACCAAACTCTAATACACCAAACTCTCACTCATCAAACTCACTCACAAAACTCTAATACATCAAACTCACTCACCAAACTCTAATACACAAAACTCACTCACCAAACTCTAATACACCAAACTCTCACTCATCAAACTCACTCACAAAACTCTAATACATCAAACTCACTCACCAAACTCTAATACACAAAACTCACTCCCCAAACTCTAATACACTAAACTCTAATACACCAAACTCTCACTCACCAAACTTTAATAAACCAAACTCACTCACCAAACTCTAATACACCAAACTATCACTCATCAAACTCTAATACACCAAACTCTAATACACCAAACTCTCACTCACTAAACTCTAATAAACCAAATCTCACTGACCAAACTGTAATACACCAAACTCTCACTCGCCAAACTCTAATACACCAAATCTCACTCACCAAACTCTAATACACCAAACTCACTTACCAAACTCTAATACACCAAACTCTCACTCATCAAACTCACTCACAAAACTCTAATACATCAAACTCACTCACCAAACTCTAATACACAAAACTCACTCACCAAACTCTAATACACCAAACTCTCACTCATCAAACTCACTCACAAAACTCTAATACATCAAACTCACTCACCAAACTCTAATACACAAAACTCACTCCCCAAACTCTAATACACTAAACTCTAATACACCAAACTCTCACTCACCAAACTTTAATAAACCAAACTCACTCACCAAACTCTAATACACCAAACTATCACTCATCAAACTCTAATACACCAAACTCTAATACACCAAACTCTCACTCACTAAACTCTAATAAACCAAATCTCACTGACCAAACTGTAATACACCAAACTCTCACTCGCCAAACTCTAATACACCAAATCTCACTCACCAAACTCTAATACACCAAATCTCACTCACCAAACTCTAATACACCAAACTCTCATTCACCAAACTCTAATACACCAAATCTCACTGACCAAACTATAATACACCAAACTCTCATTCACCAAACTCTAATACACCAAATCTCACTGACCAAACTCTAATACACCAAACTCTCATTCACCAAACTCTAATACACCAAATCTCCCTCACCAAACTATAATACACCAAACTCTCACACATCACTGGTCGCTCTAATTATTTGCCCAGTGCCAAGTTTCCTAAACCCATATCTCTTAAGTCATATTCCTCGCCCCTCTCTCTACCCTCCACCCCGGCCTTCCCTCTCTTCTGTACCCCCTCTCTCGACCCTCCACCCTGGCCTCCCCCGTCTTCTGTACCCCCTCTCTCGACCCTCCACCCTGGCCTCCTCCGTCTTCTGTACCCCCTCTTCCAACCAGCGACCGCAGACACTAATGATGCTAATGACTTCATGGGTCCAGGCTCGAACGAATTGCATTCCTTTAGCAAGATTTATCTGCCGAGGGATCACAGCTGCAACTCCATCCCGTACCACGCCATCTCGTTTGTGCCAGTACACGCAAGCAGGCTACCCATTCCAGGACGGTCACCACTGATCCCCACTTACTCAGATCGTCTAATGTTTATTCATGCCTCTTGTCCAGGGCCCACATAAACTGACTGTACCTCGCGACATGTTCCCAGGTGTCTGGATTAACTCAAATCTGTTAACCCAACAAGTGTCACTCAAACCTGGGGGCTAACTTAATAGATGTACCACTCCTGGTGGCTAACTTAATGGATGTACCAATCCTGGTGGCTAACTTAATAGATGTACCAATCCTGGTGTCAAACTTAATAGACGTACCAATCCTGGTGGCTAACTTAATAGATATACCAATCCTGGGGGCTAACTTAAAAGATGTACCAATCCTGGTGTCTAACTTAATAGACGTACCAATCCTGGTGGCTAACTTAATAGATGTACCAAACCTGGGGGCTAACTTAATAGATGTACCAATCCTGGTGGCTAACTTAATAGATGTACCAATCCTGGTGTCTAACTTAATAGACGTACCAATCCTGGTGGCTAACTTAATAGATGTACCAAACCTGGGGGCTAACTTAATAGATGTACCAATCCTGGTGGCTTACTTAATAGATGCACCAATCCTGGTGGCTAACTTAATATATGTACTAATCCTGGTGGCTTACTTAATAGATGCACCAATCCTGGTGGCTAACTTAATATATGTACTAATCCTGGTGGCTTACTTAATAGATGCACCAATCCTGGTGGCTAACTTAATAGATGTACCAAACCTGGGAGCTAACTTAATAGATGTACCAAGCCGGGATACCCAATGATCAACCCGATGAACGCGTACTCCTATAACCAAAAGGACTCAATTCATGGTTGAAAGTAGAGGTCAACATTCACAAACAACAAGGGATTGAGTTTGCGTTCTAGTCCCATACGCTCCAGTCTACCCACTTGAACTGTACAGAAGGTATGACAGCGAGGAGGAAAACCAATTACTCAATCTAAGCAAATCAGATATCGTTCAATAACTTCCCGAACTTCGGGATTCCATCCGCAATCTGTCCCAGTGTGGAGACACACTTGGTTGAGCTCACACAGAGGGGTGTCAGAGTTGGCAAGGTTCAGTCCATTGCATGTCCCCAGACATGTCCGACCTGGCGGCTAAAGAGAGTTGTGTATGGGGCTAGCAGTTCCAGATACTTAATTTACTTCTCTGGCGGGCGCACATTAGAGATCGGAGAAAATATCACTGAGTGGGTGGTGGGCCATGTTCTGGAGTGGGTGGTGGGTCATGTTGTGGAGTGGATGGTGGGTCATGTTGTGGAGTGGATGGTTGGTCATGTTATGGAGTGGATGGTTGGTCATGTTGTGGAGTGGATCGTGGTTCATGTCGTGGAGTGGATGGTGGGTCATGTCGTGGAGTGTGTGGTGGGCCGTGTCATGAAGCAGACCGTGGGCCATGTCATGGAGAGGCAGTGGCCCACAGTCACCAACAGCTAGTAATCGCAGGACGTTGCTATAAACAAGATTATCATATTTTTGTCAGCTTTATCATCATCTCGATGTGCTGCATCACCAGGATTTATAGGAGAGAGGAATAAAGGTCGCTCATCAGTTACAAGGAGTTCGTAGTGATGGATCCATGATTTGGGTTGGTAGTGATGGACCCATGATTTGGGTTGGTGGTGATGGACCTATGATTTGGGTTGGTGGTGATGGACCCATGATTTGGGTTGGTAGTGATGGACCCATGATTTGGGTTGGTGGTGATGGACCCATGATTTGAGTTGGTGGTGATGGACCCATGATATGGGTTGGTGGTGATGGACCCATGATTTGGGTTGGTGGTGATGGACCCATGATTTGGGTTGGTGGTGATGGACCCATGATTTGGGTTGGCGGTGATGGACCCATGATTTGGGTTGGCAGTGATGGACCCATGATTTGGGTTGACAGTGATGGACCCATGATTTGGGTTGGTGGTGATGGACCCATGATTTGGGTTGATAGTGATGGATCCATGATTTGGGTTGGCGGTGATGGACCCATGATTTGGGTTGGTGGTGATGGACCCATGATTTGGGTTGGTGGTGCTGGACCCATGATTTGGGGTGGTGGTGATGGATCCATGATTTCGGTTGGTGGTTATGGACCCATGATTTGGGTTGGTGGTGATGGACCCATGATTTGGGTTGGTAGTGATGGACCCATGATTTGGGTTGGTAGTGATGGACCCATGATTTGTGTTGGTGGTGATAGACCCATGATTTGGGTTGGTAGTAATTAACCCATGATTTGGATTGGTTGTGATGGGCCCATGATTTGTGTTGGCAGTGATGGACCCATGATTTGGGTTGGTGGTGATGGACCCATCATTTGGGTTGGTGGTGATGGACCCATGATTTGGGTTGGCGGTGATGGACCCATGATTTGGGTGGTAGTGATGGAGGCATGATTTGGGTTGGTGGTGATGGACCCATGATTTGGGTTGGTGGTGATGGACCCATGATTTGGGTTGGCAGTGATGGACCCTATATTTGGGTTGGTGGTGATGTACCCATGATTTGGGTTGGTGGTGATGGACCCATGATTTGGGTTGGTAGTGATGGACCCATGATTTGGGTTGGTGGTGATGGACCCATGATTAGGGTTGGCAGTGATGAACCCATGATTTGGGTTGGTAGTGATGGACCCATGATTTGGGTTGGTGGTGATGGACCCATGATTAGGGTTGGCAGTGATAAACCCATGATTTGGGTTGGTAGTGATGGACCCATGATTTGGGTTGGTGGTGATGGACCCATGATTTGGGTTGGTGGTGATGGACCCATGATTTGGGTTGGTAGTGATGAACCCGTGATTTGGGTTGGTAGTGATGAACCCGTGATTTCGGTTGGCAGTGATACATCCATCAATGATTGACCCCGAGTAACAATCCTATTTAAGCATATCCTTCCCACTCGCATGCCGACAGGGATGCTGCAAGGACAGCCCCATTCGGTCCCTTCTGTGCTCGTCAGTGAGTTGTCTGGAAACCCATCGTGTGCACTTTCCATAAATTCAATCTATCATGCATTATGTTGCAGGCTAAACCATGCGAACACTCCATTGCTGTGGCTGCACTATCTATCGTTATGCGCCCGTCAGTTGGAATCATCTCCCCCAAACAGCTGCACAGATGCTTCTGTTGCAACCTCAACAGGACGACCAGGCCTGGCTTCCTTAGCAATGTGTAAGCACCGTTTACAAAACTAATGGACCCGGTTATTGACAACTTAACGAGATAAACACGTGGTCACCGACAACATGGCCTTACGACGAGAAAGCTCTTCTGTCAACAACAGAAAAACACGCGCCAGCTAGTTGATATATGGTTGTACCCGCTATGAGATCGGGCACCATTTTGTATCTGAAGGCATTGGATGCCTTTCCTCTGCTACCTACAGTAATCACAAAGCTGGATGCTGCTGCCACATAATGACACTTTTAGAAACTACCAACTACATTTGCCAGCTATCACATATCAGTATGTGACCTACTTACTGACTTGGCCTCCTATATTCTGCAGACCAGAGCAGCTAGTCCCAATGACCCCCCATCTTTGTGTTGTGCACAATATAATGCAGGTTACAGCGTGTCTGTTCCTTTGCCTGGTATCGGACCCCTGCATCACGTGTGGTTGGGCTGAGAGACGTGTATCTTAAACACGTGACAGGGGTAGACTGACAAGCACACAGGCAACACAACACGTGACACGGGTCGACTGACAGCATACAGACAACACAACACGTGACAGATGTCGACTGACAAGCACACAGACAACACAACACGTGACAGGGGTAGACTGACAAGCACACAGACAACACAACACGTGACAGGGGTCGACTGACAAGCACACAGACAACACAACACGTGACAGGGGTCGACTGACAAGCACACAGACAACACAACACGTGACACGGGTCGACTGACAAGCACACAGACAACACAACATGTCACACTACAACACGTCACACTACAACACGTCACACTACAACACGTCCCACTACAACACGTCACACTACACACGTCACAACTAAATATAGAACAATGCCATGCAGTGACTCACCCGGGTATCATTGGACGCCATTTTAAGAATATATTTCCGGTTGACATGCGCGTCATGATTGACATGCTCCAGAGCTATGCGGACAGCAGGCAGGACACCTCTACCCACTGAGCCGGCGGGGATGTCTTCAGACAACGGAAATAGACCTGCGATGTAAATGATCGGCCTGTCTTCCAAGCTCAGACTTGGAGTCTCTCCAAAAACGCTCAAGTCTGTACTCTCGATATTCCGCGGTAGTTTTCCGTCAGAAGACATCGGCATCACTGGGGCCTTGCCTGGTTGAGATGTGGAGATGGCACGAAGATCAAGGCCTGCAGATGTGTCGTCACAACCAGCCTTAGAAGATGTAGATCCATAATCTGGAGAGTCTCCCGTGTCCTGGTCATAAGGCAACTTTATAAACTTGTGACGGCCATGAAAGCCACTGCATATGGTGTGGTTCATAGTCCGTTGGAGGGCACCAGTGTCGCTGCTCGCATTCATGGACACAATGCCTGGTTTAGTATATAGTGGCACAATTCCTGGATTAGTATCCAGTGGCACAATTCCTGGATTAGCATCAAGTGGCACAATTCCTGGATTAGTATCCAGTGGCACAATTCCCGGATTAGTATCCAGTGGCACAATTCCTGGATTAGTATCCAGTGGCACAATTCCTGGATTAGTATCCAGTGATAAAACTCCAGACTTGGAGGTCAACGTTCTCCCAGAATCGTACTGGACTCCATGCTGCCTAACATTGTCTGTAAGTTTGGAGACATCTATGCCGATGTTATCTGTCCAGCCAACGTCTGACCGAGCATCTACAGCGTCCGTCAGCTTGACCAGCTCATCGCTAATTTTCTCACCTTTTCCCAGCATGCTCTGCTCTCGCCAGTTTTTGCTGTTCAAATAATCACTGGTATCGTCTCCGTAGTCATAATCGATACTGCCACTATGATCAGTTCTGGTACCTTGAGCAAGCCCAGACTCCAGGGTGGCCACGTAAGATGGACCTATGGACAAGACAGTTAAGACGGCCATCCCCACGTGCAGAATATTAGACAATTCCAAGGAAAGTGAAGATTGTCGAATTTTACACTTTGAACTCCACACAAGAAATAGATTGTACAGGTACATCGAACAGGTGGGTCTCGCTACAGGTGTTAATGCACTACTGAGGCCAGACCTGACTTCTGCCATCCCAAAGATCAGGTTGTTCGTGTCACCATGATGGTGACCTACTTTAGCTTAGAACGAGATGACATCACGTGGAGCGTGCATTACCTGGCATGGCTGCTCTGGTGATTGATCGTCCTCCGTTTCTGTAGGCGACTAATGCAGACGTCGATGAAGCTGGAATAGACTAGTTGTTTCATAAATGTTGCCGCTGACCTTAACCTGGATCGGGCACACCTTCTGGGGAGAGTTTGGTTGGTGGAACCCCCTAACTCAAGCCTTTCTTACAGCGAGGGACGTCTTTTCTTTGACCGGGCACACCTTCTGTGGAGAGTTTGGTTGGTGGAACCCACTAACTCAAGCCTTCTTACAGCGAGGGACGTCTTTCCTTTGACCGGGCAAACCTTCTGTGGAGAGTTTGGTTGGTGGAACCCCCTAACTCGAGCCTTTCTTACAGCGAGGGACGTCTTTCCTTTGACCGGGCACACCTTCTGTGGAGAGTTTGTTTGGTGGAACCCCCTAACTCGAGCCTTTCTTACAGCGAGGGACGTCTTTCCTTTGACCGGGAACACCTTCTGGGGAGAGTTTGGTTGGTGGAACCCCCTAACTCAAGCCTTTCTTACAGCGAGGGACGTCTTTCCTCTGAAGCTCCGGTGTTTGACTTTGGAATGTCTGTTCCCTCCCCTTCCGTCTGCGTGACTGGTGGGTTTATGTCTGAGTACTGGATGCTTTCTCCTCTCAGCGATCCATACCTCAACTTTTGTTTACAAGTAGAGAAGAACTGTAGCTTCCTGACATGTTGATCTTCACACATTGAACCTATCACTTATCGTTGCTGGAACAAGCAGCATCATCTAGGTGCGCGTGCCGCATGCATTATGACAGGAACATTAGAAACTGCTAATGGCTAAGAATGTGACTGAATCCACCTAGATCCATTATCCATTGTTGTGTGCAGTAAGAATGGATATGCTAATGATCATACCTTTTGGGTGTGTGCATTCAAGTCTGAATACCCAAAATCATGCCCTTCTTGCAGCGAAGCACATGCGTCAGCTGAAGAATCAAGGCTCGACTACGGAATGCATACTTCACTGTTTTACTGTTTGATGAAGACATTTCTCGAGCGTTTCGCTGGTCCTTGTGGTTTGTGGTGGCACTTTGGTTCTCACTGAAACCAAGACATACCTTCTAAAGACGAAGTGGATCGTCTTCCCGCAAACTTTGACCTGTGCACAGATGCTTGGATAACACGCCCCTGGATTAGCTGAATGTGCTCAGATGCTTGGATGACACGCCTTTGTATTAGTTACACGTGCTCAGATGCTTGGATGACTCGCCCTTGGGTTAGTTACACGTGCTCAGATGCTTGGATGACACGCCCTTGGATTAGTTACACGTACTCAGATGCTTGGATGACACGCCCCTGGATCAGGTCTCTCAAGGTTTTGTTCCAGAAGACGCCACAGATGGTGTTGCCACGTGACCTTCCTTCAGACGTGGACCTTGTCTGGACAGAATTAAACAAGAGTAAGTCAATGATGAATATAGAACACAGACATGGGCGAGTCAGTTGTGTGTTTTGTGTGTGTGTGTTTGTTGTGTGTGAGTCAGTTGTGTGTGTGTGTGTGTGTGTGTGTGTGTTTGTTGTGTGTGTTTGCTGGACGTGTTTGTAATGCGCGCCTGAGTGGATTCTGTTTTTTTTTCATGTTTAATTGTTGGTACAGAAATCAAATAAAAATTCAATGGCCCCGAGACAGGAAGCTTAGGGTGTAGTCACGTATCCACATAAACAAGATCTTTATCGGGGACGGAATAAATAAAAACGACACAGAAGAAAACAGCAAACCAAGTTATTATATAACGGAAATGAGGACTAGCAGGGCTCCCTAGCGTTGTCCGGAATAATTATGAAAATTGTTATGCTATAAAAACCCTCTTTCCTCACTCATATCCTCTCTCACATCCCCACTGCACTCTCTCTATCTCTCCCCGTCGGCCAGATTGAATTATTCCCCTTCCTCAATTCGGGCATCTCCCCTCTCCACCTTCTCTCACCCTCACACACTATAACCCTTCGCTCCCCACCCCCATCTCTCCTACCTACAATCCACCCATCTCTCCTACCTACAATCCGCCCATCTCTCCTACCTACAATCCGCCCATCTCTCCTACCTACAATCCGCCCATCTCTCCTACCTACAATCCGCCCATCTCTCCTACCTACAATCCGCCCATCTCTCCTACCTACAATCCGCCCATCTCTCCTACCTACAATCCGCCCATCTCTCCTACCTACAATCCGCCCATCTCTCCTACCTACAATCCGCCCATCTCTCCTACCTTCAATCCGCCCATCTCTCCTACCTACAATCCCCCTTCCCCCCATTTTTTCCGCTCTCTTATTCAGTCCATCCAGCCCATAACCTAGCCAATTACCCCGCCTCTCATCTCACCCACTCTCATTGTGCGCATGCGCAGCACATAACGACTTTGATAATGGGGTCACAGTTCATATTTCAATATTCTTTCTTTCCAAATATTTAGAAAAATCGTTTTCAATATTAGGCAGCTGACTTTTGTGTGTCAATGGCATGACATCCTTGGATATAGTGGAGTGTCCAGATGTCTTGTATGACATCCTGGGATAGGGGTGGAGTGTACAGATGTCTTGCATCACATCCTGGGATAGGGGTGGAGTGTCCAGATGTCTTGTATGACATCCTGGGATAGGGGTGGAATGTCCAGATGTCTTGTATGACATCCTGGGATAGGGGGGGAGTGTCCAGATGTCTTGTATGACATCCTGGGATAGGGGGGGGAGTGTCCAGATGTCTTGTATGACATCCTGGGATAGGGTTGAAGTGTCCAGATGTCTTGTATGACATCCTGGGATAGGGGTGGAATGTCCAGATGTCTTGTATGACATCCTGGGATAAGGGTGGAGTGTCCAGATGTCTTGTATGACATCCTGGGATAGGGGTGGAGTGTCCAGATGTCTGGTATGACAGACATCCTGTGATAGGGGTGGAGTGTCCAGATGTCTTGTATGACATCCTGGGATAAGAGTGGAGTGTCCAAATGTCTTGTATGACATCCTGGGATAGGGGTGGAGTGTCCACATGTCTGGTATGACAGACATCCTGTTATAGGGGTGGAGTGTCCAGATGTCTTGTATGACATCCTGGGATAAGGGTGGAGTGTCCAGATGTCTTGAATGACATCCTGGGATAGGGATGCAGTGTCCAGATGTCTTGTATGACATCCTGGGATAGGGGTGGAGTGTCCAGATGTCTTGTATGACATCCTGGGATAGGGGTGGAGTGTCCAGATGTCTTGTATCACATCCTGGGATAGGGATGCAGTGTCCAGATGTCTTGTATGACATCCTGGGATAGGGGTGGAGTGTCCAGATGTCTTGTATGACATCCTGGGATACGGGTGGAGTGTCCAGATGTCTTGTATGACATCCTGGGATAGGGGGGAGTGTCCAGATGTCTTGTATGACATCCTGAGATAGGGGTGGAGTGTCCAGATGTCTTGTATGACATGACATCCTGGGATAGGGGTGGAGTGTCCAGATGTCTTGTATGACATGACATCTTGGGATAGGGGTGGAGTGTCCAGATGTCTTGTATGACATCCTGGGATAAGGGTGGAGTGTCCAGATATCGTGTATGACATCCTGGGATAGGGGTTGGAGTGTCCAGATGTCTGGTATGACAGACATCCTGTGATAGGGGTGGAGTGTCCAGATGTCTTGTATGACATCCTGGGATAGGGATGCAGTGTCCAGTTGTCTTGTATGACATCCTGGGATAGGGGTGGAGTATCCAGATGTCTTGTATGACATCCTGGGATAGGGGTGGAGTGTCCAGATGTCTTGTATCACATCCTGGGATAGGGATGCAGTGTCCAGATGTCTTGTATGACATCCTGGGATAGGGGTGGAGTGTCCAGATGTCTTGTATGACATCCTGGGATAGGGGTGGAGTGTCCAGATGTCTTGTATCACATCCTGGGATAGGGGGGAGTGTCCAGATGTCTTGTATGACATCCTGAGATAGGGGTGGAGTGTCCAGATGTCTTGTATGACATGACATCCTGGGATAGGGGTGGAGTGTCCAGATGTCTTGTATGACATGACATCTTGGGATAGGGGTGGAGTGTCCAGATGTCTTGTATGACATCCTGGGATAAGGGTGGAGTGTCCAGATGTCTTGTATGACATCCTGGGATAGGGGTGGAATTTCCAGATGTCTTGTATGACATCCTGGGATAGGGGTTGGAGTGTCCAGATGTCTGGTATGACAGACATCCTGTGATAGGGGTGGAGTGTCCAGATGTCTTGTATGACATCCTGGGATAAGGGTGGAGTGTCCAGATGTCTTGTATGACATCCTGGGATAAGGGTGGAGTGTCCAGATGTCTTGTATGACATCCTGGGACAGGGATGCAGTGTCCAGATGTCTTGTATGACATCCTGGGATAAGGGTGGAGTGTCCAGATGTCTTGTATGACATCCTGGGATAAGGGTGGAGTGTCCAGATGTCTTGTATGACATTCTGGGATAGGGGTGGAGTGTCCAGATGTCTGGTATGACAGACATCCTGTGATAGGGGTGGAGTGTCCAGATGTCTTGTATGACATCCTGGGATAAGAGTGGAGTGTCCAAATGTCTTGTATGACATCCTGGGATAGGGGTGGAGTGTCCACATGTCTGTTATGACAGACATCCTGTTATAGGGGTGGAGTGTCCAGATGTCTTGTATGACATCCTGGGATAAGTGTGGAGTGTCCAGATGTCTTGAATGACATCCTGGGATAGGGATGCAGTGTCCAGTTGTCTTGTATGACATCCTGGGATAGGGGTGGAGTGTCCAGATGTCTTGTATAACATCCTGGGATAGGGGTGGAGTGTCCAGATGTCCTGTATGACATCCTGGGATAAGGGTGGAGTGTCCAGATGTCTTGTATGACAACCTGGGATAAGGGTGGAGTGTCCAGATGTTTTGTATGACATCCTGGGATAGGGGTGGAGTGTCCAGATGTCTTGTATCACATCCTGGGATAGGGGGGAGTGTCCAGATGTCTTGTATGACATCCTGAGATAGGGGTAGAGTGTCCAGATGTCTTGTATGACATGACATCCTGGGATAGGGGTGGAGTGTCCAGATGTCTTGTATGACATGACATCTTGGGATAGGGGTGGAGTGTCCATATGTCTTGTATGACATCCTGGGATAAGGGTGGAGTGTCCAGATGTCTTGTATGACATCCTGGGATAGGGGTGGAATTTCCAGATGTCTTGTATGACATCCTGGGATAGGGGTTGGAGTGTCCAGATGTCTGGTATGACAGACATCCTGTGATAGGGGTGGAGTGTCCAGATGTCTTGTATGACATCCTGGGATAAGGGTGGAGTGTCCAGATGTCTTGTATGACATCCTGGAATAAGGGTGGAGTGTCCAGATGTCTTGTATGACATCCTGGGACAGGGATGCAGTGTCCAGATGTCTTGTATGACATCCTGGGATAAGGGTGGAGTGTCCAGATGTCTTGTATGACATCCTGGGATAAGGGTGGAGTGTCCAGATGTCTTGTATGACATTCTGGGATAGGGGTGGAGTGTCCAGATGTCTGGTATGACAGACATCCTGTGATAGGGGTGGAGTGTCCAGATGTCTTGTATGACATCCTGGGATAAGAGTGGAGTGTCCAAATGTCTTGTATGACATCCTGGGATAGGGGTGGAGTGTCCACATGTCTGGTATGACAGACATCCTGTTATAGGGGTGGAGTGTCCAGATGTCTTGTATGACATCCTGGGATAAGGGTGGAGTGTCCAGATGTCTTGAATGACATCCTGGGATAGGGATGCAGTGTCCATTTGTCTTGTTTGACATCCTGGGATAGGGGTGGAGTGTCCAGATGTCTGGTATGACAGACATCCTGTGATAGGGGTGGAGTGTCCAGATGTCTTGTATGACATCCTGGGATAAGGGTGGAGTGTCCAGATGTCTTGTATGACATCCTTGGATAAGGGTGGAGTGTCCAGATGTCTTGTTTGACATCCTGGGATAGGGGTGGAGTGTTCAGATGTCTTGTTTGACATCCTGGGATGGGGGTGGAGTGTCCAGATGTCTTGTATCACATCCTGGGATAGGGATGCAGTGTCCAGATGTCTTGTTTCACATCCTGGGATAGGGGTGGAGTGTTCAGATGTCTTGTATCACATCTTGGGATAGGGATGCAGTGTCCAGATGTGTTGTAGGACTTCCTGTGATAGGGGTGGAGTGTCCAGATGTCTTGTATGACATGATATCCTGGGATAGGGGTGGAGTGTCCAGATGTCTTGTATGACATCCTCGGATAGGGGTGGAGAGTCCAGATGTCTTGCATGACATCCTGGGATAGGGGTGGAGTGTCCAGATGTCTTGTATGACATCCTAGGATAGGGGTGGAGTGTCCAGATGTCTTACAGCCAGTAATGTCCTACTAATTCTAAAAGGCAGCCGTCAACAATGTGGTTATGTCAATGGAATAGTCTAGAAATGTGTAATGGACCCATCCACTTCCAACTTGATTCATCCAGAGATACGGTTGGCCTTCCCTAACTAAATCGGGTACCAATTTATTGCAGTTTACAGGAACACGGAGAAGAGTGCATCGTCCCACCGCTCAAGGAATGAGTAGACATATGAGATGAGATTACAGTAGATATGATGAGATGGGATGTGATAGGATGAGATAGGATGAGATGAGATAGGATGTGATGACACGGAATGATATGAGATGATGATGATAGAATCCCTTTAGCTGTGAGCTGGCAGCTCTTAACAGCCCAATGCCCACCTAACATCTCATAGACGCATCATGATTGCGAAGGGGGTTTATGGAGGCATCTTTCGAGTCTCCCCGAAGGGAGGCAGTCCAGTGTGTCCCAGGATCGTCCCGTCCTGCAAGGGACATTTCATATTGATATGGGTCAGCTATCTCATCCTTTTTCCGTTACATCCTGCCAGCCCATCTGTAGTGATGGTATGTGTGGCATCCCCTCCACCTGGAAGATCGTCACGTCCTGTCAGCCCATCTATTGTGATGTTATGTGTGGCATCCCCTCCACCGGGAAGATCGTCACGTCCTGTCAGCCTATCTGTAGTGATGGTATGTGCGGCATCCCCTCCACCTGGGAGATCGTCACGTCCTGTCAGCCTATCTGTAGTGATGGTACGTGCGGCATCCCCTCCACCTGGGAGATCGTCACGTCCTTCCAGCCCATCTGTAGTGATGGTATGTGTGGCATCCCCTCCACCTGGGAGATCGTCACGTCCTTCCAGCCCATCTGTATTGATGGTATGTGTGGCATCCCCGCCACCTGGAAGATTGTCACAAAGGGGCAGATGTCAAATGTCCGCTGGTCTACATCTCGTCGCCATCTATGGGGATAAAGGATAGAGGACAAAAAGTAAAGAACGAGAAAAGAATGCATTTCACCCATGAGGTAGGGATGGATTGGTGTAGCCCAGAGCATGTACCACTCGCCGGGGGAGGGAGGGGGGTCTGCAGCTATACCTATAGGGCCTCATCTGATCCTCGGCCCTTTTGTCTGGCCCCTCTCCAAGGACCTGTCCGGCTTGGCTGACCCTGCCAGGAGGAAAAACTCCCGTCGGCATAGCTCCCTGGATCATTGAGGCGCGCAAGCTCTCTCACCTCGGCATGGTAGGCTGACGTATGGTGAGATGAGATGAGATGAGATGGAATTAGATCAGAGGTGAGAAGGAATTAGATCAGAGATGAGATGAAATGAGATCAGAGGTGAGATGGAATTAGTTCAGAGGTGAGATGGAATACTAGTGGCGTTTTCTCTGCTTCTATATATCGGAAAAGTAATTGAGCAGGTAGACCGATTTCCCCAGACTGTAGTGCAATGCGAGGCTGCTCAGTACAACCACTGTCATAAAGTTTCGATCCCCAACCTCTCGTTGACCAGAATGTAGTGGCACAGCCTGTTTCCAGCAGGCCGACACGAAGAGGTGAAATTATCAGCATGATTGACATAGCATTGACCGCCCCTACCGTAATAATGCCACGGAAGGACCACCAGGGCATGGATCATTATTTGGAGCCCATAAATCCGAAATAGCAGACGAGATAAAGCGATCAATGTCCCTCTGGAGACCCGAACTCATCCCCAGCATGTGACGCCTACATCCCCGAGATGGATAGAGCCGAGCCTCGGTGGCCGGTCAGATCAACACACAGAGACACGGACACACATAGACACACGCCCACAGGCACACAGAGACACGGACACACAGATACACAGGCCCACAGAGACAAAGACACAGACCCTAGAGACACATAGACACACATGCACACAGACACACAGAGACACAAACCCACATAGATACAGACACACAGACATGCAGACACACAGAGACACAGACAAACAGAGATACAGACACACAGAGATACAGACACACAGACATACAGACACACAGAGACACATGCACACAGAGACACATGCACAGAGAGACACATGCACACAGAGACATGCACACAGACACACAGAGACACAGAGATACATGCACACAGAGACACAGACACAGAGACACATGCACACAATCACACAGAGACACATGCACACAGAGACACATGCAACCAGAGACACAGACACAGAGACACATGCACACAGGCACACAGACACAGAGACACAGACACAGAGACACTGACACAGAGACACTGACACAGAGACACAGAGACACAGACACAGAGACACAGGCACACAGAGACACATGCACACAGAGACACAGACACAGAGACACAGAGACACAGACACAGAGACACAGACACAGAGACACAGACACACAAAGACACAGAGACACAGACACAGAGACACATGCACACAGAGACACATGCAACCAGAGACACAGACACAGAGACACATGCACACAGACACAGAGACACAGACACAGAGACACTGAATAAGAGACACAGAGACACATGCACACAGAGACACAGACACAGAGACACAGACACAGAGACACAGACACAGAGACACAGAGACACAGACACAGAGACACAGACACACAGACACAGAGACACAGACATAGAGACACAGACATAGACACAGAGACACATGTACCCAGGCACACAGAGACACAGACACAGAGACACAGAGACACAGACACAGAAATACAGACATAGACACAGAGACACAGGCACACAGGCACCCAGGCACACAGAGACGTAGAGACACAGAGACACAGACCCACATGCACACAGACACACAGATGCACACACACAGAAACACAGAGACACAGACACAAAGAGACACAGACACACAGAGACACAGACACACAGACACACAGAGACACAGACAAACATACACAAAGAGACACAGACACACAGAGACACAGACACAAAGAGACACAGACACACAGAGACACAGAGACACAGACACAAAGAGACACAGACACACAGAGACACAGACACACAGAGACACAGGCACACAGGCCCACAGATGCACACACACAGAAATACAGAGACACAGACACAAATAGACACAGACACACAGAGACACAGACACAAAGAGACACATTCACACAGACACAAAGAGACACAGACACACAGAGACACAGAGACACAGGCACACAGACACACAGACACACAGAGACACATGCACACAGAGACACAGAGACACATGCACACAAAGACACAGGCACACAGGCACACAGACACACAGAGACACATGCACAAAGAGACACATGCACACAGAGACACAGGCATACAGACACACAGAGACTCAGACACACAGAGACACAGAGACATAGACACACTTGCACACAGGCACACAGAGACACAGACACACATAGACACAGGCACACAGAGATACCGACACACATAGACACAGGCACACAGAGACACAGACACACAGAGACACAGACACACAGAGACACAGAGACACAGAGACATAGACACACTTGCACACAGAGACACAGAGACACAGACACACAGAGACATAGACACACTTACACACAGGCACACAGAGACACAGATGCACACAGACACACAGAGACACATATACACAGGCACACAGAGACACAGAGACACATAGACACAGGCACACAGAGACACAGCGATACAGAGACACAGGCACGCAGAGACACAGGCACACCGAGACACAGAGACACAGGCACACAGAGAGACAGCGATACAGAGACACAGCCACACCGAGACACAGGCACACCGAGAAAGGGGCACTCATAGACACAGACACACAGAGACACAGGCACACCGAGACACAGGCACTCAGAGACACAGACACACACAGAGACACAGAGAACAGGCACACAGAGACACAGGCACACCGAGACACGGGCACTCAGAGACACAGAGACACACAGGCAACCCAGACACAGGCACTCAGAGACACAGACATACAGGCACACCGAGACACAGGCACTCAAAGACACAGACACACAGAGACACAGACACACATAGACACAGACATACAGGCACACCGAGACACAGGCACTCGGAGACACAGACACACAGAGACACACACACACACAGAGACACAGGCACACAGAGACACGGGCACACAGAGACACAGGCACATGCACACAAATAGATGAAATATTTGGCTAACATTCCATTCCCTCAACAGGCAGCCATTTGGTACAGCCCACTGTTTCTTTTATTGCCTGTGTATCCTGTCGTGTTCCCAATTATCATGTCCGTTACATCATGTCCTTTATGTGACAGATTTAGTCTAACCAGACAAATCTTGTCTCCATTCTTACAGCTCGTATTTTTTCTAGAATTACGTCCGAATCGTAATTATATATATATATTTTTTTAAATTTAGATTTGGACTTTCTACAGGACCTGACTACTCACGTCTGCAAGTATCGCGACATGTGGCGGATTCATATCGACGATCAGGACGCCATTTCGAAAGTAGGACCGGTAGAAAAATAGTCCGGGGGTGTTATAAAAACCGAGGCAAACCGGGAGCTCGGGGCATTTTCCAAAGAGACATTTGGAAAGAGACTGTCCAGAGAGACGTTTCAGAGTAGGACGCATTTTTCAAAGAGTCATTCAGAAAGACGATTCAGAGAGACAGTCAGAGAAGAGTAAACGTCGCATTGACTGAGTTCCAAACTCAGTTTACAGAAGTAAAGTATTACTGTATTTAATTTGTAATTAGAATTTACCCAGGTTAAATTTTAACCAGCGTCAGACACGTGGGCGACCTTTCAAGTTTATAGTCATCGAAGAGTCTCCATGGATCTCACAGAAGCAGGCTAGATCACTTATAGATAGTCGCTGTATGAGAGAACAGGCTTCTTGTCAGATCTGGTTCAGCTGAGAGAAAACTTTACCACTTTACACGTGTGTCGACCTGCGCCAGATTATCACGTGGTCAGCCTGCCTTAGTTTAAGACGCGTGGTCAACACACGCCAGTTTTGAACATGTGGCTGCCTTAACTAAGTTTGTAGTCCTCATAGATTCACATCAGTAGCCTAGTCTTTCAACATCCACCACGCAGATCGACAGTCGTCGCTAAGGAACGGAGCCAAGGCGTTTACCTGGGTTGGGTTTAAACCACGAATTACCCATCGGCGTCAATATGCCATAATTTGAATTCACGTTACAGCAGGCCAAGTACGGAAGATAGACTGTGGACAATAGTTTTAGGTTTAGTGGTAGTGAGAGTTTTAAGTTAGGTAACCATTAGCTAGGAGCGTGTAGGAAGTTGTGTATGGTAGAAAAATGGGAGAGTTGTAACGTAGAAATAAAGAATTTTTGTTTTGATTGTTTTGAAATAATGTCCTTAGTTAGTTTATTGAAGTGTTACTTGATGTGGTAGATTTTTAAACTGAAAAGGTGGATAGTCAAGGTGCGGCCTCAGTGAGCCGGGAGAGGAAAACCCCGTCCCGTCTGCTACATTTATATCATGTCCTTTATATCATCTCCTTCAAAACCCATCGACTACCTCAGCAATGGGGAAAATGTCGTATGACAGTTTTTTGTTAATGTTTTATTTTTGTATATCATGTCCTTTAACTCATCTCCTATAAATAATAGCACTGTAGCAGATCCCACTGTTTGCCCTAGGGTTATTCTAACTCAGAACATTATCACACTCATCCACATCATCCCTGACCACACACAGCAAATAATATAGCACACAGCGGATGGCAGATTTATTATATAATACTCATACCAGAAAAATGAGTAGTGAAATTACAAACACAATACAATACATATCATCTTAACTAAATATTCCTTTATTATATAAATGTTAATATAAATATTAATTAAAGCGGGAATTTTAAGCAGTAGCTATTGATGGAATTCCCAACTATAAAAAACCCAGCTGTATTGCCGTACACACATCACACACACATCTACATCTCACCTAGTCGATCTACACACTCGCTTAACTCATCAGAACATGCCTCGTTCACAAAGTGTCCTGAGTACAACACACGTTCAGATTATCTATTAATACAAAACGCCCACACACACCTATTTGAGCGGCTGGCCCCGACTCAATGGCGTATGCTCTTTAAGCGATTCTTTTCTATCTCCAACATTCGTACAACAGTCTAACCATCACTCCTCTATAAAAAAAAAAATCATTGAGCTAAACACTCCTATCTAAATTCACTCATTCCCTCTCCATGCCAGCCGGCCTGAGCTAAACTTTGTCTAGTGTTATATACTCTCAAGCAGTATCAGCTGACTAATGGATCTCAGGGGGATCGCTCTATTCAGTCGTTATTGGAACGAATTACTCTGAACACCTGTCACTCATCTATCACAGCAAGCTCCGCTGCCCTTCCGTCTGTCATTCACCCCCCACTACCAAAATCGGAACCCCGGTGGTCAGTTTCTACCTGTACATTCTTTCCCCAACTCCGATTTCCTTTGTTGAGACGATGAGTGACTTTGGCGTAGTGACCAGACAGAGTGACCTTGGCACGCATTCAGGTACCTTTGTTCTCAGCAACCACATCACCCCTGCCCTAAACGCTCATGCTCAGGCTGGAACTGTTACAGCACATTGACATGTCGTATTGTCTGTCGTGGTTTCTGTCGTGGTGTGTCGTATTGCCTGTCGTGGTGTTTGTGGTGTGTCTGTGGTGGTGTCTGTTGTGTGTCGTGATGTCTGTCGTGGTGTCTGTCGTGGTGTATGTCGTGGTGTCTGTCGTGGTGTGTCGTATTGCCTGTCGTGGTGTTTGTGGTGTGTCTGTGGTGGTGTCTGTCGTGGTGTGTGTCGTGGTGTGTCTGTGGTGGTGTCTGTCGTGGTGTCTGTCGTGGTGCCTGTCGTGGTGTCTGGTGTTTGTGGTGTGTCTGTCGTGGTGTCTGTCGTGGTGTGTGTCGTGGTGTCTGTCGTGGTGTCTGTCGTGGTGTCTGTCTTGGTGTCTGTCTTGGTGTCTGTCGTGGTGTGTCGTATTGCCTGTCTTGGTGTCTGTCTTGGTGTCTTTCTTGGTGTCGGTCGTGGTGACTGTCGTGGTGACTGTCGTTTTGTGTGTCTTGGTGTCTGTCGTGGTGTCTGTCGTGGTGTCGGTCGTGGTGACTGTCGTGGTGTGTGTCTTGGTGACTGTCGTGGTGTCGGCCGTGGTGTCTGTCGTATTGTTTGTGTATTACGACTGTCTCTTCGTCACTGCGCGTGTTATAGGTTGGTGTAGCCTTGGGGCTAGGAGCTTGTCCCCATATCCAACGAACCATGTTCACATGTCCAGAATGACAGATCTGACATGATGTGGGAGAGTTTTCGTGGTATGAACCCACCTGTGGTCGACATGATCAGCAATGAATGAGAATGAGCCGAGGTGGGGACGTTGAAGTAGGGACGTGGAGCTGGGGACGTGGAGGTGGGGACGTGGAGGTGGGGACGTGGAGGTGGGGACGTAGAGGTGGGGACGTAGAGGTGGGGACGTGGAGGTGGGGACGTGGAGGTGGGGACGTGGAGGTGGGGACGTGGAGGTGGGGACATGCAGCTGGGGACGTGGAGGTGGGGACGTGGAGGTACGGACGTGGAGGTACGGACGTGGAAGTGGGGACGTGAACCTGGGGACGTGGAGGTAGGGACGTAGAGGTGGAGACGTAGAGGTGGGGACGTGGAGGTGGGGACGTAGAATTTCTTTAAACCTTTCATTACGTCTTGTGCCACGTCCACATCTCCATTCCACCATGTATTGACATCAACTTACAATTTTAACAAGAAATTTTACCACTCATGTTTTGTGTGACACTTCCTTCTCCCCCTCCCCCCCCCCGGCCTCTCTCTCTCTCTCTCTCTCTCTTAGTCTCTTCTTTCTCACTCTCATTGTTATTCTCTCTCTCTCTCTCTCTCTCTCTCTCCTGTCCTATAAATAATTGTCTCTCCGGTCCTTCCATCCCACGTTCTTGCCTCCCTTAAACCTACACACTGACCGGCCCTGAGCCACTCGAAGCTCCCAAGATCACGCCGAGCTCTGGGACATGAGGAATGGATTTCAGTCAAATCCCCTTCTGTCTGCCATCATTACGGCATCTCCCACTGATTTCCTGACACAAGCCGGCTCAAGTGGACACTTCAATAACCCCGTCATTTCCAGGCCGAATGGTCCCTCCAACAAGGAAGCCCTTGCCCAGTTTTCAACCAGGTCTGCATGTCACGTTTTTGTTCCAGCCTAATACTGACCATTAAGTGCATCTCGGACAGGAGCGGTGTCTCAGACGCCTGGCTCACCCTATACAATTTGGTATCCCTCCCCCCTTGCAGTCAGAGGACATTTTTTAATACTATATTTACGCGTTTTAGTTTATCCCCGTTTATTTATTTTATTACGGGGGGGGGGGGGGGGGGCATCGACATTGTGATGTTTCTGTCCCATAATGGATTCCCAGGGAACATTGTTTGACTGGTCACGTCTGGAGTGGGTCAAAGTGTGACCTTGACATTACGATTCCTAGAACAGAAACTTTGATAATTAGCAGAGTAATGGAGAAGCTCAAATTGTACATCAGGGTAAACGCGGACGTACTGGGGTAGGGGACAAGTTTCTCATCACTTGAGGAGAGGTACTGGGGCAGGGGACAAGTTTCTCATCACTTGGGGAGAGGTACTGGAGCAGAGGACAAGTTTCTCATTACTTGGGGACAGGTACTGGAACAATGGACAAGTTTCTCATCTCTTTGAGAGAGGTACTGGGGCAGGAGAAAAGGAGTGATGCTCACTACTACGGTGATCACGTCGATCCACATCTCGTCAGCCAGACTGCCTTGAAAACAGTCCGTTTCCAGGGAACGCTACATGGAAGAGAAATGGTGGTCCTGGTCTGTATGTTGTGGCTGACTCCGACGCGACGTCCTGGTCTGTATGTTGTGGCTGACTCTGACGCGACGTCCTGGTCTGTATGTTGTGGCTGACTCCGACGCGACCTCCTGGTCTGTATGTTGTGGCTGACCGGAACAAGGTCTCCGTTACCTGCCACCAGTGTGAGAGATAGAGGACACTGGAGATCTATCGCAGTCAATCATCGTTTTGGGGACGACACTAGAATTGACTGATTGATTTGATTGATTGATTTGATTGATTGATTTGAAAATGATCTAGATATTTATTGATCGTCTCTTCAGTGTGATAATGTAAATACCTTGTTCCAAGAGTAGGCCCCGAGGGCCGCTTGCTGGAGTAGAGTTGAGGTCTGAGTAGGCCCGAGGGCCGCTTGCTGGAGTAGAGTTGAGGTCTGAGTAGGCCCCGAGGGCCGCTTGCTGGAGTAGAGTTGAGGTCTGAGTAGGCCCCGAGGGCCGCTTGCTGGAGTAGAGTTTAGGTCTGAGTAGGCCCCGAGGGCCGCTTTCTGGAGTAGAGTTGAGGTCTAAGTAGGCCCCGAGGGCCGCTTGCTGGAGTAGAGTTGAGGTCTGAGTAGGCCCCGAGGGCCGCTTGCTGGAGTAGAGTTGAGGTCTGAGTAGGCCCCGAGAACCGCTTGCTGGAGTAGAGTTGAGGTCTGAGTAGGCCCGAGGGCCGCTTGCTGGAGTAGAGTTGAGGTCTGAGTAGGCCCGAGGGCCGCTTGCTGGAGTAGAGTTGAGGTCTGAGTAGGCCCGAGGGCCGCTTGCTAGAGTAGAGTTGAGGTCTGAGTAGGCCCGAGAACCGCTTGCTGGAGTAGAGTTGAGGTCTGAGTAGGCCCCGAGAACCGCTTGCTGGAGTAGAGTTGAGGTCTGAGTAGGCCCGAGGGCCGCTTGCTGGAGTAGAGTTGAGGTATGAGTAGGCCCGAGGGCCGCTTGCTGGAGTAGAGTTGAGGTCTGAGTAGGCCCGAGGGCCGCTTGCTGGAGTAGAGTTGAGGTCTGAGTAGGCCCCGAGGGCCCCTTGCTGGAGTAGAGTTGAGGTCTGAGTAGGCCCCGAGGGCCGCTTGCTGGAGTAGAGTTCAGGTCTGAGTAGGCCCCGAGGGCCGCTTGCTGGAGTAGAGTTTAGGTCTGAGTAGGCCCGAGGGCCGCTTGCTGGAGTAGAGTTGAGGTCTGAGTAGGCCCAGAGGGCCGCTTGCTGGAGTAGAGTTGAGGTCTGAGTAGGCCCCGAGGGCCGTTTGCTGGAGTAGAGTTGAGGTCTGAGTAGGCCCCGAGGGCCGTTTGCTGGAGTAGAGTTGAGGTCTGAGTAGGCCCCGAGGGCCGCTTGCTGGAGTAGAGTTGAGGTCTGAGTAGGCCCGAGGGCCGCTTGCTGGAGTAGAGTTGAGGTCTGAGTAGGCCCCGAGGGCCGCTTGCTGGAGTAGAGTTGAGGTCTGAGTAGGCCCCGAGGGCCGCTTGCTGGAGGAGTTGAGGTCTAAGTAGGCCCCGAGGGCCGCTTGCTGGAGTAGAGTTGAGGTCTGAAGATGAACGAGGAGGAAGAAGATATGCCGATTGTCCCTCCAAGCATGTCGTCAAAGACTATTCTAGAGAGCTCTTCATGGGACTAGCAAACTCGTGTAAAACAAATTGCTACACAAATAACCACTACAGGAGCACACAAAGAGCGTGGGCACAGGCCTCCTAACGGAGGTCAACAGTAGTTGTGACCCTATACTCCAGCTGGAGTGAAAAAAGGACAAGACGAAGACTACTTGACAGTCTGAAGTAGACGATTAATAGAGCGATGGCTTCTCACGGTTAGGGTACTGGGTTACATCTATGTTATCTACACCCTCTAATCAATCCAGGTGTAAATGGACAACTGGCTTACTGTCAAGGAAGTGAAGGCACCGAGGGAGGGAACGGCTACCCCCCCCCCCCCCACCCCACCCCCCACCCCACCCACCACATATAAATCTAGAAACCTAGTACAGTGTGGTTCTAGAAACAAACAGAACAGGTCCACTGTTTCCTACATTGAATTTTGTAAGAGGCGACTAAAGAAGATTGTTCATGGGGTTTGCAACCTCAGAATGTCAAACACACTGTTATACAACGTCACAGCAAGTACATGCAATCAGGGTTTCGTGTAAGCTTGTTAAGGTAAATCATGTCCAAAGTTGGACCTTCAACAAATGGATCGAAGGGGTCAGTTAAGTTAGTACAATCAGTCTCGTAACACTTTATCTCCGACAGCAGTGTCTGTAGTGACACAGCCTTGACCTATCCACATGTACATCGTGGAAGCTATTTAAATCCAGCGTTTACAGATTTAAAGAAAGTCACCCATTTTGAGTTCTCTTCTCAATTTATCTCCTTGCAAAGAATATTATCAGTGAACAGGCTGGTCCCTGAGAGACAGCCTGCGCCAAAGCACTCAGTGTAATCTGTAGTTATCGTGCTGAGGTCATTCATGGCGAACGCTCTCCACTATTGCCAACTTAACCATTTTTTAGCCAGATCTAATGAATTTATCCAAAGTCTAGCCGACACCAAAAAAACTGCATTGGCTGACAGCCGAAAATCTGGCCATTTTTGGAGCCTACGTCAGCTGATGTCATGTCTCCGCTTCCTTCATCATCATCTGGTATATTCAACAAAATGATTTTTGTAATATTTCATCTCAACTTTCGTGGAGTGATAGGTGAAATAGGGGCGTGGTCCACAGGCAACAATCCCAAACTGTGTTTGTGATGGGCAGTCGCTGATCGTAGGATGTGGTGATTAGTGGATAACATGGATCAGTCACTGATCGTGGGAGGTGGTGATTAGTGGATAACATGGATCAGTCACTGATCGTGGGAGGTGGTAATTAGTGGATACCATGGATCAGTCACTAATCGTGGGAGGTGGTGATTAGTGGATAACATGGATCAGTCACTGATCGTGGGAGGTGGTGATTAGTGGATAACATGGATCAGTCACTGATCGTGGGAGGTGGTGTATGTGGATAGCATGGATCAGTCACTGATCGTGGGAGGTGGTGATTAGTGGATAGCATGGATCAGTCACTGATCGTGGGAGGTGGTGATTAGTGGATAGCATGGATCAGTCACTGATCGTGGGAGGTGGTGATTAGTGGATAGCATGGATCAGTCACTGATCGTGGGAGGTGGTGATTAGTGGATAGCATGGATCAGTCACTGATCGTGGGAGGTGGTGATTAGTGGATAACATGGATCAATCAGTGATCGTGGGAGGTGGTGATTAGTGGATAACATGGATCAGTCAGTGATCGTGGGAGGTGGTGATTAGTGGTTAACAAAGCGGTTTTGTTGATTCAACAGCCACGTGAGATCTGCCGTTACTCGACAAGAAACTGTTCAACTTTGTTTAACTGTCACTTAAGATCTGCCGCAATCTATAAGAAACTGTTCCACTTTGTTTAACTGTCACTTAAGATCTTCGCGCAATTGACAAGAAATTTCAACTTTGTTTAACTGTCACTTAAAATCTGCCCGCAATCGATAAGAAACTGTTCAACTTTGTTTAACTGTCACTTAAGATGTGCCCGCAATCGACAAGAAACTGTTCAACCTTGGAGGTTTTCTGCAATACTCGGAATATACCAGTTTATCTTATTGCACACCGCTTTATAATTGTATTTCCTGTCTAACGTGTCAGTCAACGATGTACAGGACAGAGACCCACGATTGAGCAGTCAGTCAATGACCTGACAGGACCCAGAAGCTGAGAGACCCACGATGTAGAAGTCAGTCAATGACCTGACAGGACCCAGAGACCCACGATGTAGCAGTCAGTCAATGACCTGACAGGACCCAGAAGCTGAGAGACCCACGATGTAGAAGTCAGTCAATGACCTGACAGGACCCAGAAGCTGAGAGACCCACGATGTAGAAGTCAGTCAATGACCTGACAGGACCCAGAGACCCACGATGTAGCAGTCAGTCAATGACCTGACAGGACCCAGAGGCTGAGAGACCCACGATGTAGCAGTCAGTCAATGACCTGACAGGACCCAGAGACCCACGATGTAGCAGTCAGTCAATGACCTGACAGGACCCAGAGGCTGAGAGACCCACGATGTAGCAGTCAGTCAATGACCTGACAGGACCCAGAGACCCATTACTGGCTGATTGCATCGGAGTCCACGAACCACAGCTGACCAAGACGATATTTCGTCCCCAAGCGACGGCCCTGGAAACATGCTTCACTAGAGTTGGGGACGCCGAGGGAGGGGTCTAAAACACTTGATGCTGGTACAGACGGTCGTAGAGGGAGGCGAGGTCGTAGAGGGAGGAGAGGTCGTAGAGAGAGGAGAGGTCGTAGAAGAAGGAGAGGTCG
The DNA here is from genome assembly GCA_036924085.1 of Ariolimax columbianus. Lineage (NCBI taxonomy): Eukaryota > Metazoa > Mollusca > Gastropoda > Stylommatophora > Arionidae > Ariolimax > Ariolimax columbianus. The sequence continues at coordinate 72,243,633 of JAVGWX010000017.1, forward strand.
TAGAGATAGAAGAGGTCGTGGAGGATATGTCGTAGAGGGAGGAGAGGTTGTAGAGGGAGGAGAGATCGTAGAGAGAGGAGAGGTCGTAGAAGGAGGAGAGGTCGTATAGGGAGGAGAGGTCGTAGAGAGACAAAAGGTTGTAGAGGGAGAACAGGTTGTAGAAAGGTCGTAGAGTGAGAAAAGGTCGGAGAAAAGGTCGTGGAGAAGCGATCATAGAGGAGAGAAGCGGTTGTAGAGGGAGAAGCGGTTGAGACAGGAGACTCCTCCCCCCTCCTCATCACCACCAAGTATCCCACTGACAGCATCCATGTAGGGATCCACATTATGTTCGCTCTGTTGGCTCTCGCTGGCCTCCAGCGCATTATCCGGTCCGTTCTGTTTATGGTTTCCGAAGGCCATTACAACTGATAGACAATCTATGGGGAGAGGCAGCTTGTCTCTGGCGCGGTTATTGTTCACAACAATGGCTAGCCCAGCCGCCCTTACAGCCTTAGTCTCGGCCTCAGCCTCAAGGTGTCTGAGAATGTTCCGGCAGCAAAGGGGACTGCGATTTCCTGGCCATTTACATTTGTTTGATGTACATGTCCGCATCCTTCCTCTGTTGTCTGCCTCCCATTGCTGATTGGTCCGTGGATTACCGGGTGGGTGCATTCTATGGGTGGGTCCCTCTGTGGCTGGGTCCATTCTATGGGTGGCTCTAGGATGAGGACTGTCAATTATGTTGGTGGGTCCATTATGTAGGGGACAAGTCAATTATGTAGGCGACAGGTCAATTATGTAGGCAACAGGTCCATTATGTAGGCGACAGGTCAATTATGTAGGTGACAGGTCCATTCTGTAGGCGACAGGTCAATTATGTAGGCGACAGGTCAATTATGTAGGCGACAGGTCCATTTTGTGGGTGGGATCCATTTTGCGAGTGGGTTGGTAATGAATGTTCAGTGAGTGGGCCAGATTATTGGTAGGGTCCGTTCTGTGAGTTGGGTCCGTGATTTGGGTCCGTTCTGTGAGTTGGGTCCATGAGTTGGGTCCGTTCTGTGAGTTGGGTCCGAGAGTTGAGTCCGTTTTGTGAGTTGGGTCCGTGAGTTAGGTCCGTTCTGTGAGTTGATTAAAGTCATCAAAAGAAAACATAATCAGGTTTGACGTAACTTTTTACTTGAAACAATCAAATTTTGGTAAGGCTGTTATAATCAAGTTTTGGTATGGCTGTTATAATCAAGTCTTGGTTAGGCTGTTATAATCAAGTCTTGGTAAGGCTGTTATAATCAAGTTTTGGTAAGGCTGTTATAATCAAGTTTTGGTAAGGCTGTTATAATCAAGTTTTGATAAGGCTGTTATAATCAAGTTTTGATACGGCTGTTATAATCAAGTCTCAGTAAGGCTGTTATAATAAAATTTTGGTAAGGCTGTTATAATCAAGTTTTGGTAAGGCTGTTATAATCAAGTTTTGGTAAGGCTGTTATAATCAAGTTTTAGTAAGGCTGTTATAATCAAGTCTCAGTAAGGCTGTTATAATCAAGTCTTGGTAAGGCTGTTACAATCAAGTCTTGGTAAGGCTGTTATAATCAAGTTTTGGTAAAGCTGTTATAATCAAGTTTTGGTAAGGCTGTTATAATCAAGTTTTGGTAAGGATGTTATAATCGTCTCAGTAAGGCTGTTATAATCAAGTCTCAGTAAGGCTGTTATAATCAAGTTTTGGTAAGGCTGCTATAATCTAGTCTCAGTAAGGCTGTTATAATCAAGTTTTGGTAAGGCTGTTATAATCAAGTTTTGGTAAGGCTGTTATAATCAAGTCTTAGTAAGGCTGTTATAATCAAGTTTTGGTAAGGCTGTTATAATCAAGTTTTGGTAAGACTGTTATAATCAAGTTTTGGTAAGGCTGTTATGATCAAGTTCTGGTAAGGCTGTTATAATCAAGTTCTGGTAAGACTGTTATAATCAAGTTTTGGTAAGGCTGTTATAATCAAGTTTTGGTAAGGATGTTATAATCGTCTCAGTAAGGCTGTTATAATCAAGTCTCAGTAAGGCTGTTATAATCAAGTTTTGGTAAGGCTGTTATAATCTAGTCTCAGTAAGGCTGTTATAATCAAGTTTTGGTAAGGCTGTTATAATCAAGTTTTGGTAAGGCTGTTATAATCAAGTCTTAGTAAGGCTGTTATAATCAAGTTTTGGTAAGGCTGTTATAATCAAGTTTTGGTAAGACTGTTATAATCAAGTTTTGGTAAGGCTGTTATGATCAAGTTCTGGTAAGGCTGTTATAATCAAGTTCTGGTAAGACTGTTATAATCAAGTTTTGGTAAGGCTGTTATAATCAAGTCTTAGTAAGGCTGTTAGAATCAAGTTTTGGTAAGGCTGTTATTAAGCCATTGTATTGTGTTCACGGGATTAATCTTAAACCTACGTCTGTCTCAAAGCTAGGTCTGTCTCATAGCTAGGTCTGTCTCAAAGCTAGGTTTGTCTCAAAGCTAGGTCTGTCTCAAAGCTAGGTCTGTGTCAAAGCTAGGTCTGTCTCAAAGCTAAGTATGTCTCAAAGCTAGGTCTGTGTCAAAGCTTAGTCTGTCTCAAAGCTAGGTCTGTCTCAAAGCTAGGTCTGTCTCATAGCTAGGTTTGTCTCAAAGCTAGATCTGTCTCAAAGCTAGGTCTGTCTCAAAGCTAGGTCTGTCTCAAAGCTAGGTCTATGTCAAAGCTAGGTCTGTCTCATACCTAGGTCAGTCTCAAAGCTAGATCTGTCTCATAGCTAGGTCTGTCTCAAAGCTAGGTTTGTCTCAAAGCTACGTCTGTCTCAAAGCTACGCCTGTGTCAAAGCTACGTCTGTCTAAAAGCTACGCCTGTCTAAAAGCTAGGTCTGTCTCAAAGATGTGTCTATCTGAATGCTGTGGTCTGTCGGATGTCTCTACTAACCTAATTTCAGAGTAATCTAGGATTGGTCTCTTTCAAGAGAACTTAAGACGATCGGGCCTGAAACAGCAGAAATGTTTGCTCTAGTCAGAGTGGGGTGCTAAAATATCGAAGGATCATGGAGAGCAGACAAGGAAGGACGCTGGGTAGGACCTTCCCTGTGGATCGCTGGCGTTTGATTAATGTTTCTTAAAAAAAGGTGGCGGGAGAAATTTGGGGGCAGTTTATGACTTTCTTTATGTGAGGTTTTATGGAAGGAGGTGGGGGAGGGGTTGGATGAAGTCAGACAGAGAGAGACAGACAGACAGACAGACAGACAGACAGACTTGTTGAACAGTGGATATCACAACCCCTGCCAGAGAAGGCCTGACCTGATCCCAGCCGCCCAAAATGGATACTCTCGTGACATCCCGTTTTGTGCGAGAGATCGTGAGAACACAGGAAGCACACAAAACAATCGCTCGCCAAGAACAGCACCACAAACATTCAATCCATCTAGCAATTTCCTCCTGACACTCGTCTCGACAGGAGACAAGACGCTGGCTGCTCTTCATGGCGTACTTACCGGAACCAGGAACGCCCATTATAACCCATCTGTTTAACAAAAACTGGCTGCTTTCTACACACATGGTTGGCGTACACAGTTGGCAGGAGCGCATGTTAAACTCGTTTTGCTAGCGAATTTGATGAAATATTGAAACGAATGGTAGGATTACCCAGCTGTAAACTGGGAGACTTCACTTGTGACAGTATTGAGTGTGAGTGAAACGTTCGGTGACCAATGAGAAAGTAGCGTTTCCCTAACGGTATTTGGTATCCGATAGTGTGTACAAGCAGTGGCATACTGGTGTGACTGGCTGTCCAATTGAGAAACCATGGATATTGTGTCCGAGCCAGGCAACCCCTCAAGCCAGCCTCCCCTCAAGCAAACCAGCCCATTAAGCCAGCCTCTCCTCAAGCCAGTCTCCCCTCAAGCCAGACTCCCCTTAAGCCAACCCCCGCTTAAGCCAGCCATCCATTTAAACCAGCCAGCCGCTCAAGCCAGCCAGCCCCTCAAGCCAGCCAGCCCCTCAAGCCAGCCTCCCCTCAAGCCAGCTTGCCCTCAAGCCAGCTTGCCCTCAAGCCAGCCCCTCAAGCCAGCCTCCCCTCAAGCCAGCTTGCCCTCAAGCCAGCTTGCCCTCAAGCCAGCCTCCCCTTAAGTCAGCCTCCCCTCAAGCCAGACTCCCCTCAATCCAGCCTCCCCTCAAGCCAGCCTCCCCTTAAGCCAGCCCCTCAAACCAGCCTCCCCTTGAGCCAGCCCCTCAAGCCAGCCTCCCATCAAGTCAGCCTCCCCTTAAGCCAGCCCCTCAAGCCAGACTCCCCTCAAGCCAGACTCCCCTCAAGCCAGCGTGCCCTCAAGCCAGCCTCCCCTTCAGCCAGCCCATCAAGCCAGCCTCCCCTCAAGCCAGCGTGTCCTCAAGCCAGCCTCCCCTTAAGCCAGCCCCTCAAGCCAGCCTCCCCTCAATCCAGACTCCCCTCAAGCCAGCGTGCCCTCAAGCCAGCCTCCCCTTCAGCCAGCCCATCAAGCCAGCCTCCCCTCAAGCCAGCGTGTCCTCAAGCCAGCCTCCCCTTAAGCCAGCCCCTCAAGCCAGCCTCCCCTCAATCCAGACTCCCCTCAAGCCAGCGTGCCCTCAAGCCAGCGTCCCCTTAAGCCAGCCCTTCAAGCCAGCCTCCCCTCAAGCCAGCCTCACTTGAAGCCAGCCTCACCTGAAGCCAGCCTCCCCTGAAGCCAGCCTCACCTGAAGCCAGTGAGCTCCTGACCACATGATGATGTTTCCTGATGACCCAGTTTTTATGTCCCTGTCTCCTCCATTGTTAAAATTCTTCTAAAATTCAGCAAATCTTTTATTGATAACTTGAGTGATATTACCTGGCAGCGGGCGAGTTATCAAGCCAGTTTATCCGACCTGTTTTTAACGCTTTTACTGTAATCACAAAAATGGCCGACAAGAGAACGTGCATTGTGCCACTAATGGCCCGCAATCAATGAGCGCGCGGGCTGACAGGATCTGGACTTCTTATTAACGCCATCAACAGTCTATTTCACGATACTCGACAGATTTCAAGCCAGTGAATTCATCTGAAATAAGCGTTTACTGCTCAATAGACTCTTATGTGGCAACAACAAAAAAATAGATTTTGAAATAGGATTCATTGTGTCCGTCCGAGTGATGGGAGGGAGGGAGGGTGGAAGAGTGGGAGAGAGAGGCAGGGAGGGTGGTCTGTGGAAGGGATCGACATATCTGTGCAGGTTCATGAAGGGAGGCAGGGGGGACGGGATCATTACGTCAATTTCTGTTGTTTACTTGCTGGCTGCAGTATCCATGTTTGTTGTGCGCTGGTAAATCTGATGTAATTTTGGCTAGGATCAAAGTGGTTGGAGTCCTCAAGTCCAAATGTGGCTACAGCTGATCTCCAACGTCGATCTGTCACTTGTCTTGGTGACATCATCAGGCAAACTTTCCTTTGTCCCTCTCAACATGAACTCAACACACACAGCCCTGTCTCTGGCATGTCTACCTCCCACACACAGCCCTGTCTCTGGCATGTCTACCTCCCACACACAGTCCTGTCTCTGGCATGTCTACCTCCCACACACAGCCCTGTCTCTGGCATGTCTACCTCCCACACACAGCCCTGTCTCTGGCATGTCTACCTCCCACACACAGCCCTGTCTCTGGCATGTCTACCTCCCACACACAGTCCTGTCTCTGGCATGTCAACCTCCCACACACAGCCCTGTCTCTGGCATGTCTACCTCCCACACACAGCCCTGTCTCTGGCATGTCTACCTCCCACACACAGCCCTGTCTCTGGCATGTCTACCTCCCACACACAGTCCTGTCTCTGGCATGTCTACCTCCCACACACAGCCCTGTCTCTGGCATGTCTACCTCCCACACACAGCCCTGTCTCTGGCATGTCTACCTCCCACACACAGTCCTGTCTCTGGCATGTCTACCTCCCACACACAGCCCTGTCTCTGGCATGTCTACCTCCCACACACAGCCCTGTCTCTGGCATGTCTACCTCCCACACACAGCCCTGTCTCTGGCATGTCTACCTCCCACACACAGCCCTGTCTCTGGCATGTCTACCTCCCACACACAGCCCTGTCTCTGGCATGTCTACCTCCCACACACAGCCCTGTCTCTGGCATGTCTACCTCCCACACACAGCCCTGTCTCTGGCATGTCTACCTCCCACACACAGCCCTGTCTCTGGCATGTCTACCTCCCACACACAGTCCTGTCTCTGGCATGTCTACCTCCCACACACCTCTCTATCTATCCCTGACATGTCTACCTCCCACACACGTCTCTATCTATCCCAGACATGTCTACCTCCCACACACCTCTCTATATATCCCAGACATGTCTACCTCCCACACACAGTCCTGTCTCTGGCATGTCTACCTCCCACACACCTCTCTATCTATCCCTGACATGTCTACCTCCCACACACGTCTCTATCTATCCCAGACATGTCTACCTCCCACACACCTCTCTATCTATCCCAGATATGTCTACCTCCCACACACCTCTCTATCTATCCCAGACATGTCTACCTCCCACACACCTCTCTATCTATCCCAGACATGTCTACCTCCCACACACGTCTCTATCTATCCCAGACATGTCTACCTCCCACACACCTCTCTATCTATCCCAGACATGTCTACCTCCCACACACCTCTCTAGCCCTGACATGTCTACCTCCCACACACCTCTCTATCTATCCCTGACATGTTTCTCGAGAATGTTTACTTCTAGCATTTTGGTCAGGACGTCTTTCGGTACGACTAAAATATGAACTGTCTCCGATCTATTTCCTTAATTTTCTATGTGCGTCTGACCTCCAAGACTTAAGACTCCCAGTGTACCGAACCAATGCCTATCCCCACCCCATTCTCGCCCGTTCCCGGATGGTAAAACGACCGTCCTGTAAGACAAAGGTCCGCACTTGGTCAATGAGTGTATCATCTCTGCTTGATGGAGACCTACCATAATGTGATCAGCTCTCCACCAATGTGCGGCCATCTTTGAAGCGACTAACTTAACCTAACTTTTTTATACTGGTTTAGAAGACTGCAGATTCTGTATACAACCAGTGTGCAAGCAGATTGAAGCAGACCTTAATGTTTATGATGCGCATGGCCTGTTTAGTCTTCCGGATGGTTTCTACTGGGGTATTGCCTAGCTGTTGGCAAAGTTTGACGCAACACCGTTACTTGATTCTTTTCGTCATTTCGTGGTGAAGGAAAACCTGAGTGTGCACAATATAATCAACACTCGACGGCTGATTGTCACCAACTGACGCAATTTACGGAAGGGAAAAAAATTGACGCATACGCATGACGGTCGCCTATACCTCCCATGACGGTCGCCTATACCTCCCTGCAGAAGGACAAAACCCATGCTTCATTTGTTTAGGCAAGAAAACACATTAAGGTTGGATACATTCAGGCGACCAGGGTTCAAACCCCAGTTGGTGCGGAGTTTTTTTTCTCATCGCAAACCGGTCCCTGTGGTTGACCCGGCCACATAAATTCTGGCAAGTAATGGCGGCCGGTACGCTGCTGACCACATCATCCACTATGTGCTGTCAGGAAACTAATAATATGGACCTAACACCAGATGTCATATAGGCCGCATCACGTGACGGGATGTGTACTGCGACTTCTAAATTCACCTTGTATTATGTCAACAAAATTGGGTGTTTTTTGTAAATATATGATGTGTGATGTAAATGTGATGTAATTGTATGACGTAAACATATAGTATAAAGATATCAATTTGTGGTGTAAATTTAGGGTATAAGAATTTCATGTAAATATATGGTGTAAATGTATAGTGTAAGTATGTGGTGTAAATACATCCCGTAAATATATAGTCTAAATCTAACGTAGAAATCTATGGTGAAAATCTCTGGAGTAAAGCTATTGCTTTCATTAATCAAGAAACAACGTTTGATAGATTGGACAGGAATACACTTTGGAAGATACTGGAAGATTATAGTGTACAAGGCCAGCTTCTTGATGCTGGAAGATTATAGTGTACAAGGTGAGCTTCTTGGTACTGGAAGATTATAGTGTACAAGGCCAGCTTCTTGGTACTGGAAGATTATAGTGTACAAGGCGAGCTTCTTGATACTGGAAGATTATAGTGTACAAGGCCAGCTTCTTGATGCTGGAAGATTATAGTGTACAAGGCCAGCTTCTTGATGCTGGAAGATTATAGTGTACAAGGTGAGCTTCTTGGTACTGGAAGATTATAGTGTACAAGGCCAGATTCTTGATGCTGGAAGATTATAGTGTACAAGGCCAGCTTCTTGATGCTGGAAGATTATAGTGTACAAGACCAGCTTCTTGATGCTGGAAGATTATAGTGTACAAGGTGAGCTTCTTGGTACTGGAAGATTATAGTGTACAAGGCCAGCTTCTTGATGCTGGAAGATTATAGTGTACAAGGCCAGCTTCTTGATGCTGGAAGATTATAGTGTACAAGGCCAGCTTCTTGATGCTGGAAGATTATAGTGTACAAGGCCAGCTTCTTGATACTGGAAGATTATAGTGTACAAGGCCAGCTTCTTGATACTGGAAGATTATAGTGTACAAGGCCAGCTTCTTGATACTGGAAGATTATAGTGTACAAGGCCAGCTTCTTGATGCTGGAAGATTATAGTGTACAAGGTGAGCTTCTTGGTACTGGAAGATTATAGTGTACAAGGCCAGCTTCTTGATGCTGGAAGATTATAGTGTACAAGGTGAGCTTCTTGGTACTGGAAGATTATAGTGTACAAGGCCAGCTTCTCGATACTGGAAGATTATAGTGTACAAGGTGAGCTTCTTGGTACTGGAAGATTATAGTGTACAAGGCCAGCTTCTTGATACTGGAAGATTATAGTGTACAAGGCCAGCTTCTTGATGCTGGAAGATTATAATGTACAAGGCCAGCTTCTTGATACTGGAAGATTATAGTGTACAAGGCCAGCTTCTTGATACTGGAAGATTATAGTGTACAAGGTGAGCTTCTTGGTACTGGAAGATTATAATGTACAAGGCCAGCTTCTTGATACTGGAAGATTATAATGTACAAGGCCAGCTTCTTGATACTGGAAGATTATAGTGTACAAGGTGAGCTTCTTGGTACTGGAAGATTATAGTGTACAAGGCCAGCTTCTTGATGCTGGAAGATTATAGTGTACAAGGTGAGCTTCTTGGTACTGGAAGATTATAGTGTACAAGGCCAGCTTCTCGATACTGGAAGATTATAGTGTACAAGGTGAGCTTCTTGGTACTGGAAGATTATAGTGTACAAGGCCAGCTTCTTGATGCTGGAAGATTATAGTGTACAAGGTGAGCTTCTTGGTACTGGAAGATTATAGTGTACAAGGCCAGCTTCTCGATACTGGACGATTATAGTGTACAAGGCCAGCTTCTTGATACTGGAAGATTATAGTGTACAAGGTGAGCTTCTTGGTACTGGAAGATTATAATGTACAAGGCCAGCTTCTTGATACTGGAAGATTATAATGTACAAGGCCAGCTTCTTGATACTGGAAGATTATAATGTACAAGGCCAGCTTCTTGATACTGGAAGATTATAGTGTACAAGGCCAGCTTCTTGATACTGGAAGATTATAGTGTACAAGGTGAGCTTCTTGGTACTGGAAGATTATAGTGTACAAGGCCAGCTTCTTGATGCTGGAAGATTATAGTGTACAAGGTGAGCTTCTTGGTACTGGAAGATTATAGTGTACAAGGCCAGCTTCTCGATACTGGAAGATTATAGTGTACAAGGCCAGCTTCTTGATACTGGAAGATTATAGTGTACAAGGTGAGCTTCTTGGTACTGGAAGATTATAGTGTACAAGGCCAGCTTCTTGATACTGGAAGATTATAGTGTACAAGGCCAGCTTCTTGATGCTGGAAGATTATAATGTACAAGGCCAGCTTCTTGATGCTGGAAGATTATAGTGTACAAGGCCAGCTTCTTGGTACTGGAAGATTATAGTGTACAAGGCGAGCTTCTTGATGCTGGAAGATTATAGTGTACAAGGCGAGCTTCTTGGTACTGGAAGATTATAGTGTACAAGGCCAGCTTCTTGGTACTGGAAGATTATAGTGTACAAGGCGAGCTTCTTGGTACTGGAAGATTATAGTGTACAAGGCCAGCTTCTTGATACTGAAAGATGATGGTGTACAAGGCCAGCTGATACTGGAAGATGATGGTGTACAAGGCCAGCTTCTTGATAATGTCAGAGCACTGTATCGTTCGAGTACAAACTTCGTCAGAACGACTGATGGTGTTACAGATGCTTTTCAAATCACTACCGCCGTGAGGCAAGCGTGTGTGCTTTCTCCTCCGTTGTTTAACATCTACATGGACAAAATCGCATCAGAGACTGGTCAAACTGAGACATCTGAAACAGAACAACTCAATACACAAATTACTCTTTGCAGATGATCGGTGCTTGCTGTACGACGAGGAAAACAAACTGCAAAACCACATGAACGCGCTTGCCACTACCTTTGCTAAACACAATATGCGAATTAGCGAGAACCAAACATAAACTATGATGATCAGTAGAACACCTGAGCCACTCAAGATAACTCTAAATGATATTGCTCTTCAACAAGTCCATGAGTTCAAGTATTTGGGCAGTATTTTTCGGCAGACGGTGGGATCAACTGGGAAATCGAGACAATGTGTCAGAAAGCATCTGCGGTGACTTATCAGCTGTCCCCACTGCTTAGACACCCGAGCATTAGTTTGGCAACAAAGCAACAGCTGATAAACAGTATATTTATGCCGATTCTGTGCTACCAGTGCCAAACATGGCCTCTGCCAAGGGCGCGTGAGAGCAGAATTTCGAAGTGTTTGAGGAAGGATATCGGTGTTACCAGGAGAGACAGAATGCGGAACGACGACATTCGAAGTATGGTCGGCACTACGGCTTGTGCCGAATACATTTCCAGGCAGAAAATAAGTTGGTTTGGTCATCTCAAGAGAATGGTCAAATTCCACTGATGGCTTACAACGCTGGTAGATCTGACTACAGGACAAGGGGGCGACCACGGGGCACGTGGATAGAGGACATGGTGATTGTGAAACGGCACGGGCTCACATTGATGGACGCAACGCACTTGGCGCAGAACAGATTTTTGGGGTGGTGTCTTTCGCCTTATTTATATATTCCCCCAAGGCGGCGTGTGTTAATAATAATGTTTGCTCAGACATCCCGTGCTCGTTACGTCGATCCACCATTACCATGCCCGACTACCGAAGTGTGCAGCCAAACCTCGCCAAAGGCTGAAGGAGAGACTGATATCTGTCAGAGCCATGTAGAACGCGGACGGCCCCTCCCACGCCTCCAGCCGGCCCCTCCCACGCCTCCAGCCGGCCCCTCTCACGCCTCTAGCCGGCCCTCCTTCGCCTTCAGCTGGCCCCTCCCACGCCTCCAGCCGGCTCCTCTCACGCCTCCAGCCGGCCCCTCTCACACCTCCAGCCGACTCCTCCCACGCCTCCAGCTAGCCCCTCCCATACCTCCAGCCGGCCCCTCCCACGCCTCCAGCTGTCTCCTCTCACGCCTCCAGCCGGCCTCTCCCACGCCTGCAGCCGGCCCCCACCTAGGTGGCTTGGACATTATCTGGTGAGCCGGAACTTCCTGCTCCAGTCGAACCACGTGACCAAACACAGACAGGCGTCGGCGGACCAGAGTGTCCGAGATGACGGGAAGACTCGTCCTTGGACCAGAGTGTCCGAGATGACGGGAAGACTCGTCCTCGCAGACTCCTGGACCAGATCAAGCCACAGGATACCGATGACGTGTCGCTGGTTGCGAGCGTGACAGGAATGGATTCTTCAAGTATTGTGTGTTTTTATTTTGCGCCTGTCGGCGCACTGCATCCGACTTCTGCATACATTTATTCTAAGATCTGCTTACTCATGCATTTTCTAAGAGTTTATTTCCCGGGTTAACGGTCGCTGCTGTGATGGGGAGCGAACCCAACACTTTCAGGTTGTGAGGCGTGTCACTCAACCACTAGCCCACGCCGTCCCTTGTGCAGGACAGATGACTGACGCTCCCCATGTCACCCCACCCTCTCCCCACAGGACAGATGACTGACGCTCCCCACGCCGCTCAACGGGAAACCTGGAGAGAAAATCCATCAATCTATCACGTCAATCTGTTAAACCTTCTGTTGTGTAAATCTGTTGTGTAATCAATCATCTGATGGAAATCTATGATGTGGACCTATAATATAGATCTATGGTACAGATCGATTTTCTAAATGTATGTTTCAAATCTATGTCGAAGATCAAGCACAAAAGTGATCTGTTATCAATGATTGTCTTTGATTGAGAACCCCGTGGAGCACGGAGACAATAGAATCATGAAATATTTAGTTTTGGTAAACATTCTCCACAGAAATCTGTCTTTTGTTTACTGGATGAAATTGTCAGGTTTCGGGTTTTCTTTGTTTCCTTCGACAGCCCCCCCCCCCCCCCCCCCCCCCCCCGGGCGAAGCGAAGACGTGCCTGTTTATGTTAGTATGCCTTCAAACCAATCCAGGAGTCGAAGATATACATCACAGTGAATGAGGTGACAGGAGTACAGTGAATGAGGTGACAGGAGTACAGTGAATGAGGTGACCGGAGTACAGTGAATGGAGTGTCAGGAGTACAGTGAATGAGGTGACCGGAGTACAGTGAATGGAGTGTCAGGAGTACAGTGAATGAGGTGACCGGAGTACAGTGAATGAGGTGACCGGAGTACAGTGAATGAGGTGACCGGAGTACAGTGAATGAGGTGACAGGAGTACAGTGAATGAGGTGACCGGAGTACAGTGAATGAGGTGACCGGAGTACAGTGAATGAGGTGACCGGAGTACAGTGAATGAGGTGACAGGAGTACAGTGAATGAGGTGTCAGGAGTACAGTGAATGAGGTGACCGGAGTACAGTGAATGAGGTGACAGGAGTAGTGAATGAGGTGACAGGAGTACAGTGAATGAGGTGACCGGAGTACAGTGAATGAGGTGACAGGAGTACAGTGAATGAGGGGACAGGAGTACAGTGAATGAGGTGACAGGAGTACAGTGAATGAGGTGACCGGAGTACAGTGAATGAGGTGACAGGAGTACAGTGAATGAGGTGACAGGAGTACAGTGAATGAGGTGTCAGGAGTACAGTGAATGAGGTGACAGGAGTACAGTGAATGAGGTGACAGGAGTACAGTGAATGGAGTGACAGGAGTACAGTGAATGAGGTGTCAGGAGTACAGTGAATGAGGTGACAGGAGTACAGTGAATGAGGTGTCAGGAGTACAGTGAATGAGGTGACAGGAGTACAGTGAATGGAGTGTCAGGAGTACAGGGAATGAGGTGACAGGAGTACAGTGAATGAGGTGTCAGGAGTACAGTGAATGAGGTGACAGGAGTCAGCGACTCACGACTAACTGCTTCCATCAGGCTCAGCTAACCAGACCCAATTCTAGCTGCACGTAACGACCCTGGAGACAGTCTCACTAAAAGATGGCCGAGAGAAGGCAAACCCAGTCTTAAAGATGCCGCGCTGAAAGCTGGATGTATCGACCGACAGGCACAGATATCGCGGCCTAGCTGACAAGTAGAAGACCATGTTAAGATAACGCCCTTCATGGGACGAGGTCGTAAGACCAAGATAACAAATCGTGAGTGTTCTACCGAGGGCACAGATCTTATTGAGGAAAACCCCCACAAATAATTGGGGGGGGGGGTGTGTGGCAACCATGTCTGCGTATTTCACAAGACATTCTAACAGAAGTACATTCAAATTATGGATGGACCAAAATAGAAATCTACAAGGCAACATTGCATCACGGGAAACATATCAATGTAAGGTAAACATTTGTTAACAAAACAGCAAAAGTTAACATCTTTGATACGGGCAATATGCCAGTCAACGTGGAGATTAGTGCGAGCTTTGTCTGGCAGGAAGGCAGACATCACTTGATCCAGTGAATGTCGTAAATAATGTCTAAAGAAGGTTGTGCATTGTGATAGTAATAGCAGCCTCATTATGTACACGATATTGCTACAGGAAGTATAGCAACAAAGCACACACAATGCCATGATACACGAGTCGTGTGTGGGATAGAAGAGCACACACAATGCCATGATACACGAGTCGTGTGTGGGGATAGAAGAGCACACACAATGATATGATACACGAGTCGTGTGTGGGGATAGAAGAGCACACACAATGATATGATACACAAGTCGTGTGGGGATAGAAGAGCACACACAATGCCATGATACACGAGTCGTGTGGGGATAGAAGAGCACACACAATGCCATGATACACGAGTCGTGTGGGGATAGAAGAGCACACACAATGATATGATACACGAGTCGTGTGTGGGGATAGAAGAGCACACACATGCTATGATACACGAGTCGTGTGGGGATAGAAGAGCACACACAATGATATGATACACGAGTCGTGTGTGGGGATAGAAGAGCACACACAATGATATGATACACAAGTCGTGTGGGGATAGAAGAGCACACACAATGCCATGATACACGAGTCGTGTGGGGATAGAAGAGCACACACAATGATATGATACACGAGTCGTGTGTGGGGATAGAAGAGCACACACAATGATATGATACACGAGTCGTGTGTGGGGATAGAAGAGCACACACATGCTATGATACACGAGTCGTGTGGGGATAGAAGAGCACACACAATGATATGATACACGAGTCGTATTGTGGCGCTCCATGGAAACAGGCTGTTTTCGAGACAGTTTGGCTGACGAGATGTGAATCGATGTTATCCCCGTAGTAGTGAGCGTTACGCAGATGAAGCCGAGCACAATAGCCTAGAGGATCACGGTCGACCTTCTTTAGCACGCTCTGGATGTAAGGAAAGCTACAACAACCCAACACTTAACGCTGTGTTCAGGTGGCACAAGGGAGTTAACAACAATAACTGCAGAGATCCTTTCATTTGGGAGAACGGGAACAAAAAAAGAGGAAAAGAAAGAAAGAAGAAAAAATAAGAAGAAAAGAAGAAAAAGAAGAACAAGAAAAGGAAACACGTACAGTAGAAAAAAAGAAGAAGAAGACGATACACGTTTGACGGAGATTTGAAAGAACATTCAAATTTAGAAGAATAACAAAAAAGAATATCAGAAATTCCTACCAGAGACAATAAAGAAATATCATTCTAGAACGGAGGGGAAGGCGTGGCAGTCGGAAAATATCACATGAAGCAGTAATCGCTGCACTAACACAATTGTCACAAACAGTAACAGCATACAACTGACAATACCCAAACAATTGTCACAAACAGAAGTGGCATTCCAATTGATATTAACACGACGGCTGTCACAAACATATGTTTTTTTTAAGCGATCGTAATATAAAGATAGAAATCTTTACCTTCAAACAGGAATTTAAATAAATGCATTACAATAAAATTGAGATGGACAGCCGTCAAGTGTGCAGGATAGCATAGAGTCACAGAGTTGTGTGTGGACAGCCGTCAAGTGTGCAGGATAGCATAGAGTCACAGACGTGTGTGGACAGCTGACAAGTGTGCAGGGTAGCATAGAGTCACATAGGTGTGTGGACAGCCGTCAAGTGTGCAGGGTAGCATAGAGTCACAGAGTTGTGTGGACAGCTGACAAGTGTGCAGGGTAGCATAGAGTCACATAGGTGTGTGGACAGCCGTCAAGTGTGCAGGGTAGCATAGAGTCACAGAGTTGTGTGGACAGCCGTCAAGTGTGCAGGGTAGCATAGAGTCACATAGGTGTGTGGACAGCCGTCAAGTGTGCAGGGTAGCATAGAGTCACATAGGTGTGTGGACAGCCGTCAAGTGTGCAGGGTAGCATAGAGTCACAGAGTTGTGTGGACAGCCGTTAAGTGTGCAGGGTAGCATAGAGTCACAGAGTTGTGTGGACAGCCGTCAAGTGTGCAGGGTAGCATAGAGTCACATAGGTGTGTGGACAGCCGTCAAGTGTGCAGGGTAGCATAGAGTCACAGAGTTGTGTGGACAGCCGTTAAGTGTGCAGGGTAGCATAGAGTCACAGAGTTGTGTGGACAGCCGTCAAGTGTGCAGGGTAGCATAGAGTCACAGAGTTGTGTGGACAGCCGTCATCTAACCCGGAAGTCAATTTATCTAGACAACAGAATATCCGCCATTTCTCGTGTCACAAAAACAATTTTTGCTCACTTTTTTATCGGGAACAATTTTCATGGCAATTGATCGTGGCTGGCAACCTCATCATGTCAGCAAAGTGTTACAGCAACTTCGACTGCAAGAATAATTTAATGAATACTTTCGGAGAGAGGATTGTGTGTGGTAGTGTTCCTGTGCCCATGTTGAGTGAGGAGGGAATGGTGAGGGGAGTGAGTGAGTGAGTGAGTGAGTGAGTGAGTGAGTGAGGTGAGTGGGTATGGTGAGTGGGTATGTGAGGTGAGTGCAGACGGAATGGTGAGGTGAGTGAGTGTGTGAGGTGAGTGGGTATGGTGAGTGCATACGGAATGGTGAGGTGAGTGAGGTGAGTGAGTGAGGTGAGTGGGTATGGTGAGTGGGTATGTGATGTGAGTGCAGACGGAATGGTGAGGTGAGTGAGTGAGTGAGTGAGGTGAGTGGGTATGGTGAGTGGGTATGTGAGGTGAGTGCAGACGGAATGGTGAGGTGAGTGAGTGAGTGTGTGAGGTGAGTGGGTATGGTGAGTGCATACGGAATGGTGAGGTGAGTGAGTGAGGGGAGTGAGTGAGGTGAGTGAGTGAGGTGAGTGGGTATGGTGAGTGCAGATGGAATGGTGAGGTGAGTGAGTGAGTGAGTGAGTGAGGTGAGTGAGTGAGTGAGTGAGTGAGTGAGTGAGTGAGTGAGTGAGTGACTGAGTGAGTGAGTGAGTGAGTGAGTGAGTGCAGACGGAATGGTGAGGTGAGTACACGCTGGATATCAATGTGATTTTCCAATAATGCTTTTCGTGCTGACTGTCAAGGAAGTTTATGGTCTGGCTCTGTTAGTGACGGAGACTCGATTAGGGTCCACTGCCAGACGGCACAAGTCGTGAGGGCTGAATATTATATATTTTATACATATATACACACACACACACACACACACACACACACACACACACGGGAGCTAGTCGGCAAATATGTCGCAAAATATTATTTTCGTTGACTAAATTAGATCATCATCGTGTGCCATGTCGGTCGGTGATCATGGACTTCCAGCCGTTTCTGTCAGGCGTGTCGTTTACTAACTCTGTTGATTGTCACCCATGCCCTTCTCTTCGACTGTCCAACAGGCTGTCCAACATCTTTTCTCTCTGGCTTATTCTGTCTCTCAGGCTGTCCAACATCTTTTCTCTCTGGCTTCCTCTGTCTCTCAGGCTGTCCAACATCTTCTCTCTCTGCCTCCCTCTGTCTCTCAGGCTGTCCAACATCTTCTCTCTCTGCCTCCCTCTGTCTCTCAGGCTGTCCAACATCTTCTCTCTCTGCCTCCCTCTGTCTCTCAGGATGTCCAACATCTTTTCTCTCTGGCTTCTTCTGTCTCTCAGGCTGATTTTGTAATTACATCTCCCATCTTAGATTATGTATGTGCTCAGATAATTACATCTCCCACCCAATGTTATGAATGTGCCCAGGTATCCATCTCCCATCTAATGTTATGTATGTGCCCAGGTATCCATCTCCCATCTAATGTTATGTATGTGCCCAGGTATCCATCTCCCACCCAATGTTATGTATGTGCCCAGGTATCCATCTCCCATCTAATGTTATGAATGTGCCCAGGTACCCATCTCCCATCTAATGTTATGTATGTGCCCAGGTATCCATCTCCCATCTAATGTTATGTATGTGCCCAGGTATCCATCTCCCACCCAATGTTATGTATGTGCCCAGGTATCCATCTCCCATCTGATGTTATGTATGTGCCCAGGTATCCATCTCCCATCTGATGTTATGTATGTGCCCAGGTATCCATCTCCCATCTGATGTTATGTATGTGCCCAGGTATCCATCTCCCATCTGATGTTATGTATGTGCCCAGGTATCCATCTCCCATCTGATGTTATGTATGTGCCCAGGTATCCATCTCCCATCTGATGTTATGTATGTGCCCAGGTATCCATCTCCCATCTAATGTTGTGAATGTGCCCAGGTATCCATCTCCCATCTGATGTTATGTATGTGCCCAAGTATTTAAACTTTTTAAACGTGTCCCAATTCGGTCCCCTTCGCTTTGACGCAGCCATTTTGGAGAGTCCAGTTTCTTCACCATAGACTCACATAACCTAAATATAATCACAAATGGCGCTAACAGAGAAACATACCATGCCATCATGCTCGGTAGGGAATAGCAGGAGCAGCAGGCGACACCCGATCATCATCAAGTTGTTGCAAGTATTTGTACAAAAAGACGAGAAACTAAATTAGATATGAACTTGTAAACCATTGATTGTTGCAACTTTATTGTCCCTTATTTCTCAACACAACTTCCATCTACACTGATACACTTATCTCATCGCTTTATCAGCAACCAAAACCTGCAGCATGGAAGTCTGTCGCCTGCTGTATTGGCCCCTAAAATGTGCAGTATAGAAGTTTATGGCCTGCTGTCTTAGCCACACTTCACTTCCAGCTTCGTCGTTCTTCGCGAAACGTCTCCCACCAAGGTGGCTGGTGTCACCTAGCGTCTGGTAGCTACAGTAATCGCAAAACTTATGTCACCTAGTGTCTGGTAGCTACAGTAATCAAAACACTGATGTCACCTGTCACCGTATGTCACTTTTAGAAACTACCAACTACATTTTTCAGCTATCCCATATCAGTGTGTGGTCTATTTAGTGACTTATTTATTACTAATTACTCCAGATGC